>CARXXK010000001.1:36182416-36604311 GCA_949089665.1 Macrosiphum euphorbiae
AATTGCTTATCATTTGGTCAACAGTAATTCTGTTACAACATAAAAATTACCTACGGCGTGTATATGATAATTTGTTCGCCACAATAATGTTATATTATAATATACTTATATGTATGTAATATTATTATGTGACTAATGTA
Organism: Macrosiphum euphorbiae; assembly: GCA_949089665.1. Lineage (NCBI taxonomy): Eukaryota > Metazoa > Arthropoda > Insecta > Hemiptera > Aphididae > Macrosiphum > Macrosiphum euphorbiae. The sequence continues at coordinate 36,182,557 of CARXXK010000001.1, forward strand.
TGCACGAGATTTTTAGTTAGCCGGTGGCAGGTACATACCATGGTAACATAACGGTTGGATAACGTCATAATGTAGTATTCTATGTCAAATCGTTCCCGGTTGTGTAATCTGTTTACCTACACTTAAACACATCACACATGTCATTATTTTTAACGAATTTCGTATACAAACATACATATTATTTAAATTTATACGAAATTTAATGCTATTTTTAGTCGCCTATATATTATGTTATGGTTTCGGTAAATAAATTGTTTACCGTGAAATATTATTCAAATTCTTTAAAAATATGATGACGACATCGAGTATACTAAATTAAATGATGTCCGTTCTAACCCCATGGGACATATCGTGTATAATTTATGTAAAATATGCGTATAATAAATACAAATCTACTTTGACTGTAATATATCATATTAATAGGTATATTATAATGTAACATATTATTATGGCGTATAATGTTTATAGACTTACGAATTATACTGGACTCTATGTTGTGATCTCTAGATTGTATCTCGTTCAGAATACATTTCTATTTGTTTAAAAGCCAATTCATTAGAAATGTCATTGTTTGTGAGCTGTCATATTAATGTTAAATTGTACTTTTCCTCCGTTGGATTAATGTAAATTGTAATAAACTAATATTATTAAATTTTATGCGCCCGCTTAATTTTAATATCGATGGCGTAGCGCACAAGTGTGATAAGTGACATTTTCGTAATTGTTCAGGAGAGCGATTTTTAAGTTTGAGATGTCATAACAAATTCAAAAATGTAACGAACTGTACGACATCTATCGGAGTAAATAATGAACTATTCACTTCCAACGTTTGGGCATAATGTGCAGAATTGTATGATTAAATTGATTATGCACTTAACTCATTTTTCAAAAAAATGTCACTTATCACACTTGTGCGCTACGCCATCGATATATTATATTATCATGATAAATCTATACATTTAACGCCCTGTAGAAATTAATACTCACGCAAGGAATAATATTTGTTTTACCGAAAATAAAATGTCTATTATGAATCTGTCAACACTCAACCCGCATGATAAATATCAGATGACGTGTAAAAAAAAGCTACACCGTCGTTCAGATTTAATGATGAGCTCGTAGAGTTGGCTACACAACCCCTATCTTAGAACACCATCCCCTTATTATTATCATTATGGCTATATATATACAAACGCAAACGTCACTGTAGATAGGTTTTGTATTAAATGCGTATTGCGTTTTATAGAATTAAGTGTTTATACAGAGGGTGAGCTATGGTGATTGACGTGGACTCACTGCAGCCCATCCCGATTAACATGTTATATTTTCGTTAATGAAATTGTAATATTTATAATATATTAAAATAACAAGCCTTTTTTCTTGTATAATATTATATTTATTTAGTTCTAGTCGATTACAGACATTTGTGAAAGGGCGTAATCCAAATATATACACAATATTCATAAATATTATAATATAAATCGCTCGTACGAAGACTGTTAGGTTAGCAGCAGTACCCCTTTTTTATTTTTAACCTTAAACCGTATTACGTAGAATAGTTTTTGCTCCTCTAAGGAGATCTCAATCCTCATATACCCACGACCCGCCACATAATCTCTTGTGAGATTCTCTGTCTCATCGGCGTTTACATTATTATCCATCGCTGCAAAATATAATATGATAATAACGCTCAACACATTACCATAATATATCGTACACCAGTAAATTAATCGGTTTGTTTTCTTCGCTTCACAGGAAATGGATCGAAGAGTTCCTGCAGAGAGATGGACTGGGCACGCTGTTGAGCAGCTTGGGCACGACTGGCGGAAAATCTCTGACGGACACGATGGACCAGTTGCAATGCGTCGAATGTCTGCGTGCTGTCGTCAGGTCCAGGACCGGATTGAAATACATATCCACTCATCTGGAATACTCTTCACACTTGGCTTCGGGTTCGTCTTCACAGTGGTTCATTTTTTTCATACAATATTTCCATATTTTATACTTGCTATGCAACAAATTATATTCATTTTGTATGGTCTGTTTGAATATAGTTTAACGAAATTGTTTTTAAACTTGTAAAATACGTGCATAATGATGGTATGAAAATATAGTTTTATAAACATTGATAAACTCCATGAGAAATATGATTCTGAGTTGAAGCAGAGACAAAAAATAAATTATAACGATTTGAGCATGTAATATAGAGATCAGCAATTATTAAAATTTATGATATTATTAAATTAATCTTAATAATAAAAAAAGATTTAATCGTTGTTTTCGTATTTTAAAAAAAACAACTAATATCCAACTTATTGATTTATGTACATATTTTAAAAGTTGATTTAGTATAGTTCCAGTTGTACCTATGTGATTACGTGTAAGTTAGGTTTAACGTACCTTTTAAAGAATAGAAAACATTAAAGTGTGTAGAAGAGTATGTACATGTAAATATTATAATTGGCATCCTGTAAGACGATAATATTATTTTTTCACTTACTTTTTAGACAAACATGCTACATTAGTCGTGGGCTCAGTTTCACACTATTTTTTTTATTTCACCTCTCTTATAATAATTTACAGAGTACAATTCTGCTAAGTATATTTTTCCAAGCCAGCATCGAGCGATCTTAAACGCTGCTGCATTTTTGGAAGCTTTGATCTCCGTTTTTTTTTTTATTACTCGATTTAAAACTCCGTCCCCTAAATATTTTAAGTCTATTTCGGTTACTCTCTACAAGTGAGCCTGTCTCAATGATATTATAAACTATATTTCACCGTTATTTAAGTTATGTATTTTATTTTATTTTATAAATCTTACTAAACGCTTATTTTATTAACACGTGCAATATAATTGTATACAATATATATATAGAGTACATTATTGTGGATGATAAGACATTTTAATTTATTATTAACAATATAATATATTATGACAGCTATATTTTCGAGTGAGTTTCATATTTATACGTAGTATAATGACTCGTGCATACTAATTATACGAGCCTGTTCTCGGGTGCTGGGACGACCTTTGTTCCGTGTTCTATTATATTTGTTTGCCATAATTTAATGATATTATTTTATCATTGTATAGTCAAGCTAAATGCGACGATTATGTTATACATTGTCGAGTTTAAGTACTCGAATGACACGGATGCATAAATTCGCAACGAGTGGCGGTTATATCGCGATCTAGTAAAATTCGTTTTCAACAAATAATGATTCGGATTAGTTATAATGTACACGATAATGGACTACCTACATATTGTTTATATATGCTATAGTGTTATTATATATGTCGTTATTAACACGTTCGCCCAAAATTAAAAACGATATTCACCACACTGCAGTTAATGAACGAATAATGACGCGATACTCTATTTTAATTTTTAGCAGTAATCGTATGCAATAATACAACCGTAAAGCTTCAAGTATACGAACTGTTGTGCGCGTTGTGCGTGTTCTCCTCGGACGGGATGATTTTCGTAAAGTCTGTCTTGTCACACATTAAGGTAAGGAGCATGGTAATAATAATTAGGTACATTATACACTATTGTACCTGTGGTCTATAGCGTTTCGGCCCCGGTTTAACGACACGTACGGTTATTTATTCGCTGTTTAATGTAGATGAAACAAGAATTGCGACACGATTACGAAATCGTAGTGATGGAACTGCAGCTGGCGGACACGTTCGCTTATCAAACGACTCTGTTGGCTTTCGTCAACTGTCTGATACTCGTCGAACAGAATCCGAGGAGGAGGACGTGCGTCAGAAACGAGCTGATTGGTGCGTATAATATTATTATTATTATTATTATTAATATATAATGAACGATATTATATATTATTATTGTACTATTGGATATCGTCTTTTACTAACTCTCCGCGGCGTGTCGGAGAATATACTTTTGAAATGCATTTTACGTATACCTACTACCTAACAGGTGTTAAATAGAAAATGTGCTTTTTATATTCTAAAAACTGAAATACTTAATAGGTATAGGTACCTACTGTGAAATAAGCTTTAAAAAAGAAGTTAAAAACAATCTTTCAAATCTAAATATTACAATATTTAAAATCGTCGTAATATAATATAAATCATAACAAATGCATGTACACCTAATAATAATTATTCACGAATGAGTTTTGATAAATGGGCAGTAGATAAAAACAAAATCGGTCCAAAGCATAATTATTAAGTACCTAAACTAAATGCAGCTCTGCAGTAGAGGTGTACTTAATTCGACGCATATATTACACACTCAAAAGTCGGAATTATTGATTTAATTTTAATCGATATTTTTCTCGAATACTTTACAATGCTTTTGTGTTCACCGTTGAAGGTACACCTATTATGTTCGGTCTTCTTGTTTCTAGTCATATGAAATAATATAATATTATACTATCATATACCAATATTGTTCAAATATGTGTATTACAGCTCTTGGACTACGGACGGCTATCGATAACATGGATGGTTACGAAGATGACGCATTACAAATACAAATCACCGTGTTCGAAGAGCATCAGTTGGCCGACGAAAATCAATTGCCTCAGAAATCGCACCAACAGCTATTTAACGAGTTACGGTCTAAGGTAAGATTACAGTCTGTTTGCTCGTCGTCTAGATTACATTACCTATATACATTGGGCAAATTACATCTGATTAACCGATGAATAAAGTTTATAAATAGTTCTTAAATTCAAATTGTATAAAAAAATAATCGCATCTATGTAATATAATTATATTTTAATTGAATTTGTAAATACCTTTAGTTAATACGAGTTGATAAAAAAAATAAATATATAATATAATATATACATATTTTATAATAATTAATAAAATTAAGCTTAAAACAATCTATTAATCACGGACAATGCATGAATTTCACTGCTAACAATATTTTACACATTTAATTTGTATTTATTTAAGAACAGAAGCACATCATCTTAATAATATTTAGTATTGACAAATTCAATGGAAAAATAAATATCAATTTTAAATGATGAACATAATCTTTATAATATTTAATCACCGGTTATGATGTTACTTTTTTGTTTCGATTGATTAATTGTTTATTCATTCAATAGATATCAAACACGTTATACGACTCGTATTTGCAAAACATTTTACTGCAAATGTCTGAAATGGATTACAGTGATACAAAAATGTAAATATTTAAAAACATATTATTTCCAATATCTAAAGTCTTACGACTTATTAATGCTTTGTATTAATTTTTAATAGCTAACTGTTGTTGTACCTATTTACATTTTTCGGCAAAGTTGATAAACAAAATAGTTGGACACGACAGTACAATAATAAAATAAATCGTAATTATTTTCCAGTAATGACATTTGGAATTTGATCAATGAAGTCATCTGTAATGATCCACGAGCCATATTGGATACATACAGGAAAACTTCAAAAACACATTCTACGGGGTCTCAAACCGACGAAAAAAGACTTAATAAAGGTTTATCTCCGAATGCCCGACGCTGCAGCTTAAATATACCAAAAGATAAGCGAACCACTATTAAACTTAAAAGACCGTCACTGCCCGCGCTTCCAGTCGTCAGCAAATTAGACGAACACACTAATTCGAACCGGCGCCATATTAAAAGCCCTATTCAATGTTCTATATTTACTCAGACAGACAGTGCGTGTTATTGTGACGGTATTGGACTTACTGTAGTTGACAGTAATCCCGAGCTGAATAATAACCGTCCAAATTTATTGGACGTAAACGGTGTAAAAAATGATGCTTGTAAATCGCTGGAATCATCGTGTAAAAGCTCAGTAATACCACCTCCTCCACCACTTCCAATTACAGCAGGAATTCCGCCACCGCCACCGCCACCACCACCACCACCACCATCTTCATCACCAAAAATTCCACTACCGCCGCCACTTCCATCGACAGGAATATCACCACTACCACCGCCACCACCACCACCTCCTCCTTTACCATTCATGGCACCTCCTCCACCCCCTTTGCCCGGAATGGCACCTCCACCACCTCCTCCTTTACCATTCATGGCACCTCCTCCACCTCCTTTGCCCGGAATGACACCTCCACCACCTCCTCCCTTCCCGGGATTGAAGTCTCCAGACCTACTTTTGGTATCGGAGAAAGCTACTCAATCATTAACAACATTGTCATCGTCAATGGAATTGATGGGACTTGGTACAACTATTGCGAATATTACTGATGGTTATCGGACAACACCTACAAGAAGAATAAGTAACAATATTAAATACTACTCATTACCAAAAACCAAAATGAAGACTTTGAACTGGACCAAGGTCAACAACCAATATTTAGGTAAAGTTGGAACAATTATATTTAAACGAGCCACATTTATATATTTAATTGATCGTTTAAATTATAATAGTTTATTTTGCGTTTTCAGACAATTCCGTTTGGTCGTCAGCAGACCCTCCTAACTTAAATATAAACTTCAGGAAAATTGACGAACTTTTTTGTCAAAAACCCAGAGCAAAATCTTCACCTGCAGTTTTGTCGTCCAACGGTGTTTCCAAAACGAACGTCGTGAATATATTAGACAATAATCGGAGTTTAGCGATCAACATAATGCTGAAACAGTTTAAATCCGGTTCACATGAAATTTTAGAAGCGCTCCAAAATGGGACGACAATTCCTCTTGAAAAACTAAAAGGCCTTCAACGGGTTTTGCCCACAGACGAAGAGGTAATTTTCGATGTTTATGTCGATTGTGGTGGCATGGTAACACTTAGTTTTTTACTGTTTTGAATTCGTAGATAAAATTGATAAAGAAAAAAGACTCCAACAAGTCAATAATCGGATCGGCCGAGCTGTTTTGTCTGCAACTCAACAGTATATCCAACTACCAGTTGAGAATAAAACTCATGATCGAAGTACGTTACAGTTTTAGAATTCCACGACGACTCGTGCACAATATTAACATTATTATACTATGCTGAATATAATAAATTACTGAAAATCTATATTTTATTTTTTAATTTTTTTTAGAAAGAAGAACTACCTGTTATAGTATCGGAAATACACGATCAACTGGACTGCATCAAAGAAATGTGCAATGACCTAATAACAAATCAGCCGTTTAAGCAATTCTTGTCGCTTGTGTTGTTTATCGGCAACTACTTAAATGCTGTAAGCATTATATTTGAGAAATTTAAAAAAAAAAATATGAACAACAATTACTAAAAAACTCAAAATAAATATAAACTAACTATGTGTGAAACCAAATTATAGTAATACTATATAATATCATAAGTTTCCGAGGATTAAAAAAAAATTATAATTTTTATATTTTGAGTATGGGAAAACTGTTATACTTCATAATATTTATTTAAAACTATTATTTAGTAGTACTCTTTTATTTTTAAATTCTAATATTATATTTTTTTAAAGAAAAAAAGTTGGTGATTTTTTTTCTTTATGTACATTCAATACTAATGTATTTCTTTAATTTCGCATTTTGTCATAATTACTGAATTTTGTTTTAAACGTTGTTCTAAATAATTGTGTTTGTTGTCATTTAGTTTGATCTATTACAATTTCTAGGCGTGCTTATTAAAATGCTCATACATAAAGTCACATAGGTTATTATTTGACTCATTCAAATTTCTAATTACAACATTTGTAAAACTATACATACTCTTGAATTTTAATTCTGTTTTTATAAAATATTTTTTTACTTATCTATAAATAGATAAAAAATAAAAATACTTTTACTTATAAAATAGTAACAATTTATTTGATAATACAACTACCCACAAGATTACTTATATATTTTACTACAAATTGTTTTAAAAATTAATCCTGATATTAACATATTAAGTCAAATAATAGTTTGAAAAGAGTACCTATATAAACTTTAATTAAAGATATAATTGTCAAAATAAAAGTATTCACTTAAAAATATTTGAACCAGTTTTTTTCGTGCATATTTTGTTGCTTTTACATTATAATAATATTATTACCTATTATCTTATTAGTTATTATTTAATTTTTTTTGACTACATAATGACGTAAAGTTTAATCATTTTACTTCATTTTTTTAATTTCATATTACATATTTCTGCATTTAGTGTTGATCAAAATTGTATCTAGATAATTAATTTAACGTATATTATGTGTTCCAGTGCATTTTTTACTGTTCTGTTTTTGTATTTTTTTCGACAATAATCATTTGATTCACTTTTAAACATAACTGTAGGCACCATAATAATAACATCATAATATTTTTAATAAAATAAAATAACCAATGATTCATTACATTTTCATCGGAATAAAACCCTCTTTAATCGCCAGTGCGCTCTAATACTCGTGTTTTTGTTGATTTTCACCTGTTGACGAAGTAATTTTTTTCAGGGAAGCTATGCTGGAAACGCAAGCGGATTCACATTAGACACATTACCTAAATTGCTCGACACCAGAGCCAACAAGCCTAGAGTTACTTTCCTCCATTTCGTCGTCGAAGTGGCTCAGACGAACAATATGGACGACATACTGAGTTTCACTAAGTACACTGCGGCGCTCAGGAATCTCTCCAGGTAATAATAATAACAATATGATAGTTTCATCTTTAATTTTTGTACGTGCATTTTTAATTATAAATGTATAATTAATACATACACGACGACGGTGAACTGTCGAACAATATTGAAGTACGATGCTCAAACCTGGTCTTGGTTTATTTATTTGTTTCTGTTTTGGTTTCAATATTATAGGATATCGTTTTTGTCGCTGGAAGATGAAATAAACATCAAAACGAAACAGATAAGAAAGTTACATTTAGAGTTGTCAAAACAAACAAAAAAACAGATATGCTCTCAATTCTCAGGCAAGTACAGTAGCGGTGTAAATTGTGACTTAATTGAATTTCATATCTTTATGAAATTTCGGGAAAATTTCCTAATAATGCATATAATGAAAAACTTATAAATTGTTGCACTACGAATGTTGGATTTAAATATCAACAAACGTACTATACATCTTGTAATACATCGAAACGCGACCCTGACTCTGGGACTATTAATAGTATTCATTATTCAATTTTAATTATACTTAAATATGGAGTAAAAAAAAAAAAAAATTATGAAAATAATGTTATATAATATTCTAAACGGTTTTATTTACTTGAAGTAGACATATGTATATACGCTGCGACCCGAATAATGGAGAGGTCAGTCCACTTTGGGTACGATGCGTTTTGGTTTGTGCGCAATCACTTTTTCATTGTTATTGAAGACAGAATAGTATGTTTATGTACCTATATCAATTAAATTAAATGTTTTTAAACTGTTTAGATTTTATGAAGCAAGCGGTTATTGATATCGAAACTTTAAACAATGAGTATAAAAGTGCAACGGAGGTGATTCAAAGAGTAGCGGTTCATTTCGGCGAGGACGTTAACAAATTTAAAATCGAAGAATGCTTTGCTTTGTTAGGAAATTTCTTCGAGCGAATCGACTCTGTTGCTAAGGTAAGGTCATCTTTGATAATATGTAATGTTCGAAATCACTTCGGTAATTATATAGTTAGGTAGCTTATCGCGTATTCGATAAAACTCAGTGCGAATGGACAATAGTCCTTCAGAAGACTATATACTGTAGAGTATAGTATGTAGTAACTTGTAACGGACTTTATAGTTTGGGAACTAATCTTTTAGTCATCGCTCACAGCACAACAAATGCAAACAATTGAATACGATGTTAGCAACTTAACAAATTACAGTTGATACTTTATGAATATTTTTAACTAAACAATTATAATTCAATAAGGTATCAAAAAGTATGTAAACTTTTTGAATATTTACCTGTGTACTTACCTATCAACTTTGCTAAAAACAATTATTTTTTTTTGTTTTCTACAGGAAAATACAAGCCGCAGGATTCAAGAGGAAAATAATAAAATACTTGCCTCTAAATTGGACATGGAGAAAGACGTCCCGAATGTCAAGAGGCGCGCCCGAGGATCCAGGGTACCCAAGGACGAAGAAGTCTGTATAGTGGAATTGGTGTTGAGAGATATCAGAAGAGGATCATTTAATTTAAAAAGCATAAAATCTGAAGGTGAAAAGCAAATCTAATACGATATATACCATTCATTATAAATATGAATCAAGTGCATATTCCACACCATTTATGGTTTTATATTTATTTAATTTATTTATAATTTTTTGTTTTTTTTTATGGATGATCGTTTTTTTGACTTTAATTCATACTCATAATTTTACTCTTTGTTCTTTTTTTTATACAATTATTTAGAATTTATACATTTATAATAACGTTTTCGATGTATCTTTGTTTTTATTTTTTTATACACTTTTATCGAGGATTATGGAAACAACTAAAATATTGTATATTAATTGTTATGTAGATTTTAACCTTAATCTACTAGAAACTAAAATGTTTATTATATAAGCTATGGATTTTATCGTGCCATTATATGAGTTCAAATGATTTTATTTTTTGATAATGTCTAATTTTTGAGTTAATATTACTCACTTAACTTCTGGCTAAACTTATAACTTGTATTAAATAGAGTTCATCAAAATGTATGAGTTTTTAACTCGAATAAGAATTTTATGTCCATAGATAATACTGTCGATGAAGCTTTGTGTAAATATATTACACGAAAACGTTCAAACATTTTTGGATTTCTGTGTAAAAAATTAAAAAAATTAAATTATTCGGAGAAATGGTTTATTTTTACAGTTATAAACTTTTTTTTTTGTTACTAAAGCAAATTGTTATTCGAGTCTTAATGCTTTTACACCAATAAAAATACAAAAAAACTTATCGAAAAATAGTACCTATTTGAACACTGTATTTTAAATGTACCTATACAAAATTATATTAGAATACAAATAAAGTATTAAAATACCTATATTTGAATAATTTAGAACAAGACTGGTTTTTAGGTATTATTAAAAATAATATATTACGTTAAGAGTAATAAGTGTATATTGAAGATGTTAATGATTTTTGACTGTATTAAATAAAAAATATATATTTAATAAAAATTATCATTCAAACTATAATAATATCAATAAAATAGGTAAATATACCTAACTATTACTATTAAATTTGTACGTATGTCATAACTCATATGATTATTTTTTTGCACCCAAGTTAGCTTGGTGGAAAGATTTCATATTCGTTGTATTCGCTCTATTTCACCGAAGCTAATGTCTATGTTTAATTAAAAAAAATACTTTAGAACGTGTAAACAAAAAAAGGTGGAGGAAGTAGGTACCTAACAGTTCTGCATAAATCATTGCATGGGTACGAAAAATGATTCTGAACAAGACCTTCATTACTTAATATATTTTATGATTAATTTATATTGCAATATTATAGTAACTATAATTTTACAATTCATTCAATATATTATTAATATTTAATTATTTTAATAGAATTTATTCATATTATAATTTATTATATGGTTATTAGCATTTAGTCAATACCGAATAAGCGAAGAATGGTGTGAAGAAGTCCTTAATATCCTATTTAGGCAATAGCATAAAATTAATGTAAATATTTTGAAAATGGCATTCTGAAATTGTGTACCTACCTATATTATACATTTTTAAAATATAATAATATACTCAAAATATGACCAAAAACAATACTCTTTAATGACAACAAAATAACTAAGACCGTTATTCTTCGTTTAAAATTTAAATATGTAATTTCGTCCAAATTTATTAAAAATGTCTATACAAAAATTTGTGATTTTATATTATTTAGATTTTTTGGTTCCAGTATGAACTATTTATAAGAAAACTATTATTGCATTTCGAGTCTTAAGCTTAAAAATTTGAACAACTTTTTCATTTAATATTTTCGTGATTTTAAGGAATTTTGTCAACATTTTAATTACAAATACTCTTATAAAATAATCATCGTGCCTATGTATGTTTAATAATATTAAATAGCATATAAATATATAATACAAATTACGAGGAACATTGTATTTAATTTTCAATCTTTTTTAAACGTTTTTTATTGATATTTATAGAAAAAAAAATATATCCAAAATGCCAATAGCTTTAATAGGTATTTTGAAAATATTGTCATAATATAAAGAAAATGTTAGTATACCTATTAAAGTTTGGTAAAAATGTTAAGTATCTAAAGTTATTCGTCTTATGAGTTACACATATGATTTTGTATTTTTGTCAGAAACTAGTTTTAGGTACGTAATAATTCCGCATTTCCGCCGTTGTATTAAAAAAACTTGTAACTGTATGTCGTTCTGCTGTAAGTACAGTAGGTTACAAGTGGGTCACTGTATAATGGATTGTATTAAATTTGAATTCAATGATATCATATCATTGTATACGAAAAACGATTCTGAGCGGAAATGGTTTGTCAGTCTATATATTTGATATTGTTATTATATTTTATAACTAGCCGACCCGTCACAGCTTCGCCCATGATTGGTTATTTATTTTGCCTTCGGACGATGATATGTATAATTTTTTATTAAAATTTTATCGTTTAATGAAAACGTATTCAAATGTTTCTAGCGGTATTAATGGTAAATATATTTTTATATCAGAACCCGTTCATTTCATTACCCGTAAAAAATCGCAAATCTTAAAAATGTATGATTGTTCAACTACTTTTGGGTGTAACTTGCTGCAACCTGCAGTAAGTGCAACTCAGCCACCCTGGTAGGCAATCCGACTACTTGGGCAACTTTTTCACCAATCACCTTGGTAAGCAGTGTTCAATAATTCTATTTGATGCAAGTTTGTACCTGATCTTCGGAACTATTAATAATCTATACTAATATTATAAAGAGGAAAGATTTGATTGTTTGTATTGAATAGGCTCCGAAACTACTGGACAGATTTTAAAAATTGTTTTACCATTAGAAGCCGACATTATCATTGATGAATATAGGCTAATTTAAAAAGTGAATTGATCCCCCAGGGGAGGTGCTCAAACTGGAATTTTGAGATTTACGATAGAAATTTGTGTTTAAAAATAGTTGCCATGGGTTTTAATTTTTTAAAGCTATTATAATAATAAATAATAATTATTGGTTGTTGTTTATTGAAAATGGTAGCTATTGCCTATTGATCATAGGAGAAATAGTTAGTATAATATGTCCGTAATGCCTACGACTGTGATGTACGTACGACCGTTATCGGCATCATGGCGGCGTGTGTATAAACAATACATTACATTACTGTTTAGTCTTTTTTCTCATTTTAAAATGCCCAAAAGAACAAGATCTCAACTTTCTAGAAATAGTTCACAGGCTAGGACAATAAAAATACGTCGTCATGGAGAATCTCAATCAGAAACTGAAAATCGTCTTGCAAGTCAGAGAGAATACGCGTCGAAATCGCGTGCAAGAGAGTCAAGTATCGAGCGTTCACAGCGGCTTGAAGAACAAAATATTAGAAATGTACAAGCTCGCGCTAGGGAATCGAGCTCTGAACGTTCCGAGCGCCTTCAAAATCAGAGAGAAAGACAACAGACGTCAACGGCTAGAGTTCGCAATTAACTATTGCGAGTTACATCCAAAAAGATTTAAACAATCACAAATTATTAAGGGCAACGAAGTGCAAGGGATCAGCTAGTTAAAAATAAAATTTTCAATGTGAACCTCAATGTCCCTGTTTGAGCACCTCTTTAAAATGCGAATTTTACCAAATCCTTTCTTATTGCACGGTAAAAGTATTAGATATTAGAAGAACCACTACCTATTCTAAATTTCAAGTTCGTACATTGAGTAGTTTTTGAGATACGGCGATCAGTGAGTCAGTGGTATTTGGATTTTAGGTATATAATATATAGATTCTCTTCTCCTTCCCCTCTGATAAAAAAAATACAAATTGGGCTACACGGCGACACTCAGGAAGGTATTTGGAACAACTCTGTGAATAAAAATTGGTAAAATATTAAATAGTGTAGTCACAAAATTGGAACATAAAAAATAATAACTCAAATCAACAAACATGCCCGATATAAATCAGGCACGGATCCAGAGCAAAGATCTGGGGGGGGGGGGCCCAACAATTTGTTTACAACAAAAATACAATTATAATAAATTATTATCCTTTATTCTTAATTTAACAATTTTGTTATAATAGTAGGCATCAATGTGATAAATAAAATATTATAAATAAATAAATAAATATATGAAATATAATAAATCTTATAATAAAATAATTTAAAAAAAAAAAAAGGTGGGCAAGTGGATGTCGCTCTGCTGTACAGTAGGTTACAAGTGGGGCACTGTATAATGGATGGTATTAAATTTGAATTCAATGATATAATATCATTGTATAAGAAAAACGATTCTGAGCGGTGACGGTATGTCAGTCTATGTATAAGACATATTATATACATATCTATGGTATTAAACAAAAAATTGACCTATAATAGGTACCTATAATAAATTACAAACTAATCATATCACAATATCCATTAGATACTTATAACGCGTTATACATCAACAAAAACCGTGATACTATCATAGATATATAATAGTACACTTTAGAAGTTTCAAGTACCCACGAATAATAGAATTCAATCAAAACAAAATAACTAAAATCGTAATTATTGGTTTAAATATGAAATTTTGTCTAAATTTGAAATTAAAATGTCTGTAAAAATAAGTGTGTTTATATATTTATTAGATTTTTTGGTTACAGTATGAATTATTTAAGAGAATCTTTGTTTTAAATTTTCAACTCTTAGTTATAAAAACTGAACATTTTATAATTTTTTAATTCCAACGATTGATAATTTTCGAGATTTTGATAAATTTTGTCAAAATTCCAACTTTAAATGCTTATAAAAAAAAATCGTGCATATGTATTTTTAATATTTTTCAACTGCTATTGTAACAATATATCAGGAGCCTTGTATTACATTTTTACACTTTTTGGTCCAACAGATAAAACTTTATTGATATTTATAGAAAAAAAAACTAAAAAAAATTGAAAGTTGTAAATGTCCATAAACAGCTCAAAAAGAGTCAAAATATTTTCAAAATTGTATGGTGTATAGAAAATGCTAATTTAAAGATTTAGTGAAATTTTCATGTATCTACAGTTGTTCGTTTTTGAATTGCAACAAAATAAGGAAATCGCTACATGAGTAATCGAGTGAAAATCCAATGTTGTAAAAATTTGAATTTCAAAAGCTCATAAAAATTTAATTTGACTGTCCGGTAGAGATTTTTTTATTGATAAAGGTAGATAATCTTATAAGGAATCTTGTGTTTTATTTTCAAATCTTAGATTTAAAAAGAAAAATTTTTACGAATTCTTAACTCAAAATAATTTGCTAATTTTCGTGATTTTTCCATATTTTGTCAATTTTTGAACTTTAAATGCTTATAAAAAAAATTGTGACTAAGGATTTTTAATATTTTTCATCTGCCTTTGAAACAACATATTAGGAGCCTTCTATTAAATTTTCAAGCTTTCGCAACCAACAAATAAAATTTTATTGATATTTTTAGAAAAAAAACTAAAAAAAAATGGAAAATGAAAATGTCCCTAAACAGTTCAAAATAAATCAAAATGTTTTGAAAATGTTATCGTGTATAGAAAATGCATATATAAACAACCAGTGAAAATTTCATGTATCTACGGTCATTTGTTTTAAAGTTACACCAAAAACCAAATTCGATTTTTTGGAAAATCGATTTTGCGTAAAAATTCCCGTTTTTCCTTAATTTTTATGTTGTTTTTCCCGGCGCTTGTGAAAACTACTGGAAAATGTTTACTTTTGACCCCCCAAAGTACCAACTAGATTCACTTTCCTATCAGAAAAGGTACTATTGAAGAAAATCGAAGCACTTTTACTGTCCTAAAACGTGATGACAGACACAAAAATATAAATAAAAATATAAATAAAAATATAAATAAAAATATAAAAACATACATCATTGTAAAACCAATACATTCATCGCTCCGCTCAGAATCTAAAACTCATTTATTAGCTGGCTTCAAGGTAACTATGCTGGTAACTATGCTGGCCACAAAAGAACACTACTATACCATAGCTGTATATTTATTGTACTAAACAAATAGTTTTTTGAAACCCGTCATCGTACGTTTATCTCTGTTCATATTTTTCTGTTATTTTTCTGTTTTTCTGCCGTTTATCACGTCGTAAAATACAAATATGGACGCCACAGTTCCAAAACAATTCCAACAAATGTATGCCAATAACAAGAGTCGATCTATAGTCGACGTTCTGGATTTGGCAGGGAACCTAAAGGTCACAGCTGCGGTCAAGTCACCGCTACTTCACCGCGGAAACGCTGCAGAGGAGAGCACCCGGTCGTTGCCGGAACTCACAATGAAATCATCCGTATGCCTGGAGGACGTGCCTATGATTGGAGGACCATCGTCGAAGCCCGCTGCGCCTTTTCGCATGACGTCGAATACGGACGCACTCGGGGAAATCTCGTTGATTGACGCGGCTGTCCTACCGATTCCTACATATTCCGAAGTCCCGGAATACCCGGCAACATCACGGTATGTTGGTCCGCGGAGGAGGTCCGCCTGGAAGAGGACCAAACGGTTCGTTTGGAGGTCGTTGGTGAACGTGGCACGTAGGGTTTGCTTCTGCCAACCCTTTGTAGACGTAGAGTAATGTCCACTAAGTTTTCGACTTCTCCCCTACCACCACCGTCTACCCCCGCCCTTTAAGTTTGTAATATTATTATGAGCTCGTTCGCCCGTCCGTCCGGTATTTTTCGCTCCCGCGTTTGCGCCCGTTGGTGTACGCCGTTTTCCGAGCGAGTACTTGGCGTACGCCAAAATTAACTAAATTATTTTGTTTTTATAAATCAGCCCTGTACTTTGTAGTGTCAAAACTTCATATTTCTGTCCCGGCTGCAATCAGTATTACTTTATTAGTGAAATCTTCTTTGTCAATATGCATTCGCGCGTATGCAGAGTCCACTTGTCCCTTGATTAACTTGGTCAATTTTGTAAAAAAAAAAACAAAGGGCCCTTATGTTTATAATAATTACCACTGTATTTTGTAAATTTATATTAGCACTGTATTTTGTAAATTTGTATTACCACGATATTTTGTAAATTTGTATTATCACTGTATTTTGTAAATTTGTATTATCATATAAGACTACTGTCTAAAAATGATGTATCATTATAATGAAACTGCTGTCTAAAAACTATGTATCTACTTATTATATGAGACTGCTGTCTAAATTTTATCTATTATTATTTACAGTGTTTGAACATTTCATGAAATTTAAAAAAGTGAAATATTTCAAAATGTGTGAAATATTTCAGTGGCTTAATACATTTTGTTTTATTTTTAAATAAGTTTTATATTTACATATAGCCGACCCGTCACAGCTTCGCCAGTGATTGGTTGTTTATTTTGCCTCTGAACGATGATATGTATAATTTTGTATTCAAATTTTATAGCTTAATGTGATCGGCAAGTCAATATAAAAAAACTTTTAATGAAAGCGTATTGAAATGTTTCTAGCGGTATTAATGATAAATATATTTTTATTACAAAAAAACCGATCACGTGCATATCGTTGCCGTTAAATGGACCAACTCTATACATATGACTCAAACTTTGTTCAATTCGTTATTTAATATTCGATGTATGGTGTTGAAAACTTATCTTAACTTTTCCGTTGTGCCCAGAATAAAAATTCTGATTCTCAGCTGTATATTATCAGGTAGGCAATCTACCTGCGGTAGATCGCTGATCCCGTGCTGTTTGTACGTAAGTGTATGATTTATCTCTAGAGTATCAAAGTTACTTCATTCCACCTACGGTGAATTGATATAATTAATCAATACAAAATCCTAACCTAACCTAACCGTACTAAAATCCGATGAATAAAAAAAAACCAAATTTAACCCTTGTTAAATTAATCTATCTTCTTCCCAGAGGTCTAATCTACACACAAACATTATATAACATTATATATCTACGAAAAATAATAATACAAATCAAAAAACATGCCAGATTAACCAATAGCTACCACGATATATAATACACTATTATTATTTTAATCTGCAACAATTAACTACATTTTTTATTATTTAGTTTATTTTTTCTGGACAGATGGCGCCGCTGTTGTATTTTTGACATCCCTACTTCCTACTTTTCTGGTGAATTTCCCTAAAATATTCTTTCATAAGAACCTTGTCCTGACAATTACGAATACAACAAAAAGGAATCAGCAAATCGTTTCTGTAGTTTTCCCGGTTAGCGTGGTCGCAGAAAACCCCTTACAATTTTATATAGTAGTATAGATAACATAGCAACCAATATATTATAATACACTATTATTATTTTAATCTGCAAAAAAAACTTTATTTTTCATTTTTTATTAATTAGTTTATTTTTTATGGACAGATTGCGCCACTGTTGTATTTTTGACATCCATATTTCCTACTTTTCTGGTGGATTTTTCTAAACAAAAGTGGTACTATGACCTCCAGCAGACTGTCAAGTATGACAGTAAAAAATTTCAGCCAAATCGGTTCAGTAGTTTTCTCGGTTAGCGCGGTCCAAGAAAACCCTTACCATTTTATATAATAGTATAGATAGTCTGTATATTGAATTAATATTATAAATTACAACAGAATAACTAAAATCGTTATTTTAAATTCTGAGCGGAGCGAGAAAGCTAGTGGTTTTACAATGGTGTTTATTTATTTTTTTAGTTTTTTAATTTTTAATTTTTTCTTCTATTTATATCCTGTATACCAAATTTCTACCGGAAGGAGTGCTTTGATTTAACATATAGTACCTTATATTTTAGCAAATTGGATCAATATGGTACTTTAGAGAGTTAGTTTTTAGATTTTCTCAATAGTAATTTAATGCCACGGGAAAAACCACCAAAAATGACAAAAAACCGCTATAAATGGAAATTAAATTTATAATGCTTTGTATATCACCATAGAAACGAATAAAAAATAGTAATATTATAATATTAATTCAACTTACATGGTATAATAAATAATAACAATATAAAATATCCAGACTGACAAACCGTCTCCTCTCAGAATCGTTTTTCTTATACAATGATATTATATCATTGAATTCAAATTTAATACTATCCATTATACAGTGACCCACTTGTAACCTACTGTACAGCAGAGCACCTTTTTTTATTTTATTTTTTTTGTATCATCACCTTTTAGGACAGTAAAAATGCTTAGATTTTCTTGAACAGTATCTTTTATGATTAGAAAGTGAATCTAGTTGGTACTTGGGGGGTCAAAAGTAAAAAATTTAAAGTAGTTTTCAAAAGGACTGTGAAAAACAAAAGAAAAATTAAGGAAAAATGGGAACTTGTAAGCAAAATCTGTTTTCGAAAAAATCGATTTTGGTTTTTGGTGCAACTCTTAAACAAATGACCTTGGGTACATGGAATTTTGACTGAATGTTTATATTAGCATTTTCTATAGACCATAACATTTTCAAAATATTTTGATTTGTTTTGAACTGTTTAGGAACATTTCAAGTTTCCAATTTTATTAGTCTTTTTTTCTACGAATGTCAATAAAACTTTATTTGTTTAGTAAAAAAGCTTGAAAATTTTTTTTTATAAGCTTTCAAAGTTCAAATTTTGGCAAAATGTATCACATTTAAAATTTAATAATAATTTTGTTCCTAGTTAAACATTTATAAAATGTTCAACTTTTATAGCTAAAGATTGAAAATTTAAAACAAGATTCCATGTAAATAGTTCATACATAAATTACTTTATTCACCTTAACGTCATCAAATATACTTAGTTATATCTTAGGCTGACTTACCGTTTTCGCTCAGAATCGTTTTTCTTATACAATGATATTATATATCATTGAATTCAAATTTAACACCATCCATTACAGTGACCCATTTGTAACCTACTGTACAGCAGAGCGACTTTTTTTGGTTGACTTTTCAATGCCATGATTTTCACATAATCTTATCTAGAGATTTGTTCAGTTTTGTATTTTTGTATATTTTCTTCAATGAATTTAATATTTTTTTCATTGACTGATCTAATTTGTTTAGGTATATGATTAGAAGTCTGTATCAAAATGTTTGTGTACATTTGAATTTTTTTTAATATTTTTAAGTAGGAATATTATATGTCCGGATAAGGTGTGTAAAAACGTGAATTAAATTTAGAATGGAAGTTTTCACACACATTTCTTGTTCGTTCATGGCCTCAGTTGAGCTATTAAAAAGGTACGATATGATTAACAAAATTACGAATAAAAAATATTAATATTATAATACTAATTCAACTTACATGGTATAATAAATAATAACAATATAAAATATCCAGACTGCTGACTGACAAACCGTCTCCTCTCGGAATCGTTTTACTTATACAATGATATTATATCATTGAATTCAAGTTTAATACAATCTATTATACAATGACCCACTTGTAACCTACTGTACAGCAGACCGACATCCACTTACCCTCTTTTTATTTTTATTTTTAGTCGTTTCTATGGTGATAAACTAAGCGTTAGAAATTAAAATCCCATTTTTAACGGTTTTTGTAATTTGTAGGTTATTTTTCCCGTGGCATTAAATAACTATTGAGAAAATCAAAAAATTACCTCTCTAAAGTACCATCTTGCTCCAATTTTCTAAAAGATAAGATACTATATGTTTAAATTGAAGCACTCCTTTTTGTATGATTTTTGTATACAGGATAAAAAAAAAATAAACACCATTGTAAAACCACTGGATCCCTCGCTCCGCTCAGAATCTAAAATACATCCATTTTTTACTTTTGAAAAAAAAAATCGTGCCTAAGTATCTTGAATATTTTTTAACTACTAATATAACAGCTTATAAGGAACAAAAATTATTACTTTATCAAGATCTATTACACAACGAAAAAACTAAAAATTATTGAAAACTTAAAATGTCTATAAATATCTGAAAACTAGTCCAAATATTTTTAAAATTGTATCTTTAGTACATAGAAAAATGTTATATAACCATTCACTGAAAATTTTATGTATTTAGGGATATTAATTTTATAATATATATGTATTCGTTTTTTAAGTTACACCAAAGATGAAAATCGATCTATCCAAGAAGGGAAAATTCCCGTTTTTCATTAATTCAAGATATATGATAATAACAATTCAACTTAACCGGCTACCGCATGAATAATAATATTATAAATATAATATAAAATATCCTAGGCTGACAAACCGTCACCGCTGAGTATCATTTTTCGCATACAATATGATATTATATCATAAAATTGAAATTTAACACCATCCATTACAGTCAGCCACTTGTAACCTATACTGTACAGCAGAGCGACATCCACTTCCCCGTTTTTTTTTTTTTGCTCCCAATGCATTTTAGAACTACTAGAAATTTCAACTCTGTCCTCTTGAATGCACCATTTAGATTCACTTTCTCACCAGAAATAAAACTGAAGTTGAAAATCAAAACATTTTTTCGACTACTTGTCGTGTACTCGGACAAACACACACACAAAAAAAAACACTTATTAATATCATTGTAAAATCGATAGATTCATCGCTGTACCATGATTATGGTACAAAATTAAGAAAATATATCAAGCTTTACAAGTTAATTAAACTAATCTTTCAAGTACCAGAAAATACCTACGTCATAATAAATGTATAACACGCTGAACGTCGCCGAATTCTTAGTGTAATGCTGTAATATATAGAATACTGTTATAAGAATTTACTTTTGCTGTACAACTACTAACACGGTAATATTTTACATATCGAGATAAACCTATGGTTTTTTTCAAACCTTTATAGTAATCAATATTTGATAAAAACTGATGGCATATAAATAATAATATCGTCGGCCTAATTCGCAAAAGTCGTATCTCCATTTTTTGTCATTTTGGGATTATTTACTCATAAAATAAAGGAAAAAAAACTGCGTCTGTTGATACAATCAAATTTCCGATTTCATAATATTATCCTCCATGAAATTGATAATTATAAATCATCGTATCTCCAATTAATAATATGGCCGTAAAACGTTTTTCTCTTCTCCTGAACAATTTGTAATTTTGGACATACGAACTTTGCGAATTAGGCCGACGATATGTAGTTCTCATTTTATTAAAACACAGAGTGATACTTTTAAAGTAAACACTAATTTTCTCAAAAAGTATTAATGTTTTTGGAAATACTATTTTACATAATATCAAATCATTACAAAACATTATAATTCTTACATTTTTTTATCGTTTTTATTTTTTAAGTTTTTACTTTTCTGAATGACAGATATACATTTTCAGTTTAATATTCCAAGTAAAACCTACGCTATTTTTCTGATAGATGAAATGCAAATTGACATGGACATAATTGCACATGAAAATTGAATTTTAGAGGAATAGTTATAGTTAATTAATAATTGGCTATTATATATTTTATAATATTTATAGGTTTGATGAGCGTTGTGGAGTGGTTCAAGGTTGGTACCCCGCAAAATGTTGGTCCACTCAACTCCTGAAATCTCGTGTAAAATATAATTTCACGAATGTTAATACTTGTTGAGAATAAGAGTGGTTAGCTTCCAAGAATCACTTTTTATAATATGGATTTGTATGAAGTGTTACGCATAAATATAATAACATAATAAATTAGATAAAAAAAAAGATTAAAATCTTTAATTAAAATTTCCATAATTTTCATAATTGGTAGTTACTATTT
Organism: Macrosiphum euphorbiae; assembly: GCA_949089665.1. NCBI lineage: Eukaryota > Metazoa > Arthropoda > Insecta > Hemiptera > Aphididae > Macrosiphum > Macrosiphum euphorbiae. The sequence goes on from CARXXK010000001.1 coordinate 36,205,276, forward strand.
TTTTTTCAAGTTCTTCATAAATCTCTATTAAATATAATCGATGATTTATCTTTGTAAACTTGTTGATGCTTAGTATAGCGATAATATGATTACGAACAAGAAACCTTGGTATGGCGTCATCTTGATAATATACGATTAGGAAATTTGTCTGGTAGGTAGTAATCATAATACATTTTTATTATTATTATTCTTAACTGATCTTTATTCATAATATTTGTACTAGAAACATTTCGAAAAATATTAATACTTATAAGGTAGGTATTGTAGTACAAAACGAATAAATGATCTTTACACGTCTGCTCACTGTAAAATTTAAGATTTTTTTATACACTGATCAACACTGAGACGAAACTGAACCTAGCGAGTACAAATAAATACTATCAGAGTTTTATTTAAACGAAATTTACAATATAATGAGTGAGTTAGCTTTATTGTTCGGTTTTGACTTTATATAGTCAAAATGAAACAGACCATTCCACTTTTTCAAATTTTGACTCATATCTTGCCCTTGGATTTGATTTTAAAATGTAAAAATTGGAGAATTTTTCAAACTTATTATTATCCATCCCAACTTTCGTTTGTACTTGCTATGGAAAACAATTGCATGTTTTTTTGTAAAATTAAAATTTGTTGATCACAGATTCGTTGACATGCATGTTGTGTCACGTTACGTTGTATAGCGTGGCACACAATAAATAATGATCACTTCGAATCCATCGAAATAGAATGAACACTTAGAAAATCGCCTATGTTGAACTCCCCTAAGAACGCTCGGTATCGAATTTAATATGACAGAATTCAAACTCACTTTATACAAACGCTTTTTGTTCTAGAAAAAAAAAATAATAATAACACAAATACCAAAACGTAACTCAACTGATTAACTTATATTTATTTTACATTAATTTTTTAACTTGTGTAACAAAAAAGTAAAAATGTTTTTATTCATTGTTGAATCACAAATTGGCAGACTTAGCTTACATTGAACAAATACAATTCGTTGTTGTGATTGTTTATTTACATCTACCGATAAACACATACCTACACGCCAACTACGTTACCTACATTTATAATTGTGAAATACAATAAATTATTGTACCTAATTTGGTATTTTTGCATTACTGCGTATTTGTACATTTTATTATAAATGAAAATCACTGAAAATCAATTATAGTCAAATAAAAAATAATAATCCCATCATAAATCCGGTGTTTCCGAATTGCGGACAAAGTGACAAAAACCATGTGTGTTGCGGACGAAATCTAAAAAGGTAACATACGAATTGCGGACACAAATATAAGATACTAATTGCGGATAATGTTACAATATTCACGTGGTGAAATCAGTAGAATATCATATATACAGACTGTTTTAAAAACCATGACGATAATTAATAATGACGATAATCTATAAATATTTTATAAACAATTTTTTTCACAAAATTAAAACAATCTATAATTCAACAACATTTTAAAAATAACGATTGCTCTTTTGCAAGACACAAATATTTTTAACCCCACCTACCAATTTTTTTTTTTAGCTATTATCATAAGTTTTGAAAAAGTGGTGAAGGGAAATATTTGTGTCCACAACTAACGTAGTTTTTATTAAAAAAAGCTCTGTACGCAATTAGTATTATGACAACGAAGCTCGTGTCCGCAATTGTTATATTATAATTCCTAACCTGAATAATTCGTCCGCAACTAGTATGTGTCCCATAAATCATATTACAGCAGTATGATAACATTATCGTTCATGTTAACGGTCTAATAATACAGAAGACAATACTGTCAACATTTATGTATCTAGGTATTAAAATATAGGGTACAATATGGCATATTATTCCAGTGAACACTTTCAAGTCCTCCAAGTCTAAAATGGTCAAATATACTCGATTCTGCTCACGTCAATAATACCATCTGTTTATTATGTTCGATGTTATCTATTGCAATTTGATTGAATCGTATTGCAGCTCGATAACCGGTCGATATGTTTAAATATATTTATTTTATTATACATTTATAGTCTATTTATTTTTTTAAGCTCTAGGATGTTATTATGATTTATAGGTATAGGTATGTATAATATAAAATAAATTGTATTATGCTGATGAGGAAGAAATGTGACAAATTGTAACCTTGCACTAAGGTAAATTATTACCATAGCCGTTGTGTTTTGGATTCTCAGAAAAATCAACTGTGGCATTACAAGACGTGGTGCAACAACAGACGTATAGTTGTGCAAGCCGCAGGGCTTCAATAATTTGTAACAGTAAATGCCATGGAAGTACCTGCTCCATGTCAAAATAAATAATATTGTTATTTTTTTTTATTAATATTCTCTTAGGGTAATTATATTATACTAAAAACACGTTTTTATTTGCAATATTTTGTTTGAGTAAAATAAATTAAATGATACGACACTATCCGATTTAATATGATAATGATGGTTACCTGCCAGATTAATAACCGTTAAATAACATTAATCTCCGTTTAACATAATTTACCGTAACATAAAGTTTTATATACATTGAAATTAAAACTAGTAGTTTTTGAATTTTTTAACTTTAACTACTTTCTAAGGACAGTATGTTAAAAAAAATATAAGTGATTACTGATCATCATTTAAAAATTATACCAAGTAGGTATGTACAATTTCTAATTAATATTTTTTTATTAAAATTTTATAATTTGTAAACATTTTCCAAGTATAATAAGTTCTAGACAGGTTACTATTGCAACATTACTCTATAAATCTATTTGGTATTTTATGTAAAACCATTATTTAAGGCTAATAATATTATTCATTAGGTGCCCACATAAAGTTAAACAACTCAGAAACTACAAGTTCTAATTGCGATTTATATGAATAAAAATAAGCTGCTTAACTATTTAAAGTAAAAGGTGTATTTAATTTAAAAAAATAAGTTTTCAACGCCACAGGACACTTCTTAAATGGAAAAAATCTAAGTACCTATTTGAAAATTATAATAAATGCATTGATAAATAATAAAAATGAGTAAGTCTGTTTGGAAAAAAAAGCTTGTAGGTATATAGTACTATGGTAAAATTAATATACATTTATAGTCCATGTTGAATAATATTGGTTTTTTTTTATAAGCTTCCTATATGTAATATATCACTAAATAGCATTAGATAGCATTAAAAGTTTAGAGCTTTTAAGTTAAAGTGATTCACCGAAAATTGCACTTAAAACCAGATTTTTTACTCATAATTTTCGAGGTGAAACTTTATCAATTTACTATGCAGTTTTTGAAATTCTGACTTTAGGAAATTAGTAAACTTATAATATTTAGAAATTGAAATGTCTAAACCATTTAAGAATTAGTGTCTAGGGGGATTCAAAATATATTTCAAATGAGAACCTTCAATTTCTTATTCTGCATTATTCTAATAAATGATTTTTCAAAGATGCTGAAATTTAAATTTCAACTAGGAGTTTTGAGTTATTAGACGTAGATTTTTACTAAGGTCTAAGGATAATTATTAATTTTAATCCCTCAAGACTATTCATTCCAATTTTGAACTATATGGTTTTACATAAAATATATATTATATGTACTATTGAGTCAAATAGTCAATTGAATATAATTAGGTAATATATTAGGTAGTATATGCTCAAGTCCCATATTATTTTTAAATCTATTATCATGGAAAATTATTCTTATAATACATAGAGTTTAATCATTCATTTTTACTGCAGGCATATTTGAAAAAAATAAGTTTGTATCGCCACAGGATACTCCTTAAATGGCATAAAAAAAAGTATGTACATATTTGAATATATTACGGTCTTTAATATTATGCTTATAAAGTTATAAATTACCTACATCAGAATATTATAATAAGTTTATTATTATACAGTAGGATAAGGAGCTATAATAGGGTTGAGTATGTAGGTGAATAAGTCTGTAGAAGTATTAAATATACTTCTTTTAAAATAAAGACCATATTTTTGTTATTCAATATGTTTACATTAAATATTTAAAAATACATTCCGCAATGATGGCGTTAAAAATATAGACCACCATGAAAAAAATTCAAAGTTCATTGTGATTTCAAACTTATTATTATGCTGTTCTACAATTCAATTGTCTCAGTGATACAATGGTCAAATGGTTATCAATTATTACTACAATTCAAATGCTTAACATATGAAAGATTACACTGGCTAACCTCTAACAAAGCTCTAATTATGTCTACCAAGGTAATGTAATCAAATAAACAACACAACAAATTATGGACGACACAATAGAGTGTAAAGGTACCTTTAGATTAAATAAAAATAGAGGAAATAATATGGGTTAAAATCCCATATGTCTGGGTTCACTGATTAAATAACTAAGTGGCATGTATATGTTGTGAATACTGTATATCTATATTCTTTAATTATATATTATATTAATACATATTAGAGTTGAACAATATTCTATACGATGCTACAATGCATACTACGATATATTTACATAATTTGTCACTTGTCAGTGAGAATTTTAATGTACAGTATATCTTAATTTTTTACTTAGTTTGTACATAAAAAACGCATTACCTAAATGAGTACAACCACCGAATGACGCATGAAAGACGAAGTGGATAAGTTATATAATATAATATGAATTATACATTTGAATCCACTTATAACCTCGTTATTGTTAATACATATTAAATATTTAAAAAAAAAGATTAATTTAAAATATTTAATATACCTAACCAAATCGTCAAGACATTTCACATGTTAACATGAATTTATCCATTTTATTTGAAGTCTCAACACTTACAGTTGTCAGTTAGTATTTATCAGTGTTGTGTATACAATTTTATAACTGTACATTTTATTTTTATAATTATTAATAATATAACGTCGTTAATACGAAAAACCCTCTTCCGTATTAAAACCTGATTTTTCAAGTTATAGAAGACGTTAAAAAACAAAATACGAGTATAGGTTGTTGCCATTTGCCAATGTTCTACATTTTACAGACACAAATTTATATTTTGAAAAAAAATAAAATAACAATGGGAATATTTAAATATTAACTGTTTATGTTTAACCAATGAAGTTAGAATAAAATTTATTACATTATATGTTTACCAAACTTATATTGAAGACATTATAAAAGGAGATATTTTAATGCCACAATAGATGTTTTATGAAATAACTTGAAATATTTTATTGATTTATTGAGAAAAATTATTATGAAACAAATGAGCTACTATAAAATCATTATTTAATACAATTAAATGTAGTAAGTGCCTTATTTATGATAGATTCTGAAAGGAACGATGAATATATTGGATTTAGGTACAATGATGTAGGTGAGTATTATTTAAAATTTTGTTAGTGTCATCGTCCATCATCACCTTTTAGAGTAATGAAAATGCTTCTAACTTCAACATTGAAGTTGGTTTCTGGTGGACAATTGCATCAAGTTGATTCATCAAAAGAGTCAAAAAATTAAAGTAAATGGAAAAATAATAATATTAAAAATTAAAATTATGTTTAACCTAAGTTATTACCAGTGCTTAACAAGATCAGATTTGTTGTAATACAAAATTGAATAACGATAATTGTTATTTTTAAAAAATATTAATTGTTTTAGCAGAATCTTTGCATGATACCTAAATATAATTTCAAAAATATTTGGATCTTTTTGTGTAAGTTAATAGAAAAATGTTTTTAAGTAAAAAACCACGATACAAGATAATACAAGGTTCCTTATAATTTATTCTTGTGATATTTAAAATAATATATTTGTTTCGATTTTTTTTTTTATATAAGCATTTGAAATAAGAAGTTTGACAACATTAGAAAAAACTACAAATAACTAGATTTTTTAAAATAATAAAAAATTCATAATATTTTTATTTCTAATAGGTTAATGTAAATACTAGGTTCTTCATATTATTAAGTTGTTCTAACAATATTATTAAGCTACATAATCTTAAAAATATAGTTAATATCTACATATTAACAATATACACTGAATGGTATTATGCAGTATAGACATAATATTTTATATATTGATAATTTGTGTTCTGACGAAATCGTATATATTTGAACATATTACTTTTATTTATAACTAATCTTAAAGATGCAAACTTTGGTATATTACCTATATTACTATTTTATATTATGGATACACAAATACACAATTAATTTTTAAAATTACTTTTACTGAGATTGTGCTAGTTATATTATATTCATGCTATTAAACGGTAAGTCGGTATTAACTTATAATTTTAATACTATAATAACTATTTGGTATTGTATAATAAGTATTACACGCTATGTTTTTAACAAAAATTAGTTCCATAGATAATACTAATAGACATAGAAATGACCAATAGTCATATAGTAAATTATAAAATGTCCTTAAAAATAGTGGCGGTATTGCGATAATATAGTTTGTATAATCTCTGGGGAGGATCGTTTTTCGTTTGCAACAATTTATTATTGATTTAAAATTTAACACATTCATTACACTATTTCAATTACCTACTCCACGATATGGTAAGCTGTAGGCACACTCGAAAATCGAAATACGTTCAAGAACTTCTATACATCAGACTGAGTAGAAAGGGTGTCATATTATGAGGTGTTACAGGCCACAGGGTATGCTAATGAATACCTAGAATTTATCAATATTGTATTTTGGACTTATAATTTTGTCTTTTTTTAATTGGTCTTAAATATCGGCTACTATGCGGCTATATGATATTATTATTAATGTATGATCAAATAAAATATAAAAATGTTTGGTTTGCATAAAATATTTTATGTGTGATTTTCGATTGAGCATTTCAGGATTTGTTTTATATAGGTACCGTACACTATTTACGTACTTATAATGTAATTTGGAAGTCCTGGGATCCCGCACGAGCTCTCTCAGTGGGGCCCGTTATTTTGGAAAAAAAATACAATGTTTCTAAGCATAATAGTGTATATAAATATTCAAGTACTAACTTAGTAGGTATTCAGTATTTTTAAGTATACAATATTCATAATATATTACATTTTACATGGATAATATAAAGATTCAAAATTTCGAGCATAGTGAGAAAACATTTATTTTTTGTAATAACTCTGTAGTATTATTAGGTATACAATATTCATAATATATTAGATTTTACATGGAAAATATAAAGATTCAAAATTTCGAGCATAGTGAGAAAACATTTATTTTTTGTAATAACTCTGTAGTATTCAATAATATATTGAACAGCAGAACATTTTTTTGGGCCTTCCTACAGTGATTAGCATACCTTTCAAAAAGTTTAATTGGCATCCCTATTGAGTAGAGACACAATTCCGCTGTATTTCTTTTCAAATTGTATATTTTAACCTTACGTTTTATACGTTAAGACCGACAGAAAATCCGAAAAATACGCGTAGCCAGTCTATAAATTAATATGATATTATTATCTTAAGAGGCCTCGATACCAGCATACTGTGTTGTCTCCGTCTTACATGTGCGTAACATGTTAGTGAATTGACCTCATATAAAAATCCAAAGGTAAGATTATTATCTGGGCATCTTAATGGGCATTTTATTATATTTTAATTTGAAAGCGATTACAAGTATTTTAAAATTGCAAACTGTTATTGTACATCTTAAAATACTCATAACTCGCTTTAAAATATTATAAAATATAGCCCGAGAGGTTGCATAGACAACCACCACCTCCACCACCACCACCACCACCTCCACCAACACCACCACCGTCTCATCACCATTATTATTACTACCACGGCCACGATTTATATGATAATAATACGTGTATATTTATCGGGAAATAGATTCGGACAGGCGTATACCGTTGGTACGAGATTAACCTCGGCCGGTCATTAAATCATAATACACGATTGTATTTTATAATAGCATAATATTATGTATATGCATTATAATGTCTGGCGCGTGCGAAAAACCTGTCAGCAGAATTCGTTTATAAGACGGTGCGAGTCGGACGAACGATCACAGTCGTAACCCGAAGATTACTAAAAGTCTTCGAACGTCTGCTCAACTCGTCTTGCAAAACAAACTCAACACACTCACTCTCCAACATGAATCGTCTGGTAAATATAATAGTACTTACTTATTAGATTATATCGTTATATATGCGACTTGTACCTAACATGACCGTGTTAGTACCAAGCACGTATATGATTTTAGGAGAAAATACCCGAGTATATTCAAAATATTATTGTTATGCCACGATTTCCTTTTAGGATCGTTCTTATATGGCAATTAAAACCCTAGGAATCAGTTTTAAAAATAAATATAGTATACTTGAATATTTTTTATTTAATTAATTTTTGTTAAACATAAAATAAGTATTTAAAAATCCACGAATGCCTTTAAAAAAGTTAACCTAACCTATCGACGAATATGTTTTTAACGTTTATTTTATTCATATGTTTTGAATCATTTTTCATTTTCTACGATCCTCGTCGTCGATACCTGGACAGTTAAAATTAAATCACCTAATACGATCGAAAAACCATAGAACTACGGAAGCCTCAAATAAACAAACTGTTCCCTCGACCATTTCAGTTTTGTATATATAATAGTAACAATAATAATTCATATCAACTTCTTCATAATAATATTTACATTTAAAGTTGATATCTACTCTCTATAAGCAATATAGCTCTTAGTAAGAGTAGATAGTCTGTTACAATATTAATTCATTAATCATACACAATTTTACAGTATATATTTATATCGATAAAAATGAAAACAAAATAATATACTAAAAGTAGTTCTTAATAATAAATACAACTTTTATTATTGTAGCAATAAAGATAATGTTTTGCTATCCTTTTGAATCACAAACTGAAATTGTGACTGAATAAAATCATTTAAATCAATAATTATTGTACACCATGCACGTTTTTGGCGTTTTATTTAAACCTTCATATTATAGTTATTTCATTGTGTTAAAGATTTTTACTTTGTAATACAAAATATATTACTAATCATAGGCGTGTTTACGGGAGGGGCCGTGTGAGCACTTACCAAAGGGATAGACTGTGCCACCAACAAAATCATGCCCGGGAAAAAAAAATTCGTGTGGTCTGTTGTACTCAGCACTTACCTGTACATTTTGATTATTCGTTTTATATTTTGTAATGTTGTAATGTTGTTTTATTGCTGCACACAAATAATGGAACATTTTATTGCCATTTGACTTAGGTACCTACCCATTAATAATTAGTGATTATATTATTATATAAGCTCATCAATTGTTTATAACTACTTAACATATACATATCACAGGTTAGATGGTACTATAGTTTATAAACATCAGTATCGAGTAAGAATTTGATAGTAGTATAAACATAGAAGATGTCGTTGCGTCTGTTAAAGTATTAAAACCATATGAGAGAAGAATATAAAAACTTTATTTATTTTTTCAACAATTTACTATATTATATATGTGTTTTTATTTTAGTTTTAAATGTATTTTTATTGTTTTGACACTCCAATGAGTATACTTTTTGGTCACAGTTAAAAAATATTCCAATCATTGCCAGTTTCTTGAGGGTCCTGGTTCCAATTCTAAATTTTTCCGAAATTTTATAAAATTTGAAAATTAAATTTTATATTTTAGTTGCCACCTCAATTATAATACTTTTCCACTAATCTGCTACCTTTAAAGGGCGTATTATATCGATCAAAACACATTTTACAGGAAAAACTCTCACATCTCTTAGATTGGTCCGATTTCCATAATTTTTTTTTCGTTTGATAGAGGAATGTTTTTTACAGAGCGCATTGGACTTCGATTTTTCATTAAGTTGCTAAAAACAAAAAATAATATAAAAACTAAAAAGTTGTAAAAATGGGTTAAATTCAAACTTATAATATAAGATTTAGAAAAATAATTTTGAAAATCGTCCAATGCACCCTCTAAAGTCTTACTCTATCTAAGAAAAAAAAAATTACCGAAATCGGACCAATCTACGAGGCTTGAGAGTTTTTCCTGTAAGGCATGTTTATGAGCAAAAAACAGGTCGCGCGCAGGCCACTTAATATAAAAAATAAATGTTTCTTCTTGTATAAAAGAAAAAAAATAGATCTCACGATTTAAAAATGTGTTATGCCCCTCGGCCATCAAAGTCTGAACACGCCTATGCTAGTAAAATAATTTATAATGTTTCAAAATGAAATAGTATTTAAGTTCAGTGTGATAGGTACTTAGGAATATTTTTTTTAAGTATTCATTATATAATAATATTCGTTAATTATTAAAATAATTGAATTTTAACAAAATAATTCATTTTCAGAAAAAAATTAAACCATTATACATTTGGCGGATTTATTTTTAACAATCAATTGTTAGTTGAAAATTCATTCTGAAACATAAACAATAATTTATTATATAAAATTCCAATATATATTTAAAATTATTGTTCTTCTTATTATTATTCTTAAAAATTATAAAAATACTATCATTATTAATTTTATATTTGTAAAAAATTCTGGTACCTATTTGAGTTATTTTACTTTATACTAAGAATTGATTTAATATTTATATTACTACATAAGTAGTCTGTACATTTTTTTTAGATTTTAAAGTACTTATAACATTGTTATTTTGATTTTAAATGAAATAAGAATAAAATATGATGAAGCATTCAATTACTTATCAATGCATATTCTAATAACTAATAGTATTTACAATTTTTCTTTCATTGCCGAGCTATCAGCTATCTATATAACCTTTAGGTACCAAGTTCAATTTTTTAAACGACTAATAAGGCTCATTAAATAATATTATTGTTTTTATTTAACTATCAGTGCAGAACATTTTTTCGCTCTAATTATTAAAAAAGTATTATCACCTTGTATCTGATGTTACCTATTGTTTATTATTGTTACCCGGTGATTATTTTTCATTTATATGCTTATATATGAGAAAACAACGTATATACTCCGATATTGCTAAATAATATAGGCATATAGCCACTATAAATAGGTTCCAGTACATCTGTTCTTTACTATATATTTCATAACTTATACGTACAACTGTTATCTATTGATTAACTAGGTACTCAATTAATTGTTATTTTAATTCATTTATTGTTCTTTCTAGTCAATTGTATTGGTTATCGCGTTGGTCGGTTACTCACTGTGTGCACCAGGCTACGGGAGTGGATCACAAAATAATGGTAATCAAGGCGAATACCAACAGAGTAGCCACAGTGGTGGTTTACAACACGGAAGCGGTGGAAGCCAGGGATTTGGTAGTGGTGGAAGCCAGGGACATGGTAGCAGTGGAAGTCAGGGACATGGTAGCAGTGGACATGGTAGCAGTGGACATGGTAGCAATGGAAGCCAGGGACATGGTAGCAACCAAGGATATGGTAACAACCAAGGATATGGTAACAGCCAAGGACATGGTGAATACCAACAACAGGAACATGGTGGACATGGACAAGGAAGTCAATATGTCAATAATCAAGGACACGGTTCACAACAACACGGACAATACGGACAAGGTGGTCAAGGGTCACAACAACACGGACACCCTGGTCATGGTTCACAACATCAGGGACAAAGTGGTCATGGTTCAAATCATCAAGGACAAGGTGGTCATAACTCAAATCATCATGGAAACTACTAAAACTTCAATCCTAACGTAAATGTCATCCGAATCCCCTATATCACCATTTTATGGGACGTACCTGCGACTTAAACGTCGTATTATAATAGAGTTGTCGACTAATAATATTATTTATTTCACTATTATTTATACCTAAATTGTAAATTTACTTAATAATATCGAACCTATACATTATTACATGAGATTTCGAATTGTAAAGATTATAACTCAACCAATTAAACATTTTTCTTAAAAAAAAAAAAATTGTATTACTGGATTTAAGTAATCGATAGTTCGGAACAATCGTTGACCGGAGGAAGAGGTCCCCTACACTATAGTAGGCATATTAAATGTATATTATTATACATAATAATATATAGTACGTTATTTACGCGATTTATTCAACAACTTTTGTTTGATCAATCAAATTTTAAAAGTGTTAGATATCAGCACTATTATAAATACCTATTTTCATCGGTATATTATAGTATAATTCTGCGTACACTAACACTAAAACTAATTTTTTCGTTACTATTAATTTGAACAGTACTTATAACAAGTATATCTGTGTTTATTACATATGTTTGTATAAAACTGCAACTTAATGATTCTTAAAAAGGCTGAAAAAATACGAATAGTAGGTGGTTCTGTTTCTTTTTTATTGAAAAAATCTAATATTCTTTTTTCAAATTTTATTGAATACAGTATAATATTTTACGTAAGGTAAGGTTTTCCTGCAGCGTCCGACATTGTAATAGCAGGATGCTTCAGACGCCGATCTGTGTCCCAACCGGTAGTGGCCCTGCTGGGAAACAGTAGGTATCTTTATTTGACAGACGCAAGTGCACTGTAGAGACTAGAGAATAATAACTAAATGACAAAATATTAAATGCGACTGTCGATTAGAACTAAGCCGATGGATGAGATTATAAGAATATAATATATTGTGAATTGTGATAGGTATAGACTGATAGCTAATTTTGTTTTTATTTATAAATTACGGGTTATCGATAAAGATATGAAATAATTACGAGTTACGACTCGTATTATTAGTTGTTATTATATAATATATATAGTTAATACTATTAGCTATATTATATAGCCAGTGGCTACATATTCGTTTCACTCCAAACACAAGCTATACGCTTATTGGAGGGGCATAGTGTACATTTTTTTGCTAAATTTTTATGATTGATGATAACAAATTGGTATAATATTTATAGTTGTTATATTATACAGGTATTGTTTGTTGTTATTTATCATTAATATTAATAGATACGATCATCATATAATTTGTATAAATAATAAAAATTATATCAATAGAAAAAATGTTAGAGGGGGGAGAAGCGGCGTCCATGATACAGTGTGAACGTAATAAATTATACAACATGAGTAAAATCAGACACTAAATTCTCAGTTTTTTTCACTGAAAATATTGCGAAGTCCGTTCAATGGACAAAGACGATGAAGTGAGAGTTTAAATAATGGTTGATATATAGTACAATTTACTATTTATATTTTCCGATTGTAATACGGATGGTAGCCATGACTAAAGAAACAGGCATGTGGTCAAACCCTCGTATTTTTCCTATATCATTGCATAATATATAAATAACTACTAGTTATATATATATATATGTGACTGAATTGAAGAGACTGACTTGGAATAAACGATATTTTACATCCCAAATACATTTGGGCGTTGATACAGAACTAATGATTAACTCGTTTATTCATGAGGGGGGGGCACAGTTTATGCGAATAACTATTTTGCTGACATGCCTGTTTATTTAGTCATGGATCCATACATTTAGTTTATTTGATCAAAGTAGTATACCTATACTATCGGAAAATATTATTAATAAATTGTATTAAATATTAATCATAATTTGACTCACACATTTGAGCACTACAGTATTGAATGCTTGATGTGCATATGCGTAAGACTAACCGTAGCAATATTTAGCTACCTATTGGTCATTTCAAATTTAAAAAAAATGCACATTTCTCTTCGTTTATGCGCAGTTTATTTGTCCAATACAGAGACTATTGTTGCTAATAATATGTGCTTCAAACTTTCGGGACACAGGTCTAAAAGAATTATATTATCTAAGGTATATTGTAATATTATGTAGGTACCTATACTAATATCAAAGGTTGGCAAGTTCATGAAAATACCTAATTAACTGTGGCAAGTTAAGTCAATTAAATTAAATTGCATTCAGTTAAAACTTAAAAGTTAACATTTTTTTTTTCAAGTTACAATATTTTTATGTCATAAACAACCCTAGTATTTTGATTTACACAGATATTTTCCAAGACTATTTTAACACTGTATAAAAAATTTAATTATTATGTTATATAATTAGAAAATTAATGACCAAAATCTAAAAAGATTCAACGAATCAGTATATTGTCTAGCTGGTTCAGTATGATTTTAAACGAAAATTAAATTAACTGCACGACAATCATAAATAACTAAACAAAGTTAAGTTACACCAATACAAATTTTAACTGAATAAGTTAATAAGTTGAAAACTAAAATAATTAAATTTTTAACCAGTTATTGCCCACCTTTGACTAGGTATAATATATTAGGTATAATGATGTGATAAAGCTGATTTTATACTTAAGTTTTTGATTTAAATCGCAAAGACCACAACCGTATATATACAATATTATATGTACCTATATATTATACTAATTGTATAATATGATTTTCTGCCTCTACCTGAATAATTATCACCACGGATTAGGGCTTGAATGTATTTGTGAAATAGTGGGAGAGAGATAAAGAGCAGAGAATGGGAGGGAGACAGCACTCCCTGTCAGTCTGATATAAAAACCGAAAGATACGCGTACGCCGCCGCCTTAATGTTAAGTTCAACTTAAAAAAAAGCACAAACGTTATTTCCAATTTTTTTTTGTTACATAAGTATGCGTTTATTGTTTATTTTTAATCATTAATTATGATTAATGATATATTATGTTTAATGATATTACACTATATTTTCGTTGTTATAAATTGGTATTTTTAAACAAAGTTAGGTACCTATAAGGTAAGAATAGTGACAAAGGATAACCACAACACGTTTAACCGAAAATACAACTAGCTATATATGCACGGGTACATTAGTCGGCTGTAATAATCGGAGTTGGTGTATTTTTTCATTTTTGAAAATAAAACTGTATTTTTTGTTTTAAGCTGTTTCAAACTGTTAAAAACGATTTTTTAAACAAAATAAACTGTTTGAACTTTAAAAAATTTATAACAGTATATTTAAAATAACTTAAAATAATATGTAATTTACTTGTACCCCAATATGCAGTGTACTAGTACATGTTTCACTATTTATTTATTATTTATCTTAAATCTTAAAAGTATTTGGAATATTTTCTGAATAGATATTTTATGTTTTATATTATATATATTATGGTAATATTAACTATTAAATAAAAACATTTTAAATTTGGTAGTTTATTCAATAAAATTTAAAAAAAAAATTAAAATTAATGATTATTTAATAATAAGACTTTTTTTTAAGGA
Organism: Macrosiphum euphorbiae; assembly: GCA_949089665.1. Taxonomy (NCBI): domain Eukaryota; kingdom Metazoa; phylum Arthropoda; class Insecta; order Hemiptera; family Aphididae; genus Macrosiphum; species Macrosiphum euphorbiae. The sequence continues at coordinate 36,220,450 of CARXXK010000001.1, forward strand.
TATCTATTCTATAATTATTTATTATAAATTATAAATCAAAAAAAATAACACAATATTCACTTGGATTTTACACTTTTTTAAACATATTTGTTTTGTTCGTTTCAAACAACGAACAAAATGTTTAAAACAAATGTTCATATTTTAAACATGTTTGTGACAAGATGTTTAAAACATTGTGTAGGTACGTGATAAAATTATTTATGTAAATAAGTAAATTCGACCAAATATTTAGCAATCATTTTTTATCAGCATCTCAGGTGAGATTTATAGACTGAATACGTTACTAATACAGTAAGAATATTTTTATATCGATTTAAGATACTAAGAGAAATTCTTAATATTAATTATTTACGATTAGTATATTATACATAACAGTGGAGGCGGGATATAAGATTATTTGAAGCAATTGCTTCATGTCTGAAATGGGTGGGTGGGTGTATGAATATATATATAATGGTAAGACCTCAACACGAATATCATGGAAAATATTGTAATTAATAATTATTAATGGCCCCTACTGTTAATTTGGTTCAATGAAGGGTGCGGTGGTAAAACATTTTAAAATATACAATATGCTTCAAAGCCTCCACGATTTCACGCCGCCACTGATACATAATATATCTTTAGTACAATCTATATTATTGTTATGGTTTAGTATTATGGGATAATTCTGTTGACGTATATATGCATAAACTTAATGTTACAATATATATTCATTATTGAGATCTATATCGAAAAAACTATAATATAGTTATCATGTTGTGGTGTCTTGTGAAAAAATATTTCATGTACATAATATGTTAAACTCTTAAGACGATTAAATCTTGATATTTATCTCTACTTTTTATAATAAAAAACATTTTTAAATTACCTATTTAAATATTTTATGACTTAAGTTTTATTTTATATGTTACACTGAACTTGGCATTTAGTAATTATTTAATTTTGAATTTTGCATGTATGTTCAGTATTGTTTTAAATTATGTTTAATTTATATTGTATACTAGCTGATCCCGTGCACTTCGTCGCCCGTTAAATGTATCCACTCAATATGACTCAAACTTTGTTCAATTCGTTATTCAATATTCGGTGTATGGTGTTCAAAATGTATCTTATCTTTTCCGTTGCCCGGAATAAAAATTCTGAATCGCAGCAGTACGCATTATCAGGTAGGCAATGTACCTGCGGTAGATCGCGGACCCCGTGCTGTTTGTACGGAAGTGTATGATTTAACTCTAAAGTATCAAAGTTATACCAAGTTTGTCGTTTTTACTCAATAATCAATTTATTTAATCCCATTAAATATAATTTATATTTAAAAATAAAATAAAATAATTTTTTTTTTTATCATTATTATTATTTATGTATAACCATTTACAAATAACAATTTCCATCTGAAATCTCAAAATTCCCCTTTGAGCACCTCCCGGGGTTGGTCCTCTCCTTTTTTAAATTAGCCTATGTTATAAGTTGGATCAAAATACACACCGTGTAACAATTTGATCAAGGTCGGTCCAGTTGTTTTTACGTGAAAGAGTAACAAAGTCGCAAACTTTCGCGTTTATAATATTAATATTAATTGGTGTACGCACGATGCATGATATTATTTTAACGATAAACTTCTCGGAACAATTTTATTCTCGGAATCATTATTCTTATCTACACGACGACGACGACGAACAAAAATGATAGGTGACAGGTAGCTGGAAACCCGTGGGCCGCAGTGTCGCACAATACGTATTGGCAGTGAATAATTATAATCGTTAATTACTACACTAAAACGCAAAATTTTTGAAAATCTTTTCTAATTGCACGGTGCAAATATGAGAAGAACCTCTATTCCAAATTTCAAGTCCGTACGTTGAGTAGTTTTTGAGATACAGCGATCAGTGAGTCAGTGGTATTTGGATTTTATATGTATAGATAACTAATTATTGACTAACATTATCGGACTTTATTTATGCCTAAAACCTGCTCCGTGATATCCTCTTTCATTTAAAAAAAAACTGCATGGCAATTTGATAAGAAGTTTCGAAGCCAAACCGTAACAAAGATTTCCTATTTTGCTTGATTTCAGTTTAATATATCGTCGGCCTAATTCGCAAAAGTCGTATCTCCATTTTTTTGTCATTTTGGGATTATTTACTCATAAAATAAAGAAAAAAAAACTGCGTCTGTTGATACAATCAGATTTCCGATTTCATAATATTATCCTCCATGAAATTGATAATTAGAAATCGTCGTATCTCCAATTAATAATATGGCCGTAAAACGTTTTTTTCTTCTCCTGAACAATTTGTAATTTTGGACATACGACCTTTGCGAATTAGGCCGACGATATATAAATTACTGTTTTTGAACTCACTGATTGCTTTTCACAAGTTTGTTTTTTGGAACTGCTTCATCAAAGTACCTGCTATTTGTTTTTTTGTTTTGAAATTTATTTTCATTGAATAGGTATTGTATAATTTGTACCTACTTCGTAATTGATAACGATTCAATAATAATTAATAAATGAATATTATAAAAATTATTATATTATAATACGGCTAGATTTTTGTTTAATCCAGGAGAATTAAAAACGCAAAATCGTATACGATATTATATTATGTATACATCTTTTATAAAGGATGTGTTAAAAATCAACGACGAGGTTATAAAAGAATATAAATTATTATAGTAACAAAACAAAATTTTAGTAGCCATGCACCTATTATAGTCTTTATTAGTATATACTATATAGTATATTATACAACTGAATAACACAATTATTATTACGATGTTATTATTACTACTGTTGTTGTTCACGGGCGGATGCAAGACCTATGATAATATATGCAATATGCATGTAATAAATTATGGGTAAATTCTCAGTTTTTTTCTCCGAAAATATCGCGAAGGTCGTCCAGAGGACAGACGAAGAAGTGATAGATTAAATTAGTATTAATATAATATAGTATTAATATTTCCCTATAGTATATTAATTTATATGTACCTAGTACCTACTATTATAAAGATTGAGATAAAGTTGTTGTTTTATTTCTGTTTTTGATCTCAATCGTAAAGTCCACCACCGCTTATTATACAATATATACTATATTATTATGTACCTTGTTCCTACATATATTAATTGTATAATATGCTTTTTCGTCTCGACCAGAATCAATTATCACAACGGATAAACGGATCTTCGACCTTTGCAAAGAGTATCAGGTTGTGTTTGTGTAGTAGAGCTAGGGAGTGAGAAGATAGAGTTAGAGAGAGAGCCGTGAGTGAGGGAGACAGCACTCGCTAAAATTTGAAAACGTCGCCGTATGCCACACGCACAAGTCAGTCGATAAATTGATGAATTAATATGATAATAACTATTAATAAGAAAACAACGTGTAAACAACAACGATAGTGATGTTATCATCGTCGTGACGTCGTCTATGCACAACAGAACAAATCTGTACCACAGAAGTAAACTAACGCAAGTCCTTTTTTTGAAATTTTGAGTTAGTTATATAATCAGAATATGCTTTTTGTGATATTATTAAAGGTATCAAAACGTAAGTCCTATATAAAATAAATGCATAAATAGCAAGAAGTATACTAACGTAAGTCCTAAACTATGATAGGAGTATAGAAACGTATGTCCAGCGTTTACATAAGTAAATGATATATACATATAATACATAATAATATTTTTGAAGTATACAATGGTAAGTCCATTGCAACAAATATTTTGTTTTGTCTCTCCTGTAAAATTTGCTTTTTGTGACTTGCGCTAGTTTACTTCTGTGGTACAGAAATGCAGATGACCAGCGTTAGTGATTACTGCTACAACCACCACCGCCACCACGCCACCGCACCGACACTTCGACATTATTACTACCACGGCCACCTTTTATAGGTCACTTACAATACAAGAACATTATTGGGGAAAAGGTTAGGATGCACTGTAGGCGTATACCGTACTAGACTAACCTCGGTAGGTCATTAAATCAAGATGCACAATATATTTTATAACAGTACCTATGCACATGCATAATATACTCGTGGGTGCAAAAGCCCGTCCGCAGACTTTGTTTATAAATTATAAACAAATTTATATAATTTATCACGTATAATAATTATATTATACATACATGTTATAAATTATATTAGATGGTGCACGTCCGACGAACGATCATAGTCGCACCTCGAAGATTGTTAACTGTCTTCCAACGTTCGATGAACTCGTCTTGTGAAAAAACACTACTCACTCACTCATTCACTCATAACATAAATTGTCTGGTAGATATTATAATAACTTCCTACATACCTATTAAATTATATGGTTATACATACGACTTGTATTTAAAACCGTTTTAGTATAAAGACAGTAGGTACCTATACGATATTAGGTGAATATTTCAGAGTAGGTGTATTCAAAATATTATTGTAAAGCCACGATTACCTTTTAAGCTCGTTCTTATAATATAGTAATTATTATCATACTAATTATATATTTAAATAATAAATATAGTACACTTGAATATTTTTTATTGACATAATTTTTGTAAGCAATCAAATATTTAAAAATCTACGAATGCATATACATATATATATACTTTTTATCGTTTATATAACAATTTATAGGTACAGTATTATAAACAAATTTACAATTTAGGTATGAATAATAATGAAATAACTAATATTACTATTTGAAAACTCTGTTATAATATGACGTTTAAGTCGCAGGCACGTCCAAGAAAATAGTGATATACGGGATTCGGATGGCATTTACGTTGTGATTGAAGTTTTAGTAGCGATCAAAACCGTATCCTTGATTACTTGGACCCTGTTCAACTTGGCTGTATGGTTGTAAACGGCCACCTTGGTTGTATTGTTGTGAACGGCCACCGTATCCTGGATTATTGCCATATTGTTGTTCTGGTGCAGGATATCCACCATGTTCCGGTTGTCGGTATTCACCCTGTCTTTGATTGTTACCACGACCTTGAATTCTTCCACCTTTGGTGCCTCCACCATGTCCTTGGCTGTTACCATATTCTCGGTTGTTACCATTTCTTTGGTTGCTACCATTTTGAGGTTTTGGGTTGATCTGTTCGTGTTCTTCTTCTAAACCATATTCACCGTACTGTGGTGCACCCAGTGAGTAACCGACCAATGCAATAACCAATACAATTGACTGGAAAAGACAAAAAATGCATTTAAACAACACATTTTGTACATTTAAGTTATAAAATAAATTATATTATAATTTTTAATTTGCAGAATAGATATTCTGGTACTTATTTATAGTGGGTATATTATTCAGCAATATAGGAGTATACGTTGTTTTCTTATAATGCAATATAATATAATAATATAAATATATTAAATATATAATAATATAAATTCGTCTAAATAGGTCCGTACACTCAACTGCGAAAACCATACGTATCAACCTGTGTTGCTTTCTCCCAGATGGTTGACCACCCGGGATTTTTAGCATTAAATCCTGTCACACATGAAACACGTGTTCCAACCACAACCGTTCCTATAGCCTCTAGAAGATAAAGTACTTTAAATCGTAAAAATAATGTACGGATTACATAAGTAGTAATATAATTATTAAAAATAAAAATTAATACTATTCAATACTATTTCATTTTGAAACATTATAAAATATTATTATTATTATAGTAAATTATAATTCTCTGAGTATAATTTCGGGTGCCACCATTGGGTGACTTCCCCCTCCAGCTAATCAACCCACATCCCATTTACTTATTGTACTACATGTAAATATAGATTGTAAATATAAATTTTTGTTCAAGAAAAAAAAAGTATTATTTATATTACACAGTAAAATCTTTAACACACTAAAATAACTATAAAATTATAAGGGATCAATAAAACACCAAAAACGTGCGTAAACTTTTATTGTTTTAAATACTTTTATTTCACAGTCACAATTTCAGATTGTGATTCATACGGATAGCAAAACAATATAGAGACAATATTGAAATGGTCGAGGGAACAGTTTGTTTATTTGTGGCTTCCGTAATTGCTTCTATGGTTGTTGGACCAGTGGGTCGTATAGGTGATTTAAATTTCACTGCCATTGTAGAAAGATCGTACAAAATGAGAAGTGATTCAAAACATTTAAATAAAAAAAAATGTTGAAAATCTATTCGTTGATAGGTTAGCCCGGTTAGGTAACATACATTAAAACATTATGACTTAGGTTCAAGATACTACAGAGAAATATTGAAACTTCTTTAAAGGCATTCGTAGATTTTAAAATATTGTATGCTTTACAAAAATTATTTAAATTAAAAATACTATATTTATTAATACAATTTATGATACGGATGATATTAATTACTATATAGCAACGAGCTTAAAAGGTAATCGTGGCGTAACAATTATATTTTGAATATACCTAGTCTCATATTTTCACCTAAAATCGCACATGATCTTTGTACTAACACGGTTTGAAGTACAAGACTTAGATATAACAAAATAATTTAATAAGTAGGTATTATAATATTTACCAGACAATTCATGTTGGCGAGTGAGTGTGTAGTGTTCTTTTCACAAGATGAGTTCAGCGAACGTTGGAGGACTGTTGGCAATCTTCGGGTTGCGACTTATGATCGTTCGTCGGTCGTGCGGTGTCTTATAAAGGGAGTCTGCGGACGGGCTTTTCCAAGAGCGAGTATATTATGCATATACATACGCTGTCATAAAATATATTGTGTATCATGATTTAATGACCTACCGAGGTTAATCTAGAACGGTATAAGCCTACGGTTTTTCCCGATAAATATAGACGTAACGTTATCATAGAAATTGTGACCGTGGTAGTAATAAAAAATAATGTTAACGAGTCGGTATAGCAGTAATCACCAACACTGGTGTAACGTTCGCGTATTTTTGGGTTTTCCGCAGACCGATAGCGAGTGCGTCTCCCTCACTCACGGCTATCTCTCTTTCTCAATTTCTCTATTTCACTAACACACACTGACACTTTATGCAAAGGTCGAAGATCCGTGGTGATAGTTGATTCTATTACTGAATCATCATATATTTCAAAGTAGGTGCAAATTATACAATATTCAATGAAAATAAATTCCAAAACAAATAGTAGGTACTCTGATGGAGCTGTCCCAGAAAAACAAGCTTGTGAAAGGGAGCAGCAATTTAAAAGAAAGTTAAACAATGGAAATTAAACATAATTTAAAACAATACTAAAAATGCATGCAAAATCTTAAAATAAATGTTCAATAATTACTATATGCCAAGTTTAGTGTAGCATATAAAATAAATCTTAATACACAAAATATTAAATGTTTCTTTATATAAAAAGTAGATATATAAGATTTATTAGTCTTGATAGACTAACATAATATTATGTACATAATATATTTTTTTCACCGTACAATTTCTTATTAACCGGTCTATTAATGTTTACGCCATCCTTTAATCTTGTGTGATAGTGATGTTTAAGTTTATAAGCATCAATATTTTTATCAAAACAATATGAAAAAAACACTATAAATATAAAATCTAGATAAAATAGTTATATTTTTGATATTTATATAAACATCACCATAACCATAATATTATGGTTTTTTTAATATAAATCTCAATAATGAATTTATTGTAACATTAATAGTTTATGAATATACACGTCAAAAGAAATATCCCATACAACTAATCCATCACATAATAATATAGATTCTACTAAAAATGTATATACTTATCATAAATAATTAATATTAAGAATTTACCTAGTGTTGTAAATCGATAAAAAAAATTTCTTTCATTATTAGTTACATATTTGGTCAAATTTACATTAATATAATATACGAGAGATAAAAGAAAAATCCTTCTTTAATTCAACGATGTCAGGCGCGGATCTAAAATATTTTAACAGGGGGTGCTCCAACAAAAAAAGGTTATCAAGTTGGTGTATATCTGCTGTACAGTATCACTATCATTGGATCACTATAGTCTATAATGGATAGTATAAAATTTGAATTTAATGATATAATATCATTGTATAAAAAAAACGTTTTTGGCGAAGACAATCAGTCGGGCTATAATATTACTATACAGTCCATAAAATTGTGTGTAGAACAAAAAGTGCAGTGTGTAGTTCGAAATTTAAAAGCGTGTTATATTATACAGAATATAATCAACTACCACCACAGATCTTCGACCTTTGCATAAAGTGTCAGTGTGTGTTAGTGATACAGAGAAATTGAGAAAGAGAGATAGCCGTGAGTAAGGGAGACGCACTCGCTATCGGTCTGCGGAAAACCCAAAAATACGCGAACGTTACACCAGTGTTGGTGGTTACTGCTACACCGACTCGTTAAACTTATTTTTTATTACTACCACGGCCACAATTTCTATGATAACGTTACGTCTATATTTATCGGGAAAAACCGTAGGCTTATACTGTACTAGATTAACCTCGGTAGGTCATTAAATCATGATACACAATATATTTTATGACAGCGTATGTATATGCATAATATACTCGCTCTTGGAAAAGCCCGTCCGTAGACTCCCTTTATAAGACAGCGCACGTCCGACGAACGATCATAAGTCGCAACCCGAAGATTGCCAACAGTCCTCCAACGTTCGCTGAACTCATCTTGTGAAAAGAACACTACACACTCACTCGCCAACATGAATTGTCTGGTAAATATTATAATACCTACTTATTAAATTATTTTGTTATATATAATTCTTGTACTTAAAACCGTGTTAGTACCAAGATCATATACGATTTTAGGTGAAAATATGAGACTAGGTATGTTCAAAATATAATTGTTACGCCACGATTACCTTTTAAGCTCGTTGCTATATAGTAATTAATATCATAAATTTTAATAGTAAATATAGTATTTTTTATTTAAATAATTTTTGTAAAGCATACAACATTTTAAAATCTACGAATGCCTTTAAAGGTTAAGAGGCTATAGGAGGATATAGGAACGGTTGTGGTTGGAACACGTTTTTTCATGTGTGACAGGATTTAATGCTAAAAATCCTGGGTGGTCAACCATCTGGGAGCAAGCAACACATGTCGATACGTACGGTTTTCGCAGTTGAGTGTACGGACCTATTTAGACGAATTTATATTATTATATAATTAATATTACCAAAATATATATTCTGCAAATTAAAAAATATACTATAATTTATTTCATAACTTATATGTACAAAATGTGTTGTTTAAATGCATTTTTTGTCTTTTCCAGTCAATTGTATTGGTTATTGCATTGGTCGGTTACTCACTGGGTGCACCACAGTACGGTGAATATGGTTTAGAAGAAGAACACGAACAGATCAACCCAAAACCTCAAAATGGTAGCAACCAAAGAAATGGTAACAACCGAGAATATGGTAACAGCCAAGGACATGGTGGAGGCACCAAAGGTGGAAGAATTCAAGGTCGTGGTAACAATCAAAGACAGGGTGAATACCGACAACCGGAACATGGTGGATATCCTGCACCAGAACAACAATATGGCAATAATCCAGGATACGGTGGCCGTTCACAACAATACAACCAAGGTGGCCGTTTACAACCATACAGCCAAGTTGAACAGGGTCCAAGTAATCAAGGATACGGTTTTGATCGCTACTAAAACTTCAATCACAACGTAAATGCCATCCGAATCCCGTATATCACTATTTTCTTGGACGTGCCTGCGACTTAAACGTCATATTATAACAGAGTTTTCAAATAGTAATATTAGTTATTTCATTATTATTCATACCTAAATTGTAAATTTGTTTATAATACTGTACCTATACATGGTTGTATAAGATTTCGAACTATAAAGATTATAATTCAATATCGTCTATATATTTATTTCGTTGGTGTAATACCTAGTTGTTATATACAGGTATTGTTTTTTTTTTATTGAACTTTAAGCCCTCGACTAGTCATAGCAGTTAAATCTCGTAGTTTTTGGATTGAATTACTTAAATCTGAGTTTTATATTTTATGTAATTATTACTTTAAAAAATTATTCAAATTTCATATTTATGCTAATTTCTGCCAAAAGCTTTAATAGATATAACTTTAATTTGTCCATGCGTATATGATTTACCGATATGGAAAAATATTGTAGATAGCTGATCGATGAAACTGAGTAGGTCTCAAGGATTAAAAATTCTCAAAAAACTACATAGGTTTACATTATAATTGTTCATTTTTTTTTAGATTATTCATTAAGTATTTACAGGAAAGTTACGTATTTAATACCTTATTAAATATAAAATATTGTTAACATTTCTATTGACCGTTGGTGTGTAATTTTTTCAATTTTTTATTTTAAATTGTACCTAGGTACCTAATTAAAAAAAAAAATTATTAAATATTTTACAAATCAGTTAAATACTTTTTTTATTTTTAATGAACAAAAATCTATATTGACAATCTGTATTTACAAGTTATACACTAAGTAATGTGTGTGGTTTGATTGACGGGATGGGGGAAGTCACCCAATGGTGGCATGCCGTAGTTTAATACTTAATTGGAAAAATAAATAATACCTATAAGTAAGGTAAATTTGTCTTAAAATTAACACAAACTAAAAAAAAAAAAGATTGAATTTCTATTTTATCCAGAAAATCAACCCGGGTTTTATGGGGTTTTTTTTTCAAAATAATGAGTAGGTTTAACCCAGAAAAGTAGCCCGTGGTTTTTTTATGGGTTTTTTTAAAAATATCAAGTGGGTTTAACCCAGAAAAGCATCCCGGGTTTTTTCGTTCTGGGCTTTTTCGTGCCAACCCTGGTAGGTACACAATAAATGCTTTGTATACAAAACTTTTTATATGACGACTTTGTGCATTTAACTGTTTTAGTTGACTTTAATATTGATATTATTAACAAATTTTATTTTTTGTCAAATCAATAGGTATCTCATAAACTAACTACATTAAAACAGTTTGTAAATGTATCTATTATAAAACCAAAAAAAACTAAGTACCCATTTTACTCGTTACTTAGATCAGCCAAATAATTTTTCATTCAGAAATTAATGTTATAAAATATGTTCAGTGTTAGTTAATAACCAATTCAATTAAGGGGCCTCGCAATGGCATTGATTTAAGGAGAATCATTTAGGCAATTTCTAATCTCGTCGTCGCCACCCGAGATCCATGGGTTAGTCGTAAATGATTATTAGTGTGTGTTGCGTCTATGCTGGCCAATTGTAGCGGTGCGGAGAGCTCTCGCAAGCACTCGCACCCACATGTCAATATATAATATTGTGATCATGAAAAAATGTTTATTTTTCACTCAAACATACGATTTTAATTCCAACATTAGGTCTCAACGATTACCTCGATTTTCATTCTGACAAAATATTCTTATTTTCCACAGCATGTACTAGGGATCGATCGAGGCACATTTTTAAAATTGTATTTAGTTAATTAAATATTTAAGTTGGAAATTCTGTACTTTTTTTGAATTTTTTACAATTTTTATTGCAATTTAAATTACAAAAATTAAAAATGTGGCTTGATTGTTCCCTTGTATATATTACGGATAATCAGAATATTTTTTCAGAATAAAAATCGTTATAATTGTCGACACGTATCATTGGAATTGGAAACAGTAGTTTTTGACAAAAAAAAGACGTGGTAGTGAGGCCCCTTAACACTTTTCCATGAACTTTTTTTCAATCGATGGTTATGGGTAATTTGCTAACTTTATTTAAATTTATATTTATCCATAGCTTCAAATGATAAAATATAGCCATATAGGTATTTATTTTTTAATAATATAGACATACATATTAATTCAAACACTTTTTAAATGTGTTCTTTACAATACTAAAACCAAGTTATAACTTATAAACTATATAGGGCTATCAAATAAAAATGATCTAAAATCTAAAGTAATTATTATTTATATACAAATGAAACAGAAGTTAAGTTCTTGAGATAAATAAAATATAATATTTATTATTTTATATAATAAAAGTACTTCTAAAATCTAAACACGTTTTTATGATTTGTCATTATAATAATGAATAATCATAAACGTATTGCCTTTGGGAATGAGTATTATATCAAACGTTTAGCACATCACATTTTCGCCGATAATATTAATAAAAAAAAACCTAAATATTACAAATAACAATAATATAATTATAATATTAGTATGTAATTTATTTCATTATCTATGTAATAAATATCTAATAAATATAATAATATATAAATAATAAAATAAATGTGATTATCCTACGAACATACTTATTCTTACTTAACTTTAAAGTTGCACAAAGAAAATTACCAGAAATTCAAAAAGGGGGGAAGGGGTACTGGCATGCCCCCTCCCCTTTGTAAGATATGTGAATAACTTTGGAAGGGATAAAGCACTAACGACGGGATAAAAAGCACTAACGAAGCACAAACGATCGCCCCAGGTTTGGACTCGAATTCAGGTCGCTGGTGGCATGGATTTAATTATGTTTTATTTTATGTGTTACAATAAACTTAATGTTACAATATATTCATTATTGAGATTTATATTGAAAAAACTATAATATAGTTATCATGTTAGGGTCTCTTGTGAAAAAATATTTTATGTACATAATATGTTAGAAATTAGAATCTTAATACAGTTAAATCTTGATATTTATCTACTTTTTATAATAAAAAAACATTTTTAAACTACCTATATAATAATTTCATGAATTAAATTTTCTTTTATATGTTATATACTGAAATTAGCATTTGTTAATTATTGAATATTTAATTTTGGATTTTGCATGATTTATGTTTATAGTATTGTTTGAAATTATGTATAATTTACATTGTATAACTTTTTTTTAACTTGTTGCTCCCTTTCACAAGCTTGCTTTTTGGGACAGCTCCATCAAAGTACCTACTATATTGTTGCAATAGCAGTTGAAAAATATTAAAAATCCTTACCCTTTTTTATAACCATTTAAAGTAAATTTAAAGCAATCTAAAGTATCTACCTTTTGAAATTTATTTTCATTGAATATACCTAGTATAGTTTTTAAATACTTTGTGATATATGATGATTCAATAATAAATATATTATACCAAATACAGCTAGATTTTGTTTAATCCAGAAGAATTAAAAACCCAAAACCGTATATAGTATATGTTTACATCTGGTATATTGTCGTATATTTTTCTGTTAGCCTTGCGCTGGGCAAGTTAAAGATAAAAGTAAACAGCTCAAAACAATTCAAAATATTTTTATCGTGTGAATTTTATCGTGTACATAAATTAATGCTAAAATAAACATTCAGTGAAAATTTCATGCATCTATGGTTATTTTTTTTAGTGTTAGGTACACCAAAAACCAAAATTGATTTTGTCGAAAACCGATTTTGCTTGAAAATTCCCATTTTTCTTTAATTTTTATTTTGTTATTCTTGGCGCTTTTAAGTTTTGACCTCCTATTCACTTCCCTTCGATCGAGATATACACTGTTGAAGAAAATCGAAGCAGTTGTACTGCCAAAATACAGTGATGAGAAATATTATGAAATGTATTTGGGATGTGAATTTTCGTTATTATAACTTATAATTCTGGGACAATCCTCTCACATAGTCACAAAGATACATAAAATTAGAAGAGGTGTGTTACCCTGGCACCCCAAGTTCAAAATTTCTACTTGAAAACTGTGTGGTATTATGTTATTTATTATGTAACATTTTGTAACCGCAAAAAAAAATTTTGTAACCACATCGGTGCCCCGGAAAACGGCGATACAAGTTCCGGGTGCCCGGGTAACGTTACCCCAGCACCCCAAACATTAAATAATTAAAATTTCGACTTGAAAACTGTGTGGTATTATGTTATTTATTATGTAACATTTTGTAACCGCAAAAAAAAATTTTGTAACCACATCGGTGCCCCGGAAAACGGCGATACAAGTTCCGGGTGCCAGGGTAACGTTATTTAATTAAATGTACAAGATAACAGCTCAAAATTTTGGCATGTTAAAAAGCTTGACAATTTTATACAAGGTCCTCTACTCTAAGTTGTTATTGTTAATTTAAAAATATGAAAATACATATACTGCATAGGTACAATTTTTTTCACAATAATATTTGTGTGGTGATACTTGAAACATTTTATGTACATCTATTATTTTATTTTATAATTTTATTATATTTTGCATTTTAAAATCCAATTTTTTCGGGAAAATGATTGCATCCTACCTATAAATTATAATAAATAACTTTATTTACAATATTATCATAAAATAATTAGTTATAATATTATATATGCGTACAGACCGGGTGTTGACCAGTTACCCTCAACCAAAGGTACCATTTGCTCTCAATATAATATACCGGTGGCGGATACACTTACATATTTCATATTCAGGTTTATAATACCAACCCGTAAAATGGAGGAGGTAAATAGGTAAGTAATAATCATAGCATAAAAAATAATAAAAATTGTATTAAAAATAATGGTTCACCTGGTACAAGAGAGTATTTGATCAAAGTGCTTAATTTTAGATTTGTGTAAGTGTAATTATAATTATTGTTTTTATTATTTTTATAAATTTTACCTATCATTTTATACAATTTTTTTATTATTTGCATTTTTTATGTTACAAATTACAATACCTAATATCTTTATAATTTATATTATATTTTTAATAGCAAATATAATTGTATACTATATTACCTTTTTTAACAACTTACATTTTATGCCACTTATAATTATTGTATTAATTATACTTTTATTATAAATATTATTATCATTTACATATTTACGATATTTATTTCTGTTATTTTGATGTATTATAATCATGTTAATCACACCTACTGTATAGCAGAGCGTTACTCACCTTTTTTCATTTTTTTTTTTACTTCAATGTCACTTGCTTTTTAAACTGTTAAAGTACATGTATTATTTGGAATCGGATAAATAAGATATAAGTAGTATTAAATTATTAACTTTATATATTTTATACAATTTATTTTGTATACAATAACATTTCAATGTTCACTTTATTTTTTGTTGCTAACGATACTCCATCTTTTAGGTCATCATAAACTTCCCATTGATCATTGGATCTATAAGCAAACGCCTTATAGTGGCCTGCAGTCACTCTTAAGCCCCACCGGTCTTGACCACTAAATCCTACAGCCCCTCTTAAAATAAATAATAAACTTCCTTGTAAATTTGTATTGTCTTTGCAATACTGTCTAAATGCAATTGAACTTTTCCTGCATAATTTTTTTGGATTGCTCCAATATCGCTTGTGTTAAAGCTCGTTGATGCTTCTAGATCTGAGGACATTAAACAGTATAAAAATTACAGTTGTTTTACAATATAAAATAATTGTTTCTTTTTATCATTATTTAAAATATATAAAATACCTTTAGGTAATGATAGTAGTTCTATCAACAAATGGCTTTTCATGCTGATAGATATAATTCTATTACTTTTGCAGCTTTGACACTCAATATACTCTTTTTCTGTGAAATATTTATTAATTTTTTCTTGGACGTTAATTTTTCCCTCATAAGCCGTCAATGATAATACTTCATAGCTGTGGTCCAAAGAAAATTCTGAACAGAGAAAATCTGAACAGCGGTTAAGTCTAATGTATGATGGTATACCTTTTAATTATTTGTTGGCTGTTGATGAAATAATATCCATTGCATCCATTAATTTAATGTCGCTGACAATATGGTTATTATTTAATTCATAGTGTGGAGCTAATAATCTAATACGCTCATTATATATTTTTTTTCCACTTTTACTTTTGATATATAAATTGATATATATCATGTATATATAAAAGTTTAAATAAAGTACTATTTACTATTTACATTATTGGTATATAAAATATGTTTTTTTTGTAATAGTTTGCATTGTGTTTTTAACAGTATAGTGTCATAATATATGAACTAGGCATATTGTAATATGTATACATTAAGTAGAAGGATTAATAGTGAAAAGGGTAAATAAGGTAGTTGGTCATAGGCGATTACTCCAAGAGTAGGTACATAACATTGATAGACTAATAGAGAGTAATTGAGTATTGGAAACAGTGGATTTCACTTATAAGTATACAATAACATAATATTATAAAATATATATAATATACTATGTAGTAGGTAGGTACTCAATTTTTATGTATATTAAAAATATAACTTGATGAATTTGATATTACTCAATATATAGGTCTACTATGGTCTATCATGTATATTTATTTAATTGTGAGTTTCAAATTTATAACTATATCAAATATAATAATTTATGAATAACATATTGGTATATATTATGTACCTAAATAATATGACAAATGTATTTTATAGATGTATGTATATACAATATACATAACAGTTTAGTTCAGTGGCGTCCGCAGGATTTTTCAATGGGGGGAGGCTTGAAAATTAGTTACAATTTTCTTTTCATTTTGTCCAGTCTAATAATTTCAGACGTTTATTTGAGGTATTTTAAAATGTTTGTAACTTTTCAACTTTTCTGGTAGAAAAAATGCTCTGATCATAAGCTTCGATGATGCCCGGTACCCATGTATGTTTTTGGAAGCAAATTGGATCTAGTTGGTACTATTAGGAGGTTGAAATTAAAAATGCTCAGTGCTTTTAAAAATAATTTGAGAAAAAAAATGAAAATTTATTTAAATGTTTGGTTATACCGTCTTCACTTGGATTGTTTTAGAATAATTAAATTTTTTTTTTCTATAAATGTCAATAAAAAATTATTTATTCGGTCAAAAAGCTGAAAAATGTAATACGTACGTTTTTTTATTATAGCTAAAATATTAACGATACATAGGCATCATGCTTATTTTTTATAAGCATTTAAAGTCCAAATTGTCAAAACCACAGTTAATTTGTAGTTCATAACTTATAAAATATTAAATGTGTATAGCTAAGGCTAGACAATTTAATACAAGGTCTTTCATACAAATAGTTCATACTTTTACCCAAAAATTACAGATAATTTATGAAAATTGGTATGTTACAAATACAATGTTTTTTCAAAAATTAATTCATTCTGGTAAGACATATTTGAAATTTACGTCTTGCTTACTATAGTTGACAGTTTAACTTGATTAATATTTTTTTGAAATAGTAATAATAATACTACGGGTAATGGGGGGGGCTTTAGCCCTTTAGCCCCCCCCCCCTGCGGACGCCACTGGTATAGTTATATTATATGTATGGACATGAATTAATAGTGATATTAGTGAATATATTGGTCCATTATGGTCTAAAAGTATAAATAAAGTACCTACACATAATATTATAAAAATTATTTAATAAATGATAATAATAACTAACCTACATGTATACTTTGTCGTAGGTACCTATTAAATATATCACAGTTTGGTTGAGGTTGAGTTGTTGGTAATATAAATAACATAATACCACACAGTTTTCAAGTCGAAATTTTAATTATTTAATGTTTGGGGTGCCGGGGTAACGTTACCTTGGCACCCGGAACTTGTATCGCCGTTTTCCGGGGCACCGATGTGGTTACAAAATGTTACATAATAAATAACATAATACCACACAGTTTTCAAATCGAAATTTTGAACTTGGGGTGCCAGGGTAAAACACCTAATTAGAAGTTATTCATAAATACAATAATATAGAAAAAATACGGGAGCTTGCAGACATGCCTGTTTATTAAGTCATGGATAAATCCGTATTATAATATATTAATATGATCTAAGTAGGACGAATTCTACTAAATATTAACTATAATTTAAGCTTTTACATCATCGAACGACCTTCGCAATATTTCCAGTAAAAAAACTGTGTAGTACTATTTAGTGGCTCAATTTACTAATATTATATAATTTAGTACTCTCCCTCTTGGACATTTTTTTATTGATAACATTTTTAATATAATTTATATAAATTGTATGATGATTAAATCTATTAATATTCATAATGTATAACAACAAACACTACTTGTTTCAACCAACCATCCCAATCGTCGCCCCTTCCCTACAAAAACAACAAAAACAGCTAATGGCCATAGTTGACTAGTTGAGGGCTTAAAGTTCAATGAAAAAAAAAACCATACCTGTATATGTATATAACAACTAGGTATTACACCCACGAAATAAATATATAGACGATATTGAATTATAATCTTTATAGTTCGAAATCTTATACAACCATGTATAGGTACAGTATTATAAACAAATTTACAATTTAGGTATGAATAATAATGAAATAACTAATAAATTTGACTAAAATTTGACAACTCTGTTATAATATGACGTTTAAGTCGCAGGTACGTCCAAGAAAATAGTGACATACGGGATTCGGATGGCATTTACGTTGTGATTGAAGTTTTAGTAGCGATCAAAACCGTATCCTTGATTATTTGGACCCTGTTAAACTTTTCTGTATTGTTCTAAACGCACACCGTGTAATGGACTATTGCCATATCTTTCAGGTGCAGGATATCCACCATGCTCCGATTGTCGGTATTCACCCGGTCTTTGATTGCTACCACGACCTTGAATTCTACCACCTTTGGTCATTCACCTTGTACTTGGCTGTTACCATATCCTCGGTTGTTACCATTTCTTTGGTTGCTACCATTTTGAGGTTTTGGGTTGATCTGTTCGTGCTCTTCTTCTAAACCATATGCACCGTACTGTGGTGCACCCAGTGAGTAACCGACCAAAGCAATAACCAATACAATTGACTAGAAAAGACAATTAATTTAAACAACACATTTTGTACATATAAGTTATGAAATAAATTAAAGTATATTTTTTAATTTGCAGAATAGATATTCTGGTACTTATTTATAGTGGTTATATTTTTCAGCATAAATATATTAATTATATAATAATATAAATTCGTCTAAATAGGTCCGTACACTCAACTGTGAAAACCGTAGGTATCGACCTGTGTTGCTTGCTCCCAGATGGTTGACCACCCAGGATTTTTAGCATTAAATCCTGTCACACATGAAAAAACGTGTTCCAACCACAACCGTTCCTATAGCCTCCTATAGCCTCTTAACCTTTAAAGGTATTCGTAGATTTTAAAATGTTGTATGCTTTACAAAAATTATTTAAATAAAAAATACTATATTTATTATTAAAATTTATGATATTAATTACTATATAGCAACGAGCTTAAAAGGTAATCGTGGCGTAACAATTATATTTTGAACATACCTAGTCTCATATTTTCACCTAAAATCGTACATGATCTTGGTACTAACACGGTTTTAAGTACAAGACTTATATATAACAATATAATTTAATAAGTAGGTATTATAATATTTACCAGACAATTCATGTTGGCGAGTGAGTGTGTAGTG
This sequence comes from Macrosiphum euphorbiae, assembly GCA_949089665.1. Lineage (NCBI taxonomy): Eukaryota > Metazoa > Arthropoda > Insecta > Hemiptera > Aphididae > Macrosiphum > Macrosiphum euphorbiae. The sequence goes on from CARXXK010000001.1 coordinate 36,239,782, forward strand.
TTCTTTTCACAAGATGAGTTCAGCGAACGTTGGAGGACTGTTGGCAATCTGCGGAAGGGCTTTTCTAAGCGCGAGTATATTATGCATAAATGCATATAAATGCATAAATGCATATATTGTGTATCATGATTTAATGACCTATCGAGGTTAATCTAAGTACGGTGTTTGCTGATAAATATAGATGTAACGTTATCATATAAATTGTGGCCGTGGTAGCAGTCCTGTAAAGAATACTTTTGAAAAGTACTTGAGTAAGTACTCAAATACATTTTTTTTTAAGTATTTAAGATACTACTCAAATACTTTAATTGTATAGTATTTCAAATACCACTCAAATACTTTGAAAAAGTATTTGGAATACTTTTCAAATACTTTTGGTTTTTAAAGTGGGTTTCTAATTATTGTAATATAGACACATAGGTAGTAAATTTATAATCATTTTTATTTATTATTTATCAAATAAATGTTTATTACATTTTTTTTTTTATTTTTACATGGAATTTACAATCTGTTCTTAACTAGAACAATAAGCAAACGTGCATAGGGTATTTGCGTATGATTTTTTTTGAGGGAAGAAACCACCCATTGGTGATACTACCTATTTTGTGTTCTTAATTTATACCTAAAATTTCTAAAATTATTTCGAATAAAAATAAAATGTTCGAAATAAAAAACCAAAGTATTCAATACCAAAAAGTATTTAATACAAAAAAAAGTATTTAAAATACCATTCAAAATACTTCATGCTGAAAGTATTTAAAAAGTTATTCAATACTTAAAAAAGTATTTGAATACTTTTACTCAAATACTTTTACTCAAATACTTTACAGGACTGCGTGGTAGTAATAAATAATAATGTTGACGAGTCGGTGTAGCAGTAATCACTAATACTGGTGTAACGTTCACGTGTTTTTGGGTTTTCCGCAGACCGATAGCGAGTGCGTCTCCCTTACTCACGGCTATCTCTCTTTCTCAATTTCTTTATTTCACTAACACACACTGACCCTTTATGCAAAGGTCGAAGATCCGTGGTGATAATTGATTATATTCTGTATAATATAACACACTTTTAAATTTCGTACTACATACTGCATTTTTTGTACTACAAACAATTTTATGGACTGTTGGATCACCCGCTGTTGAAATCTTCTAGATCCGCTCCTGACTTCGTTGAATTAAAGAAGGATTTTTCTTTTATCTCTCGTATATTATATTAATGTAAATTTGACCAAATATGTAACTAATAATGAAAGAAATTTTTTTTTCGATTTACAACACTAGGTAAATTCTTAATATTAATTATTTATGATTAGTATATACATTTTTAGTGAAATCTATATTATTATGTGATGGATTAGTTGTATGGGATATTTATTTTTAAGTGTATATTCATAAACTATTAATGTTGCAATAAATTCATTATTGAGATTTATATTGAAAAACCATAATATGGTTATGGTGATGTTTATATAAATATCAAAAATATAACTATTTTATCTAGATTATATATTTATAGTGGTTTTTTTTTCATATTGTTTTGATAAAAATATTGATGCTTATAAACTTAAACATCACTATCACACAAGCTTAAAGATGTAGTAAACCATAATAGACCGGTTAATAAGAAATTGTAAGGTGAAAAAAATATATTATGTACATAATATTATGTTAGTCTCTCAAGACTATTAAATCTTGTGTATCTACTTTTTATATAAAGAAACATTTAATATTTTGTGTATTAAGATTTATTTTATATGTTACACTAAACTTGGCATATAGTAATTATTGAACATTTATTTTAAGATTTTGCATGCATTTTTAGTATTGTTTTATGTTTAATTTACATTGTATAACTTTCTTTTAACTTGCTGCTTCCTTTCACAAGCTTGTTTTTCTGGGACAGCTCCATCAGAGTACCTACTATTTGTTTATTTGTTTTGGAATTTATTTTCATTGAATATTGTATAATTTGCACCTACTTTGAAATATATGAAGATTCAATAATAAATATATTATAAATATTATTATATTATACCTTATACAGCTAGATTTTGTTTAATCCAGGAGAATTAAAAACCGAAAACCTCGTTATTGGTCTGCGGAAAACCGAAAAATACGCGAACGTTACACCAGTGTTGGTGATTACTCCTACACCGACTCGTCAACATTATTATGTATTACTACCACGGCCACAATTTATATGATAACGTTACGTCTAAATTTATCGGGAAAACCCGTAGGCTTATACCATACTAGATTAACCTCGGTAGGTCATTAAATCATGATACACAATATATTTTATAACAGCGTATGTATATTATGCATGTATGCATATTATACTCGCGCTTGGAAAAGCCCGTCCGCAGACTCCCTTTATAAGACAGCGCACGTCCGACGAACGATCATAAGTCGCAACCCGAAGATTGCCAACAGTCCTCCAACGTTCGCTGAACTCTTCTTGTGAAAAGAACACAACACACTCATTCGCCAACATGAATTGTCTGGTAAATATTAGTCTTATAAGTCATACTGTTTTAATGTATGTTACCTAACCGGGCTAACCTATCAACGAATAGATTTTCAACATTTTTTTTTATTTAAATGTTTTGAATCACTTTTAATTTTGAACGATCTTTCTACTATGACAGTGAAATTTAAATCACCTATACGACCCACCGGTCCAACAACCATAGAAACAATTACGGAAGCCAAAAATAAGCAAACTGTTCCCTCGACCATTTCAATAGTGTATCTATATTGTTTTGCTATCCGTATAAGTAAATGGGATGTGGGTTGATTAGCTGATTAGCTTGATGGTGGCACCCCTTAATTATACTTAGAGGATTATAATTAACTATCATATTTGATATTAATAATATTTTATAATGTTTCAAAATGAAATAGTATTTAATAGTATTTACTTTTATTTTCAATAATAATATTACTACTTATGTAATCCGTACATTTATTTTACGATTTAAAGTATTTTATCTTCTAGAGGCTAGGAACGGTTGTAGTTGGAACACGTTTTTCATAAGTGACAGGATTTAATGCTAAAAATCCTGTGTGGTCAATCATCTGGGAGCAAGCAACACGGGTCGATACGTACGGTTTTTACAGTTAAGTGTACGGACCTATTTAGATAAATTTATATTATTATATAATTAATATATTTATGCTGAAAAATATACCCACTATAAATAAGTACCAGAATATCTATTCTGCAAATTAAAAAATATACTATAATTTATTTCATAACTTATATGTAGAAAATGTGTCGTTTAAATTAATTTATCGTCTTTTTTAGTCAATTGTATTGGTTATTGCATTAGTCGGTTACTCACTGGGTGCACCACAGTACGGTGAATATGGTTTAGAAGAAGAACACGAACAGATCAACCCAAAACCTCAAAATGGTAGCAACCAAAGAAATGGTAACAACCGAGAATATGGTAACAGCCAAGTACAAGGTGAAGGCACCAAAGGTGGTAGAATTCAAGGTCGTGGTAGCAATCAAAGACAGGGTGAATACCGACAACCGGAACATGGTGGATATCCTGCACCAGAACAACAATATGGCAATAATCCAGGATACGGTGTGGGTTCACAACAATACAGACAAGTTGAACAGGGTCCAAATAATCAGGGACACGTTTTTAATTGCTACTAAAACTTCAATCACAACGTAAATGCCATCCGAATCCCGTATATCACTATTTTCTTGGACGTACCTGCGACTTAAACGTCATATTATAACAGAGTTGTCAAATAGTAATATTAGTTATTTCATTATTATTCATACCTAAATTGTAAATTTGTTTATAATACTGTACCTATACATTGTTGTATAAGATTTCGAACTATAAAGATAATAATTCAATATATCGTCAGCTATATATTTATTTCGCTGGTGTAATACCTAGTTGTTATATACAGGTATTTTTTTTTTTTCATTGAACTTTAAGCCCTCAACTAGTCAACTATGGCCATTAGCTGTTTTTGTTGTTTTTGTAGGGAAGGGGCGACGATTGGGATGGTTGGTTGAAACAAGTAGTGTTTGTTGTTATACATTATGAATATTAATAGATTTAATCATCATACAATTTATATAAATTATATTAAAAATGTTATCAATAAAAAAACGTCCAAGAGGGAGAGTACTAAATTATATAATATTAGTAAATTGAGCCACTAAATAGTACTACTCAGTTTTTTTACTGGTAATATTGCGAAGGTCGTTCGATGATGTAAATGCTTAAATTATAATTAATATATTTTAGTAGAATTCGTACTACTTAGATCATATTAATATATTATAATACGGATTTATCCATGACTTAATAAACAGGCATGTCTGCAAGCTCCTGTATTTTTTCTATATTATTGTACTTATGAATAACTTCTAATTTTATGTATCTTTGTAACTATGTGTGAGGTGTGTCCTGAACTTATAACCGATAGTTTACATCTCAAAAACATTGGGGGGTTGAAAAATAACTCATGATTCGTTTATTCATGTAGGGTACAATTTACGTAAATTATAAGAACGATTTGGCTAACAAGCCTGTTTATTTAGTCATGAATCATGGCTCCATCCATAGAATATGATCTAAGCAGTGGCGCATCCCGTAGGGGGGGGGGTTGATATTCGAGGATGATGATCTTTACATGAAATTATACATTATAGCATATCGTAACATATTATAATATATTAAACGTTAGATATAAATAGTTACATAAATAGTCCAATTATTACAGGATAAGGTTTGTAGCAATCGCCGATCGCTGATTTCGTTGAAAAGTATTTTGAGATTTATAGGTAGGTACTAGTGACTACGCCGGATTGACTTTGATTGGCAACAATGGTCACTACGATTACAACAATAATTATTATAAAGTCGGGTTCACACTACACCGTGTCGTGTAAAATAATCTCAGTTATCACAGCTACCACACGATACTGCATTGTTCAACTTTTAACCGTGTGGTTACATTTATGTATGGAAAAGTGATGAACAAAAAAAAAATTACCATGTGCAATATACATATCATTGGTATTGCATTTTGGAATAAACATAAAAATACGAAACGATACGATCCTGTATAGTGTGAACCCTGCTTAACTGTTGACTGTCCGTGCCTTGTGGCATGAAAATCTCGTTTGGACAATTATTTAGTCAGTTTGATTTTGGTATTGTGACAGTTGTGTTGAATACGTGTGTGCAAAAATTGTTTACTTGTGTAAGGCAAGTAAGACCATTTTTAAGACCATCTATTACTATAAGAAAATATTATTAATACATTGTATTAAATATTAATCATAATTTAACTCACTGCACTTGTGAATGACGAGCACTGTATTGGATGCTTGATGTGCGTATGCGTAAGACTAACCGTCGCATGTTTAGCCATTGGTCGTTTCAAATTGATAAATATGCGACATTTCTCTTCTTCCATGAGCATTTTATTTGTCCAATTCATAGACTTGTCGCTAATAATATGTGCTTCAAATTATAGGGGAATTGGATCTCTCAAAAGTATATTATGATTTAAGGTATATTATAATACTACGTAGGTACCTAAATACTTATAATATTATATAATGATTTCGATAAAATTGATTTTTTATTTAAATTTTTTATCTCAATCGCCAGACTACAACCATAATAATATATACAATATTTTATTATATTATTATATTATACTATTTGTATAAATGTATAATATGCTTTTCCGCCTCGACTCGAATCAATTATTACCACGGATTACTAATGTAACGGATTACAATTAGCATAGGGAGCGAGTGTGTTAGTGAAACAGAGACTGAATTAGGGAGAGAGAGAAATGGAGAGAGCTATAGACAAAAAAACACTCTCAAGTCGATGCATTAATATATTACCTTAATATTTATTATTATAATTACTATTTACCATTAATTATAGAGCAACGTGTAAATCATAACGGTAACATAATTATCATCCTGGTTGGGATTTTATAGCACTTAAAATTGCATAAATGTGTTATTGTGTTCTAAAAATATGCAATAAAAACAAGAAAGCAGGGCTTAAATTTAAAATAAATATATCGTTTTTACGTTTTCGGATATTGAAAAATTATACAATTTGAATGTTCATCTTTAATTGTTGTACTTTCAAACGTTATTTGATTTTTTGCGTTTATTGTTATTATATTTTTTAACGTTATTTTTGGTACCTAATACCTATTGATGTATGAACTATAATTAAATTAGGTAGTAGAATTTGTTGTCCAGGATAGGTTATTTTTAATCATCCTAGGTACTTTAATAATGGTCGGCAGAGTCCTACCCCCACCTCCACGCGGTGCCGACTGGAAACGGAAGTCCGGTTCCGGCCAACGGGGGAGGCACAGAAGGCAAACTGTATAAAACCGAACACCGGCGGGTCAACACCAGCGACCAGAGAGGGCCAACAACGCCCTCCAACTACCGACCACACGGACGATGCACAGACGACCGGGAAGGTTAGACGGGGACCCAGCGGTTAGTAAACTAAGCGGCTCAGTACCAACATCCGAAACTGCCCCGCAGCGGCAGGCATGCCCCGGGGCATTAGTAGGACGCCCACAGCACGATTCGTCACCGTCCGGGTGATCGCGATTGTTGGGAAAGGCCGCTAGTCAGAACGCCTCAAGAAACCGCCGACCGGTCATCCAAGCACCGAGCAGCACGACGATGAACGAACGGAGGAACCAGAAGGAAAACTGAACAAACCAAAACACCGGCAGGCAACAGACCAGAGAGGGCAAACATCGCCCCCATCCGACACCAACAACAGCCGAGGACGGATTCCGGGAGACGAGCGAAAAGCAGCAGAGCAACGGCAACTTTCTACACCCCGAAAACTCAGCGAAACTACCGACAGCGGTTCGAGGGCCCGCTGCGCAGGAGTAGAACACCCACAGCACGACTAGTCATCGTCAGGGTGGCTGAGGAAGTAAGGGCTGCAGATGCAGACACCACGCGACGCAGCGATCCAATCGGATCCCGGAAGACGACAGTACACAACGACGGAGACAGAAGGAAAACTGGAAAACCAACAACGGCGAGGAGCACCCTCCAGTACATCAGAAGGAGAAGGAAGCTCGGTACGAGACTCGAGGCCGGCTGGCTATCAAGCCGGGCCAAGAAGATACGAACATGACTTTCCGACTGGCGGGCACCAAAGCCGGGTCGGGAAGTCAAGAAATGCGAACAGCGGGCCTTAAGCCAACAATGTAATCTTTTTTTTCTTAATAAAATGTATGATAATAATTAGTTTCAATGTGCACCCACTAAGGGACTAATCAATGGTGTAAAAATTAAATTATAAATGTACTACCATGTATTTTAAATTTAATAAACGATGGCGGCGTCGCGGAAGTAATGCGAAAGCTGTTCCCGCGACGCCGTCGGTTCAAAACTGAAAAAAAAAAAAAAAAAAAAGGTACTTTAATAATACAAATGTTACGATGTTGCGTGGGAGCTAAGCAATGTGTAAACTGTAAACAGTTTGGCTCCCATGTAGAGATTTAACATGGAAAAAAAAAGGTTCTCTAGTAATTAGCTAAAGCCTAAAACTGAGAAGTTAATATTAGTAAATGTGTCAAATATTACTTCCATTGACACATAAAGCTCCGTGTATAGTCGTTTAAAAGATACACGAACCGTTACAGAACACTCAAGAACTATATACAAATGGATATATCAAATTCAAAATGGTAAATTATGGACATTTCTCTTCGTTTATGCTCAGTTTATTATCGTCTAATAAAGAGACTTGTCTCCTATATCTTCAAATTATCTGTGCATGGTTATAGACTATAGTATAATATGATCTAAGGTACAAAATAATATTATGTTAGTCAGATAAACTTATTATATTATGTTTATTATAATGATGACGAAAATATTGATTTTTTATTTCAGTATTTGCACTTAATCTTAAAGTGCACCCCCGTACTTACAATATAGATTATAAATTTATATGTACCCAAGTCCCAAATATAACTTGTAGGTACCTCTATGCTTTTGTGCCTTGACCAAAATCAATCATTATCATGGATCTTCAACTTTTGCATAGGGTGTGAGTGTGTGTTTGTGAAATAGTTGGAAAATAAGGAAGAGGGAGTTAGAGAGCATTCACTATATCGGTCAGACGGTAAAACCGAAAAACACGGTCTTTCCGTCTTTGCACAACAAAACAACTGCTGACCAGTTTAGATGATGACCACCGCAAGCACTACAACTACCATTCTACGTAATAAAAATACAAGTACTTTAATCGTATTTAACGGTTTTGATGCACGCTGTAGGTGTGTATACCTAGTAAAGTATCGTTGGGAGGAGGTTAGGGGTTATAACCCCTCATTGACCCCTTAAACACTTTATTTGTGTCTTCGGTACTACCAATATAATTTATTTAAATGTATTATTATTACCTACCTTTAACAGTCCCCCCAATCAGTTGAAAATGCACTTAGGCACGCCTCTGCGTATACCGAACTAGATTGATCACAGCAGGTCATTAAATCATTAAATCATTAAATCATTATACCATACAAATTTTATAATATTATGTATATTCTGACGATGCATAATTAACTTGCGCGTGCGAAAAGCCTGTCCGCGGGCATGCTCGTTTATAAGACAGTGCACGTCCGACGAACGATCGCAGTCGCAAACAGAAGATTACTATTATACGTCCGCTGAACTTGTCTTGCGAAAATCCACAGCATATTCACTCGCCAACATGAACCGTCTGGTAATTATAATTTACTATACCTGTTGAATATTTGAATGTCATTGTTATAGGCAAATAGTATATAGTAGCCTGACCAGTACCTACGCCTATATTCAAAATATTATTGTTATGACTCTATTATATATTTTAAGCACGTTCTTATTTAGATATTAGGTAATCGGTACTATTTTAATAATACGTAAAAAAGGAGTATAACAGAATAACATAAAAAATTTAAAAAAAAATTAATGCTTTAATAGTTGAACTCGTATGACGAAAATTATCAAAATTATCTAGATAGTAAATAACTTCAAACAGAATATTTAGAAAAAAATCTATTACGTTTCAAATAAATTTACTCTAAAAAAATATTGACATTTAAAAAAATTATAAAAATAAACTACTATTGATTTAACGTTTTTAACAACATTTTATCAGTATTAAAAAAAAAAAAAAGGTTATAGTACTTGTAGTGCAAGTGCTATAAATTATTAAAAAATAAAAAATATCGATTAGAACAATAGATATTTAATTTTTTAGGTCCATCTGTTACACTTGAATATTTTTATTTAAATAACTATTGTATAGAATTAAACAATTTAAAAATCTTCTAATGCCTTTAAAAAAGTTTTCAATATATCTTTAGTTTCTTAAAAGTCATATTATTCTGATATAGGTTACCTAACAAATCAACAAACAGTTTTTAACATTTTTAGATTCTGAGCGATGTATTCATTTTACAATGATGTAATTTAAAAAAAAAAATTTTGTTTCAAAAGCGTATAAAATCACCCGGGGAAAACAAAAAAAAAATAAGAAAAAACTGAAATTTTCAATCAAAACGTACAACAAAAAAAATGTTTGTTTTTGTTTTCATACAACCTGTTGGTCTCTGGGGGAGGGGTGTCGGGTTGATGAGCTTGTAGGAAGACGTGACGGTTGGTGGTCGCACTTGACCTCGGAGCACTACCACACCGGAGGGTCTTATAATATTAATCTAATATAATAAGACAACACACGGTCCTGTAGGTTGTAGGTACTACCTGTCACGACCAATAATTAAGTTAACACGCTAGGTTAGTATATTATTATATTATTATTCACCTTAAAAAGTGGTTTGCAAAAACATAAATATTACAACTATTATTATTGTCAACGAAGTTAATCGTTAACTCGATGCATAATAAAACGTTAGTGCGGAGGTAACGGTCAACGACGCGGATTACTACTCGAGAAAGAGAGCGTTCCCCGTCACCCTCTTGTCGTAACGGTAGTACACTAGTACCGGTTATCTCGTAGGTACTCTGGTGTGCTTTCGACCAGTATTTGAGATAAGGTAGCACGCAAGCCCGCGGTATGTATCGTGATTCGTGGTACATTCCGAGAGTTCACTTCGGTTATAACCAATTTTCTTTTATTGCTGTGAAACTAGCACATTTTTATAAGAGTTTAAAGTTAAAATGTTGACAAAATTCATCATAATTACTAAAATTTGCAAATAATGTCGTAGTTGAATATTTATAAAATGTTCAATTTTTATAGCTAAGGATTGAACATTTAAAACAAAGTTTCTCATAACTCATAAGTATCTTAAACATTAACTAAATGATATAAACAAAGTTTTTTTTAATTGAAATAATATCTATTACGTTAACCAAAAAATCTAAACAATAAATATTTTTAAATTTTTTTATTGATATTATATTATATTTAGTCGAAATTAGATAGATATTTAAACGTAGAATAACGATTTCGCTTATTTTTTTTATGATTTAAAAATATTATTCTTGGATACTTCATACTTTTAAAGTTATTAACAATTAATTCAGACTACTTTTTTACTAATAATAAAATATTATTTGATGGTAAGTAATAATATCATAAAATAATATGCTCAATGCTCATGTACCTATAATATAGCCTAACAGAAAATAGCACAAAATACCTTTTTGTATACAACGGCTTTATATCATTGAATTCAAATTAAACAAATGGATTACAGTGACTCACACAACATCTAATATATTATGTACCTTTTATTATTTATAGGTTTTAATATTTTTCATTTTGTACAATCCTCGTCGTCGAGCGTAATGACTCCTAGGGAGAGGTATTATCCCAATGAGAATTTCCACTTAACATTCTGTCTAGTGCAGGGATGGCAAATAGGATTTGTTCAACGTGCCTTTTAATGACACAATTAAAAAAAAAATTTCAGTCATGCCACTAATTATATTTGTTAACACAGAGAATTTTTACAAAATATAAATGAAAAAGGTGCTCTGATGTACAGTAGGTTACAAGTGGGTCACTGTATAATGGATGGTATTAAATTTGTATTCAATTATATAATATCATTGTATAGGAAAAAAATTCTGAGCGGAGACGCTTTGTCAGTATAGGTATAAGACATATTATATACTTATCTATGGTATTAAAAAAAAATGACCTATAATAGGTACCTATACTAAATTCCAAATTTATCATATCACAATATACATTAGGTACTTATAAGGCGTTATACATCAACAACAAACCCTGACACTATCATAGATATATAAAAGTGTACTTTAGAAATTTAAAGTACCCACGAATAATATTATACAATCACAACGAAATAACTAAAATAGTTATTCTAGGTTTTTTAATATGTAATTTCGTCCAAATTTGAATTTAAAATGTCTGTAAAAAATAAGTGTGTTCATATATTTTTTAGATTTTTTGGTTATAGTATGAACTATTTATGAGAACCTTTGTGTTGAATTTGTAATCCTTAGCTATAAAAACTGAACAATTTATAATTTATTAATTACAATGATTGATAATTTTCGAGATTTTGATAAATTTTGTCAAAATTTGATCTTTAAATGCTTATAAAAAAAATTGTGCTATGTATTTTTAATATTTTTCAACTGATATTGTAACAATATATCAGGAGCCTTGTATTAAATGTTTACACTTTTTTACTAAACAAATAAAGTTTTATTGACATTCGTAGAAAAAAAGACTAATAAAATTGGAAACTGGAAATGTTCCTTAACAGTTCAAAACAAATCAAAATGTTTTGAAAATTGTATGGTGTATATGAAATGCTAATATAAATACTCAGTGAAATTTTCATGTATCTACAGTTATTGGTTTTTGAATTACAACAAAATAAGGAAATCGCTACATGAGAAATCGGGTGAATATCCTATGTGATAAAAATTTGAATTTCAGACGCTTATAAAAATTTAATGTGACTTTCTTATTGACATTTTTTTTTTGATAAAGGTAGACAAACTTAAGAGTAATCTTGTATTACATTTTCAAATCTTAGATTTAAAAAGAAAAATTTTTACGAATTCTTAACTCAAAATAATTTGCTAACTTTCGTGATTTTTCCATATTTTGTTAATTTTTGGACTTTAAATGCTTATTAAAAAAAACTGTGACTAAGGATTTTTAATATTTTTAATCAGCCTTTGAAACAATATACTAGAAACCCTCTATTAAATTTTCAAGCTTTTTTAACCAACTAATACATTTTTATTGATATTCATAAAAAAAAAAAACTAATAAAATTGGAAACTGAAAATGTCCCTAAACAGTTCAAAATAAATCAAAATATTTTAAAATGTTATCATGTATAGAAAATGCAAATATAAACAACTAGTGAAAATTTCACTTATCTACGGTAATTTGTTTTAAAGTTACACTAAAAACCAAAATCGATTTTCCCGAAATAGATTTTGAGTAACAATTCCCGTTTTTCCTTAATTTTTCTTGTGTTTTTCACGGCGCTTTTGAAAACTACTGGTAAATTTTTACTTTTGACTCCCCCAAAGTACCAACTAGATTCACTTTCCTATCAGAATAGATACTGTTGAAGAAAATCCAAGCACTTTTACTGTCCTAAAAGGTGATGACAGACACAAAAAAAAATTAAAAATTAAAAAATAATTTAAAAAAACACACATCATTGTAAAATCAATACATTCATCGTTCCACTCAGAATCTAAAATATATTGAACATAAAAAAAGGTGGACAAGTGGGTACCACTCTGCTGTACAGCTAGTAGTTGTAAAGCAAGTTGTTGTAATGGATGTGTTATATTTAAATTCAATGATAAATCATTGTATTCCAAAAAAATTATTCTGAGCTGAGACGTTGTGTCAGCCTAGCATACGTGTATAAATAATCAAATTTAATAGTTAAAATGCTCATAAAAAATGATTGGTTCATTTGAGTAAATTTTTTATTTTTTTGTTTAAGGTAAGAAACTTATGTGAAATTTTTATTAAAATTGTTAATCTTACCTATGAAAAAATTACTAACTGAAAAATTATTTACAAAATTTAAAAAGTTTCTCATTCCTATAAATAGCTCAAAAAGAGTCAAAATTGTTTGAAACTTTTAACATGTTTGGAAAACGGAAATTTCAATACTTGGTCAACATTTCAAGTATTTGGGATTGTTTGTTTTTTACTTACAACAAAACATCAAAAATTGATAGATGGAATTTCGTTAATTTACCGATGAAAATCCAATTGCGTCAACATTTTAAATTTACGCTCATAAAACGCTCATAAAAAAAATGATTTTTACTTTCCGGTAAATTTTTTTTTTAGTATAATGTTGGGGAGTTTTGTATCAACATTTCTAATGTTAGCAATGAAATGAAAATTTTTATGAATTTCTTACTGAAAAAAATAGTCGACATTTTGATGTATTTTGTCAACATTTTAACTTTAAATTCATATTAAGAAAAAGGTGGGTAGTGGCTGTCACTCTGCTGTATAGTAGGTTACAAGTGGGTCATTGTAAATGGATGGTATTACATTTGAATTCAATGATAATGTAATATCTTTGTATTTGAAAAACAATTGTGAGCGGTGACGGGTTGTCAGTGTGGATATTTTATATTATATTTATATTGTTATTACTTATTATTAATAAGGTAGCCGATATATTGAACTAATATTATAAAATTACAACAAAATAAATAAAATCGTTATTTTTGGTTCTTTAATATGCAATTTCCTCCAAATTTTATTATAATAGAACTATAAAAAAAACTGTGTTTTTAGATATTTTGGTTACGGAATAACCTACTTATGTGGAATCTTGTTGTAAGTTTTCAATCCTTAGCTATAAAAGTTGAACATTTTATAAATGTTTAACTATAAAATTATTTTTAAATTTTAATAATTGTGCATATGTATTATGAAAATTATAAAGAACCTAGCATTCAATTTTCAAGTTTATTTACTAAGTGAAAATTTTTTTAAGGCAAACAGCTATCTCAAAGAGAGTCAAAATATTTAGAAAGTGTTATAATTCATGTATTCATTGAAGATAATAATATACATAGTTAGTGAAAATTTCAAAGGTCTATGGTTATTAATATTTGAGTTACACAAAAAAATTAAATCGAATTAGGAAATTTAAATGTTGACCTTCCAAACGAACCAACTAGATTCATTTTTCTACCAGAAAAAATTCTGATTTCGATAATTAGATTAATTTTATTACCCTAAATGTTGATGACAGACAAAAAAAAATTAAGAATTACCTTCTTGGGACGGTGACAGAAGTGAAAACTTCTACTAATACATTTTTACAGAACTTGCCCACTCTCTGGTATAGTATATTATGTATAATGTATAAGACACGATTTCCCCTTACCTCTGACTGTATTTAAAAAGCGTCCCCTTTAACAAATTAGGATTAACATTATTCAAGGTTAAATGCGCGATGAGTATGCTTACACAATCACTGTTCATACATTATACATATACATTAGACATTAAACATGAAATTATATATAGAACACTTAAAATTATATGCAGACAGGCCCCCTGGAATTTTTTCGAATTTCTTCATTCAAATTCTTCATGTTTTCTTTTTATAACTCATACTATTATTGTGTCTGTTGGTACAAATTGTTTACGCATAGCAAAAAAAAAAAAAAAAAATTAAAAAATAATGTTATAAAATGTTATCCAAAGTTTAATGTGACATCTAAAAGTATATATTTTTTGAGTAAATAATATATTATAAATATTCTAGGTTCGCCCATGTGCATTTTTTTTTGTGGTGAATGATGTATAGTTTACTGTATATAATGCTATATAGGTGTATCTCGGTTACACGTACTCTTATATTTCATTATCTAATATTTGAGATATCAACATTATATTTTCCGATATTTATAAATTATATATCTACTATAAATAGGCACCAGTACACCTATTCTATAACTTAAATAATTAATATATATTTCATAACTTATAATTAAAACCATAAAATATTCATCGAGTATTACATTTTTTGTTTAAATGCATTTTTTTGTCTTTTATAGTCGATCTTATTGGTTATCGCATTAATCGGATACTCACTGGGTGCACCGGGATACGGTGGTGGAAGCCACGAGCATGGTGGACACCAAGTACATGAAGAACATGGTGAACATAGAGAAGAACATGATGAGAACAAAAAAGAACATGGTGGACACAAGAGCGAATTTGATGAACACAAAGAAGAACATGAAGGGCACAAATATGGTGGACACAAAGAAGAACATGATGTACACACATATGGTGGACATGATTTTGGTGGACACAAAGATAAATATGATGGACAAAAAGAATATGGTGTACACAAAGAAGAACATGATGTAAACAAAAATGGTGAACACGACTTTGGTGGGCACAAAGAAGAACACGGTGGACACAAAGATAAATATGATGAACATAAAGAAGAACATGAAGGACATAAATATGGTGGACATGACTTTGGTGGACACAAAGAAGAACATGGTGGACATAAGGAAGAATATGGTGGACACAAAGAAGTACATGAAGGACATAAATATGGGGGACACGACTTTGGTGGACACAAAGAAGAACATGGTGGACATAAGGAAGAATATGTTGGACACAAAGAAGAACATGAAGGTCATAAATATGGTGGTCATGACTTTGGTGGACACAAAAAAGAACATGAAGGACACAAATATGGGGGACCCGACTTTGGCGGACACAAAGAAGAACATGGTGGACATAAGGAAGAATATGGTGGACACAAAGAAGTACATGAAGGACATAAATATGGGGGACACGACTTTGGCGGACACAAAGAAGAACATAGTGGACATAAGGAAGAACATTTTGGACATAAGGAAGAACATGAAGGACATAAATATGGTGGTCATGACTTTGGTGAACACAAAAAAGAACATGAAGGACATAAATATGGTGGATCTGACTTTGGCGGACACAAAGAAGAACATAGTGGACATAAGGAAGAACATGAAGGACATAAATATGGTGGGCATGACTTTGGTGGACCCAAAGAAGAACATGGTGGGCATAAGGAAAAATTTGGCGAACACAAAGAAGAACATTGTGGTCACAAAGAAGAACATGAAGGACACAAAGAACATGAACACCATGGTGGACATAAAGAACATGAAGAACATGGTAGTCATCACGGCGGTGGTCATTACTAAAACTCAAATCATATCGTTTATGCCATCCAATCCCTGTATTCACAATTTTCTGGGACGTACAACTTAAATGTCATATTATAATATTATTTATTTCATTATTATTTATTGCTAAATTTTAAATTTGATAAATGTAAATTTTGTTATAATACTGTATCTAATCATTATTATTTAAGATTTCGTAATTTAAAGATTAGAACACTTATAATTAAAAATTTTTTTATAAAAAAATAATAGTATTTTGCATTTACATGATTAATCTTCCCGATTACTAATTTAAGTATAATGAGATGAAGAATTAATTGTACCTCAAAAAAATTACCCCGTGAAAAAATATCCCCATATGAGATTTTGCAAAATTATAAAAAGGTGGTCATGGGGAAGTCGGTACAACAATTAATATTTAATTATTATAATAGTTTATATTTCTATCAGATTATATAATGTTTTTTTATTTATTCTTCAAGAAGATAATGGGTCCCACTGAACATGTCATAAATATGATTATTATTACTAACTTTCGAGTCTATACCATATTACCATAGAACAGTGAGAATGAGTTTAAGTACAAAATAGGTATATAATAGTATAAAATAGGTAAAAAATAAAATTAATCTAAGGATTTGTATGTCATTGGGTATAGTAAAATGTATAACATATGTAAAATTGTTATGTCCCCACAAATAATATTAAATTTGGATATAATGATAAATTATTGTATAGGATAAAAACCATTTAGAGTGTATACGGTCATAGATGAAACTACGATTCAGGCAAGTGAGGCCACGGCCTGACCTAATACTACTAGATGTCTGGATAACATACTAGCTTATTAAAATTTAAATTAAAAACTTATTTTGTAATTAAAATTGTTTCCATATTTATCATTTGGCCTATCCTAATGACATTTTATAGTTTCGCACATGGAAATGGTTTTAATATATTATTGACATTTCAAAACAAATTTGACTGAAACAAAAATTGACTATTTGTTTTATATTTATGTATTATTAAAATTGTATTACAAATTTATCATTGAAGCCTGTTACACGTTATTTTTATTATAGGGTTATTTTTTTCTTGGTTATTTTTTCTGAGGATATTTATTAGGCAAATCAGAACTAATATGATGTAATTTGTCAACAACACGACATACGAATAAGCAATCAGTGACCCACTGACCAGGGAAAATAAATGAATACTGTTGTGACAATTTTGAACCATCGACTTCGTAAATTACTTCCAAAGTATAGAGCTCGGCTAATGATTTGAGTGTAAGGAAAGGCAATAACCTGGGCCGATTGCTGATTAACATTTTTCCGCCCTCGTCGTTAATAACTAACTTTGGTAACATTTCAGTGTGTGTGACACTAACCAAAATACGAATAAAGAGAGGACTTCGCGATGACCAGCACGACCACAGTTAACACCCACACATACAATTGTCAGATCGATAACCTCCAGAGTGCCCTGTGACAATACAAACTTCTATTTTTCAAATGAGAACTCCCCCCCCTACCTTTACTACAAATTATTTATCCGAGAGTTTTCTTGAAATCTTGATGTAAAAAAACAAAATTGCAATGAGTTTGCAAAAATTTTCAAAAAAAAAATAAATCACCAATACCTAATAAATCGTTTTATAATATATTATTGGATTCAAATTTAACACATCCAATGCACTAACCTACTCATGGTGAACACACAAAATACACTCAAAAACTTCTATAGAAAAAACTGAGCAGATCATTTGTCCGTTTTTTTCCTCATAAAATTGTTTACTCTCTTTTTAAGATTTAAAACTTAATAAATTCACTAACGTTTTATACTTTTATATGAGCTAACACATTTAGGTAACACAAGAATTATTTTTTTTTATTAATTTATTCTATTATATTAGTACTCGTGAAGATTTTATCATAATATATTATTATAGCTAGGTTTTTTTCATAACTATGAGTACCCAGAGCCCTAAATGAGGAGGGACTGAGGGAGGAGGCTGCATCCCCAGGCCACAACATAATTAGGGTCTCAGTTATTACTGAAATATAGTCATATACTAAAAATCAATCAATCAAAATTAAATAACAAAATTACTTGTAGACTTATTTTATTTTATTTTTTTTATAAGAATTACATAATCTATACTAAGAGCACAATAAGTGTATTTAAATAGGGTAAACAAGCAGGATAATACGCGGGTTAGAAGTCACCCATTAACAACACTTAGCTGTAGACTTATGGTATAATTTATCGAATATAAAAAAAAACGAAATAGCAAAAAATAAACCGTACTTATAATTTAAGCTAAGAGGCCCCACCAAAAAATAATTAGCCCCGGGTCCCAAAATTCCTAAGTAGGGATCTGCCAAAACTGTACATTTGGCAGGAATGATGAGATTTGCATCAATAATGACGACGTTAAAAAATTATACAAATTATGGTAGATAAAGTATGAATAAAAAATTCGATTAGCCATTGTATAGCATTTATTAGAGAGCTATAATACCAGTATAAAAAAATTACGATATTATTATTAGGTACGTCGACTGTTGTTGTTCACACGCAGTACGCAATACGCATGTATATTAAACATGTAGGAAATTATATATTGGGAAATTCTTGGTTTTTTTTTGCCAAAAATATCACGAAGGTCGTAGAATCGATGATTAATATAATAATATTTTGTTAATATGATCCGATACTATATTATTACTTATATATCATAATATACTATGGATGGCGCCGCCCATCTTGCCCGTGTAAAATATTACCGGCATTCCCGTCCAAAAGATTTGTTTTTTTTTTTTCATAAATATATTTGTAAAAAAATGTAGGTATATATTATGTACGATGTACCATAATATTTTTACTAATTTTAATGGTAAATTAATATGTAACCAATGGCAACCATTTAAATAAACAAAAATAAATTATTTTTAATGGGCTGAATACAACTCATGTGTGAGCTATTGAGCTACCCTTTAGCTACCTATAGTTGAAAAATAAGCCATAGACACATTTCGAATCTCAATAAGCGAATAAGCGAAATTTTTCTTCATGCACGTGCACTGTGCAGTTTATTCGTCTACAATATACCAATATAAAGAATTGTCGTTAATATGTACTTCAAATTATCTAGAAATGGTTAACAATGGTATAAGATTTTAGGTATATTTTAATAGTAGGTGGGTACCGACTTATTATAACGAATAATGATTGCGAAAATATTGGTGATTTTTTTAAATTTTCATCGGTTTTTGCTATTAATCGTAAAATGCGACGTACAATATACATTATAATATTATGAACCTAAATATAACTTTTAGGTACCTAAATGTTTTTGACCAGAATCAATTATCATCATGGATCTTCGACATTTTTACATGGTGTGAGAGTGTGTTTGTGACAGAGAGAGATAATTACCGAGAGGGAGGGATAGAGCACACGTTATACATAGGCGAAAAGACCGAAAAACGCGGTCTTACAGTATTTGCAAAACACGAAGACTGCTGACCAGTTTAGGCGACCACCACCACCACCACCAACTCATTGTCATTACCACCACTGCAGTGGCTTAAATTATAAAACTACATATTGTACATTTATCGCAAAAAATGTTTTGATGCACATCATAGGCGTGTACCGAACCAGATTTAATCTCGGTTGCAGCTCATTAACTAGTCATATACCAAACAAATGTTTATAATTATATGTAATTTTGGTGAAGCATGCGCGTGCGAAAATTTTGTCGGGTCTCGTTTATATAAGACGGTACACGTCCGACGAACGATCGCAGTCGCAAATTGAAGATTACAAATAGACTTCCGCCGAACTCGTCTTGCGAAAATACACTGCACATTCACTAGCCAACATGAATCGTCTGGTAATTATAATACTCATTAAATTATATCGTTATAAATGACGTGTACCAATAACCATGTCAATACCACACGTCCTAACCTAACCTACCCCAATATGATTTTAGGTGAAAATATCAGCGTATATTATTCAAAATATAATTGTTACGACATGATTATCTTTTGAGCTCGTTCTTATTGAGTAATTAACACCATATACACCATATGAATCAAACATTTTAATAATACAATAATATACTTGAATAATATGTTTTATTTAAATAATTTATGTATAACATAAAAATATTTTTAAAATCCACTTTACCTTTAAACATTTTTTCAATATCTCTATAAGTCATAAGTCCTATTGTTCTGATGTATGTTATCTAACCTAAAATAATTTAAAATTTTTTTGAATTCGCTGCGCACTGAATTTAAAAATTAATGTATTGGTTTTACAATGATGTGTGTTTTATATTTATGTCTATCATCAACTTTTGGTTAGTAAAAATAAGCATCTTTTCTGACAGGAAAATGAATCTAGTTGGTACTTTTAGGAGGTAAAAATTGAAAATTCTCAGTAGTTTTCGAAACCGTCATTAAAAACAAAACAACAATTAGTGAAAAATTAGACATTTTACCCAAAAATAAAGTCGATTTTATTTTTTTCGTTTAACTCAACAAATAATAACCTTAAATACTTAAGACTTTTATTACATGCTAATATGACAATTTCCTATACATGATACGAAAACTGTAGTCACTTGATATTTTCACAAAATATTGTAAAAGTATTTTCTATGAATGTTCAAAATATTTTGACTTATATTTAACTATATTTATAGTAATGAGAAATATTCGAAAATTTTTTTAGTATTATCGATAATATATATTTCACTTAGGTAAAAATACTTGATGATTTAATAGAAAATTCCTAATAAGTTTTTCTACCTTTAATTAAATATTTACTGGAACGAAACACTATTGATAGCCACGAGATATTTTAGATTTTTACTAATTTTTTTTTTATCATTAAATTTGATTATATTTTATACAAGTCATGGCTGATACCGTTTCCACACAGAATCATTTTTATATACATTATAATGATTTATATTTAAATTTAAATCTAACATGCTAATTACAATGACATTTTCTAAAAATATACTTTTTTAAGTATACAATATATTAGGTATATTATGTACGTTTATAATATTACAATTGTTATTATTCGTATGGTTTTATATTGAGTATCGGCAGTGTTGTAAAAATACTTTTAGGAAGCATTTAAGTAATTACTTAAAACATTTTAAAATCAAGTATTTAAAATACTACCGAAACACTATAAATACTTAAGTATTTGAATAATACTCAAAAACTTTTTATAAGTATTTGAAATAATCTTCGAATACAAAAAAAAAATTCTATTTATTTCCGATATAATTTGTTACAATCAAAAATTTGTTTAATGAATTTTAAAAACATGATTCTTTCAACAATCAAAATGCTGATCAGCTATGTTAGTTCTTTTTTAGCTATAGTTGCTTCACAACAATGAACTTTTCTCTACAGAGGTATATTATATGTATTTGGATATCCCATACCGTCATCGATCGTCGTCGACGATAAACGATAGTGATTATATTGATAAACATTTTCTTGGTAAATAGGTAGTACCTACTATAATAGTTAGTAATTATATTTTCGTATTGTTAAATTATAAAGTATAATAATCTTATTGCATAATATATATTTTGTTATTGACTTAATAAGCTTATTCTGGTACCGACGTACTGGTTCGAGTTGTGGACGACTGGAGAAAAAAAAACATTTAATTAAGCTATTAATCGACCTAAATTGATTTATAAAATATTAATATTTTTTATAACGTTGAAGGATAACCACGAAGCGCGGCGGCACGTTTTTTTTTTTATTTAACAAGGATTATAAATAAAAGAATAAAAATAAAGTATTCAATAAAATAGAATTCAATAATAAAAATAAACATTTCAAATACCATTTAAATACTTCAAAATAAAAAGTATTTTAAAAAGTATTCGATACGGAAAAAGTATTTGAATACTTTTACTCAAATATTTTATAACACGGAGTTTTTAGAAAAAAATTTAATTATTTAATTGTAAATTTTCATTAACAAATATACTTTTTTAGTAAATTCATTCTAAAACATAAATAAATGATTTATTAAACAATACCAATCTGGATTCAAAATTATTATTGTTCTTAAAACTATAATAAATATAGGATCAGTAACTATATTATATTATTATATCTGAAAAGAATTGTATTATTTTACATTATATTAACATTTATTAAATAATAATATTCTTACCTATACATAAGTAATCTGACAATTTTTTTTTCAGTTTTTAAAGTATTTACTTCTAATATTTGTATTGTGATTTAAAATTAAATAAAAATAAAACTTGGATATGCATTAAATTACCAATCAATACCCAATAACTGATGATAGTACTTTTCTAACATTGATGAACTATAATAATTTAACCTATAACAAGGTATTTGTTTTATCAACTAAGGCTAATCATATAACATTATTGTTTTTTCTTCAACTATCGCATTCATTATTGATTTACTACGTTTCCGGTTCCGGTTCGCTTAAATTGTTAAAAAGTATTATTGCCTCGTTTCTGATGTTATTGTTACACGGTGTTTTATTTTCATTTAAGTATGTTTGATAAAACAGCATACCTATATCGCTGTTTATAGTAATATACCTACCATAAATAGGTACCAGTATACCTATTCTACGACTTAAATAATTGCTATAATAATAATATAGAATTTCATAACTTATACGTACAACTATTAACTATTGATTGAAAGTTAAATTTGTTATTTAAATTAATTTTTGGTTTTTTTCTAGTCAATCGCATTGGTGATCGCATTGTTCGGCTACTCACTGTGTGCACCGGGATACGGTGGTGGAAGCCATGAGCATGAAGAACATGGTGGACACAAAGTAGATCAAGGTTTGCACAAAGAAGAACATGGTGGACACGAATACGGTGGACACGACTTTGGTGGACACAAAGAAGAATATGGTGGACACAAAGAAGAATATAGTGGGCACAAAGAAGAATACGGTGGACACAAAGAAGAGTATGGCGGACACAAAGAAGAACATGGTGGACACGATTTCGGTGGACACAAAGAAGAATATGGTGGGCACAAAGAAGAATATGGTGGGCACAAAGAAGAACACGGTGGGCATGACTTTGGTGGACACAAAGAAGAACATGGTGGACACGATTTTGGTGGACACAAAGAAGAATATGGTGGGCACAAAGAAGAACACGGTGGGCACAAAGAAGAACACGGTGGGCATGACTTTGGTGGACACAAAGAAGAATATGGTGGACACGACTTTGGTGGACATAAAGAAGAATATGGTGGACACAAAGAACATGGGCACGGCTCAGATCATCACGGTCAAGACTTCGGACATGGCTCACATCATCACGGCTCAGAACATAAAGGTCCAGAACATCACGGTCCCGAACATCACGGTCCAGAACATCATGGTCCTGAACATCATGGCCCAGATTTTGGGCACGGTTCAAATCATCACGAACACGGTGGTCATGGACCATCTCATCATGGTCACGGTGGGCCTGGTTCATACCATCACGTACATGGTGTTGGTCGACACTAAAACTTTAATCGCATAGTGAATGCAATACAAATTCCCTATATCACAATTTTCTAGTTATGTACAACTTAAATTCGTAATTTTATTTATTGCATTATTATTTATTCCTAAATTGTATATTGTATTATTTTACTGTACCTATACATTATTATATAATATTTTGAATTGTAAAGATTACAGCTCAACCAATTAAACATTTTTCTATACGAAATATAACTATTTTACATTTATATATTACAGATAATTAATGTTTCATATCTCTTAAATAAGTATAATGTGATGTCTGTATTAAAAGGATGCGTGTTATTCGTCAACGAAAAGAAATATGAGTAAGTATCAGTAGCCCGTCGACCAGAGTAAGTAATTAAATACTGTTGAAACAATAATTGTCATCCATCGACATTCGACTTCCTACATTACTTCTTGCGTTTGAGCATGGCATATGTCCTTAGTGTATCACTAACCACAAGAGGGGCCGATTTCTGATTGAGGTTTTTCTTACGCATCGGCTGACCCCCAGGGCAGTGTGTGTGTGCAACACCAACTAAAAGGCGATGGAATATAGGACTGCATGACGTGCATTACGACGCACAGAGATCACTCACTCTCAAAGCATTCCATTGTCAGATCGGTAACCCACAGGTTTAAATACATACATTTCTTATTTTATATAGGTAGTTATTATGTTTTTTGAACAATATATTATAATAATATAATATAGAATATAGATTACTTAGGAAATTAATATACTTTACTTACATAGGGTCACCCTGCATTTCTTTAGGATTTATATTAGACCCCAAGGTAAAACCTCCAAGCATATTTAATACAAACAAACTTTTACAACAAAGGAAAAGTGGCTAATCGATCATCAACAGGCTACCATAATACTTTCTTACTTATAAGTAATGGCTAACTGCAGTGGAATTTGTAGTCTATTCATGTGCGTTTTTTCGTTTTGGTTTTTATCGTGTCCGAATTAAAAGTAAGAAATCTTTGATCATTTTGTATCCATATTTCTAGAAATAATTTACTTATGAACAAGTGGCTTCGGTCTTTGGTAAAGATTCAAAACTTAAAGAATTAGTAATTCTACGAACTGTTATAGATTTTCTTATTAAATCAATATTCGAATTCATTGTGTTGAAGAAAAATGCACACTATAACCAATTATTAACCTTAGTACCTACCTAAAGTTCCTACTTTTAAGTATAATAGCAATGTAATTACCTAATAGATTTACGAACAATTTGCTGTAATGTTGTGTATATTTTTTTTTTGTCTTCCAAACCATCGATATTATATTTAGTATAATATATTTTGCGCAACCCGTTTATAATTCAAATAAATAAATATAATATAACACATTTTTTTTGATAGCTATTAGTTTAAATATTACTATTATATTAATTGATTACGAACATTATTTATAATTAATGCTATAAGTTTGTGTATAATAATATTATGCTTCTTTGGATACAAAACACAATCGTGTAAACGTATAATGTAGATTGTAGGTACGTCATCGTCGGACGTCTGCACAAGGAAAATCGAAGCCAACAAAAACCCAATTATATATATTTTTTTTCTCACCAAGTTCAAGGTTATAGACAGTCGTGAATAAGGTTCCTCGTATAGTAGTTAGAGGTGTATACATAAACCGAAAACACGTTTTATTCAGATATATATATATATATGAAAAAAAATATATATTTAATAATACGTATAATGCTTAAATATATTATATATGTATAAACACGTTAAACACGCTTAGGATGTTACCGTATTGTAAATTATGATACTGATATGTATAAAACTAGCAGGAGATGTATATAAACAAAAAGCAGAACCATTCAAATGGCAGGTATACGCTAAATATATTATTAATTATCATATATACGGAGAAGCGTAAAATAATCATATACAATTATTACATGCAAATACGCGTGGGAAGGCCATGGCCAAACAGTGGGGTTTTACCAGCAGTCAAGTTTTTGCACGTATAATAATAATTAATATTAGGTATAACAATATAATTATGCAGAGTCTCTGCAGAGTGTGCGATTAATATTCTTTTTGTAGTTGACGTGTATTATAGTGCAACGATTTTATAATAACGTAGTGGGTTTTCGTCGTTTAAATCTCAGACCATATTGGTCACGACCACTATACTTATCAGTGGCAGCGCGAGACGGTTACCGTGAGACAATAATAATATTCAGTAAAAATATATTGGTGGGTGGGTACCTACAGTGGATAATGGGAAAGGGCTGGAAGTTATCTGAATTTACACACATACCTATAATATATAATTAAAGTTTGGATAAGGATTTCGATTATAATTTATTTTAATTTACTAGCACGGATAAAATAATTTTTCAATGCAAATAATAATATCGATATCGATAATTATTTGAGTTCAGTTGGTTGTTATCAAGACTAACTGTTAAATTCAAAAGGATTATAATATTAAGCAGTCCAGAATAAGTCGAGACGAATTCCGCTCCTTATGACGTCCCGAAAAAGGTCACTCGATCAAACTATAATTGCTCTGCCTTCGTATACTAGCTTTAGTTGCTAATCCCTATAATATAATAGGAATTATTCATTTTTTATTTTACGTTTATAAGAAAACAATGTCTGTAAAAATGAATCATTATAAATGTTGTACAGCTCATTAAATGATGCATTCATTAAACATTATATTATGTAAACATTGTATATTTATAAATATGATTTAATCACACAAAAATAACAATTAAACCATGTAACCCACTAATTTTGTTTTTTGGCTTAACAATTTATTTTAAATTGATAAAAATAATATTTTTTTCTATATTTTAGAAACATTATTTCTATATTATCTAAAGTCTTACTTATTTGGTTAAATAAATCAAAATAAATATATAAAAAAAAATATTATATGAGGACAGCGATATTTACACTTATAAAAGGATTGTTTTAGATTCTGTGTGGAAAGATAAATGTATTGATTTTACAATGATGTGTGTTTTTCTAAATTTTTTTATTTAAAATTTTTTTTTTGTGTCTATGTACACGATAAGTAGTCGAAATAATGCTTCGATTTTCAACGTCAGTATCTTGTTCGATTTTAGAGTGAATACTGAATATTGTTGGTGCATTGGGGAGGTCAAAATTTAAAATTCCCAGTAATTTTCAAAAGTGAAGTGAAAAACAAAAGAAAAATTAAGGAAAACCGGGAATTTTTACTCAAAATGGATTTTTTACAAAAGCGATTTTTGTTTTTGGTGTAACTTTAAAACAAATGACCGTAAATACATGCCATTTTCACTGGTTGTTTATATTTCAAAATTTCTATACATGATAAGTATAATTTTTTTATAAGCATTTAAAGATCGAATTTTGACAAAATGTATCAAATCTAAAATTGAATAATTATTTTGTAGTTAAAAATTTATAAAATGTTCAACTTTTATATCTAAGAATTGAAAATTTAAAACGAGACTCCACGTAAGTAGTTAATTCTGTTATCAAAAAAATCTAAAAAATACATAAGCACAGTTTATTTTTATAGTCATTTTGAGCTCAAATTTGGACGAAATTACATAATAAAAAACCTAGAATAACTATTTTATTTATTTTGTTGTGAAACTGATGTCTTGAAACTTCTAAAGTACACCATCGTATGTCTATGATAAGATCAGTGTTTGTTGTTGATGTATAACGCGTTATAAGTACCTAATGGATATTGTGATATGATTAATTTGGAATCTATTATAGTTACCTAATTTTTTTTAATACCAAGATATGTATATATTATGTGTTATACCTAGACAGACACATCGCTCAGAATCGTTTTTCTTATACAATAATATTATATCATTGAATTCAAATTTAATACCATCCATTAAACAGTGACCCACTTGTAACCTACTGTACAGCAGAGCCCCTTTTTTTTTGTTTGTCTGTAAGTTTTCTAAGGACTCAAAAACTACTGGAACGTTTTAAATAAAGGTTATATCAATAGATTTATTAAGACTCGGGGAAGGTTATAAATTCGTTTTTCAATCAGCATAGATCACAATAGGGATATAGGCTTACGTTATATGAAATTTATTTGGACTCACGAAAATCTAATATTATTTTGTTTATAATAATATATAGGATATCCCACTGTTTAATGATAATAAAATGTCTGTATTATATTTTATTTTGTTATTCAATATTTAGGCTAATAAAGCTATTTTATATAAACGTAAAAACATTCCTTATAAGATAATCTACCTTTATCAACAAGAAAAAAATGTCTACAAGAAACTCAAATTAAATATTTATGAGTGTTTGAAATTCATTATTTTACAACATTTGATATTCACTCGATTTCTCGTGTAACAATTTTCTTATTTTATTGTAATTAAAAAACCAGTGACTGTAAACACTTGAAAATTTCACTAAATGTTTATATTAGCATTTTTTATACACCATACAATTTTGAAAATAATTTGACTCTTTTTGAGCTGTTTACGGACATTGTCAGTTTTCAATTTTTTTAGTTTTTTTTCTATAAAAATCAATAAAATTGTATTTGTTGTTTAAAAAACCATGAAAATTTAATACAAGGCTCCTGATATATTTTCACAATAGCAATTGAAAAATATTAAAAATGCATAGGCACAATTTTTTTTTATAAGCATTCAAAGTTCAAATTTTGACAAAATTTATCACATTTAAAATTTAATAATAATTTTGTAGTTAAACATTTATAAAACATTCAACTTTTATAGCTAAAGATTGAAAATTTAAAACAAGATTCCACCCAAGTAGATTATATATAAATTACTTAATTCACCTTAACGTCATCAAATATACTTAGTAATATCTTAGGCTGACTTACCGTTTTCGCTCAGAATCGTTTTTCTTATACAATGATATTATATAATATCATTGAATTCAAATTTAACACCATCCATTACAGTGACCCATTTGTAACCTACTGTACAGCAGAGCAACTTTTTTTGGTTGACTTTTCAATGCCATGATTTTCACATAATCATATCTAGAGATTTGTTCAGTATTGTACTTTCGTATATTTTCATCAATGAATTTAATATTTTTTTCATTGACTGATCTAATGTGTTTAGGTATCTGATTAGAAGTCTGTATCAACATTTTTGTGTCCATTTGATTTTTTTTTAATATTTTTAAGAAAGAATATATGTCCGGATGAGGTGTGTAAAAACATGAATCAAATTTAGAATGGAAGCTTTCACACACATTTGTGGTTCGTTCATGGCCTCAGTTGAGCTTTAAAAAGGTACGATATGATTAACGGGACGCACTCTGTCGACTTACCTTAACCAACATTTAATAAACGAGTTAAAAGTTTTGATTCAATAATAGTTGAAGATTTTTTTTAGCAGAATATTTTTAAGAGGATACAATAACCGTCAACCTGTATTGCATATTATCTATTGTAGAGTAAAATATTTCTGTTGGACGGTATCTACCATTGGATTTGGATAAATGTACCAAGGTAATTATAATACATGGTAGTGCCACTTCACTATCGAAATGACGATTGTTGAACTATCGAACTAAAATGGTGGCTGAGAGTGGAACCAATCAGATTAGTTTATAGTATAAGTTCGTGTAAAATAATGTGATAAGAAATATAATTTAAATTTTGCCGCAAAAAACTACTTGTATTTCATTGATTCCACCTTATGCTGGTTAAAATCATTTGATAGTGATAGCGATAAGAAATAACAATCTTGATTTCGATAGTTAAGTGGCTCTGATTATAATTACCTTGAGTTGTACAAAATGAATACAACATTTTTATACAAGTAAGGTTATAACTTATAAGTTATATACTTATATATGGTGATAATTATTTTTTTTTATTTATTGTCAACCTGTGAGGAGTGTTTTTACAGTTATATTTTTTAATTAAAAAACAAAATGTTGTTGTTTTAAACAAACTAATAATCAATTTACATACAACATTCGTTAGGTACAAAATTATAAAATAAGAAAAATTTTTTTTTTTTTGTCCCGGCAAAAGATAATGTCATACAATACAACTAATATGTTTTACAATTAATGTATACATAATTTAAAAAATATTTCTTTCATTTATATACTATTTTTATCCATTCTATTTTAACAATTATGTTTGATTTTTACACTGTGTCATATAGGCAACCGGTAGACGGGCAGTTGTTCACTTTGAATAAAGTTGTTTCTCTCTAAAATTGACAACAGTAACATCTGCCATTGCTGGGTCCTGGATAAGAGTATCTAACTCTACCGTTGCAAGCAGAATCACGAGTCGACCAGTCATTCAACCAACAGTTTGTCTCACATCCCATAACGGTGACGGATAAACAGAAGACTACGATGATTGCCAAGATGACCATATGAGTAGTACTATTCATTTTGGATTTGGATATTTTAATAAAAACAAAACAGATTTGAGTAGATATTAACTTCTGGAACTCTGATATACTTTTGTGGGGCGAATCAACGCGTTGTTGTAGAGATTTCTTCGGTTTTTCCTGTAAAAGTAAAAATAAAAAGTAGAGTTCAAAACCATGTACTTACATCGTATATTTAATCCGTGGGAAAGTAATAAAATTGCTTAGGGAGCTTAATAAAAATTTGTTATAGGGTAATAAGTTGGAACGATAAGGAGGTTTTCATAATGTTGGACTCGAGACTATAATATAGTATAGGATCGTTATATACTAGAGTATTATCAAAAATGTGTAAATAAACTGTTAAAATAACACGTTTTATGACTTTCCGTTTTACTGATTTACGACCACCAGGCTAATTATTATGTATTCTTGTGATGAACAAAAACTTTAACGTACAAAATGTCATGTATAGAAATCTATATTTTTAAGTCATAACCTACTCTTACCTAGCACTGCTAACTGATCAAAAACAATTTTAGTGGAAAACCGTGTTGTCAATGTAGTTATTAGAACAAAATAAGATGCCCCCTACTTTTTCTTCTTTTGTCAACAGGTGTATGTACAGTTCCGTATCAAGTATAGTTAAAATACATTTTTTTTCCTGAAAAAAACTTCATATAAAATTACTCTGGATATGGTTCGTCGAGTATAATGTATTGAACTGTTAACGAAACCATCGTGTCGAATATAAATTAGATAAGATCTAAAATGCAACTATTGTGGAAATATCAACGATGTAAGGATTTATCTTACAAAATATAAATAATATCATAGTTTCTTTAGCAGTTATGATTTGTGATAAAATTATTGAATATAAATTAAACTTAAATATTTTTTTAATAGTAACACCTATTCATATTCGGATAGGCCTATTTTTTTAAAGCAATTTTGATGAATCAACCATCGTTCTAAATTCAAAATTGACTGAATAAGAGCCATATCAATTTTAATAAATAATACATTTTTTATTGTTTTAAAAAGTATATAAAATCAATTATAATTAATTCTTATTGGTTACTTTTTGAATATTTGTAAGTATTTTTTTTTTATATAAGCGTTATAAACAAAGCTAACTTAATATGAGTACAAAATTATTTATTAAAAATCGATTAGATTCACTTAATCTATATTTTAGAGTATCTATAATATTAATAATCAAAAAACGGTTAATCTACATATAAATAATTACGAATTAATAGGTAGGCAATTCATCACTTACCTATCGATATTATATACATCTAATAATAGTGTATATTCATGTACAATAAAAGCCATAGGCGTGCGCACGGGTAGGGCTGATTGGGCTTTAGCCCCACCTGAGATTTTTTTTATACGTGGGTGGGTTGGTACATTATGAAGGCATGACTAAAAGTAGTTATAGCCCTTTTAGTTTTTAAACGTTTGTGTTTAATCGAGAGACTATACAGGGCGATTCATTTAAAATTGAACACCCATTATTTCAAAAAGTGTAATTGTTTTTGAAAGTGTTTTTTTTAAATATTTTTAATCCTTCTAATTATTTAATTTTTTTAATTTTTTGAATGACAACATAGAGTTTTAATTTCATATTCTAAAGCAGAATATATTTCTAAGTATTTCGATACATAAAAATCGAATTTAGTGCGAGTAGTTTATGCGTTATAAGTATTTAAAGTTTATATGAGCGGAGTTGAGTGGTACCTACGGGATTACCCAGCGAAATGTACCTATGTCCACTACTCCGCTCATCTAAACTTTAAATATTTATATCTCTTAAACTAATAGCCATAAAGTCGATTTCCCATGAATATTTTATAATAATAAATAAATATTATTGCTAATTGACAATTTTTAATAGATTGAATAGATTTGAATAGATTGTTTTATTATTAGATTATATTTGGGTAAAATTTTAAATCAATATTGATGAATTTTTCCAGCCACCAACAAAAGGTTCACTTAAAAGTTTGTAGGGAAAATTTCTATAATTTTTTTCTTGTGTGACCATGACAAGGTGGTGGGTGATCAGATTGAATTTAGCTATACCTGACTCAGAGGTCAGATAAATGCATATTATTATTGTTGTGACTTATAGTTATCTAATATTAAATTATCTGAACAAACATGCTAATTAACATTATGTTATTATTTCAAACCTCGATAACTTTATATTTTATAAAATAACTATGGTACACTTGTACCTAATCAATTTTTAATAAATAATTTTGTACCCATATTATGTTAGTCTTGTTTATAACACTTAAAAAAAAATACGTACAAATATTCAAAAAGTAACCAATAAGAGTTAATTATAAATGATTTTATAAATTTTTAAAAGTAATAAAAAAAATGTATCATTTATGAAAATTGGCATGGCTCTGGCTCTTATTCAGTCAATTTTGAATTTAGAACGATAGTTGATTCATCAAAATAAAAAAATTAAGCCTATCCAAATATGGTCTTCAAAATAGGTGTTTCTGTTAAAATAATAAGTTTTTACTGGACATGCGCAGAGTAAAATGATAAAAATTTTGAAATGTATCTATAAATGTGTATTTATATAGCACCAGTAAAAAAATAGATTTATTCCAAAATAATCTGGCCGAGAAATTCAATGTTCCCTAAATTAGTGAACACGCTGTATAAATAGATTATATAAAAAATGATGTATTATAATACGATACAAATTCAAAAACTACTTGATAAATTGCATTATTTCCACTTTACCATACCATGTACTTTGAAAAAAATTAATTACTTAGAATATCTACTTTCAATATGTTGTACCTAATAGCTAATAGTTAAGTCAACAAAATGCAAATATATTATATTTTTGACTTACAAGTTGAAAATAAACAGTTAACAGTAATTATAATAATTATATAATAACTTATCATATAATTAAATTATTTATGTTTACTAATCAATATTAACTTATCATTATCAGAAACTTATATAATGTGTTTTTAAAACTAAGACATGTAGTAGTGGTTCACTTATTAGTTATTAAAATGTCTATAATGATAAGTTTAAGAATATAATTTAATTTACAATAAAATAATCCCTATACTATAATAGTTTAGAGATTAACTATATTAAAAACGAATTGTACGAATTGTTTTCCGATATTTTATCATAATTAACAATATTAATTTAGTTCGTGATAGAATTATTACAAGTTTCAAACAACATAGTTTGAACACTTTGAACTAAATGTCAAACTTAGACAATAAATACTAAAATTAAAAAAGGTGCTCTGCTGTACAATAGGTTATAAGTGGCTCACTGTATAATAAATGGTATTAAATTTGAATTCAAAAATATAATATCATTGTATAAGAAAAACGATTCTGAACGGAGACGGTATGTCAGTCTATAGGTATAAGACATATTATATACTTATCTATCGTATTAAAAAAAAATTACCTATTATTGTTTCCTTTAATAAATTCCAAATTAATCATATCAAAATATCCATAATGTACTTATAACGCGTTATACATCAACAACAAACCCTGATACTATCGTAGATATATAATAGTGTACTTTAGAAGTTTCAAGTACCCACGAATAATATTATACAATCACAACAAAAAAGTTATTCTAGGTTTTTTATTATGTGATTTTGTCCAAATTTGAACTTAAAATGACTATAAAAATCGATTCATTTGTTTTAGAGTTACACCAAAAACTAAAATCGATTTTGTGGAAAACTGATTTTGCGTAAAAATTCCCGTTTTTCCTTAATTTTTATGTTGCTTTTCCCGACGCTTGTGAAAACTATTGGGAATTTTGATCTCATAAATGCAACAACAATATTCACTTTCCCATCGAACAAGATACTGAAGTTGAAAATCGAAGCATTATTTCGACTACTTATCGTGTACACAGACACAAAAATAAAAAACAAAAAAACACACATCATTGTAAAATCAATAAATTCATTGTTTCATTCAGAATCTAAAACACACATCATTGTAAAATCAATACATGCATCGTTCCACTCAGAATCTAAAAAAAATTAGACAAATATTTTACATTATACATACGTCATACGTGTATGGTATATTTATATAGATTGTCGAGTTTTACTGCTCGATATACAATTCATATCTACACGCTGATAAAACACATAATAAAGAAGGTCAGGTTGCAGATAGCTTGAAACCAAGTAACGCCGTATACATTTTAATAATCATAATAATTAATTATTTATTCACTTTATCGGACTAAATGTATGCCTATGACACTCTCAAATAATGTAGCTTTCTATTGGTGAAAGAATTTTTTATTATTTTTTTTATTTTTAAACTAGACAATTGTACGATCTGTAATATATAATGGTTTACAATACGCACAAGTGATAAAATAATAAGTATAGAAAAGACAAAATAATAGGGTAATGTAACAAACATGTTGATAATATTACAATTATTTACATCAATTCAGACAGAGGGGATGAGTGAAGAGACCATCCATTGATGGGACTTCCTGAAAAGAATTTTTGAAATCGGCAAGTAGTTTGAGTAAAGAGTAACAAAATATAACAATAATATGGCCTGTATGTATGACATTATAATATTATAACCATTTATTTGATATTTTAGCAAAAAAATTGTATTTGTTTTAGAAAACGTTCAAAGGTAATTTGATGAATAACTACAGTCTTACCGTATTCTCGTATAGCACTCGGAGTGATATGGTCGAGGATTTCCTTTTGGGTTCGGCTGTCGTTCGAATTCTGAATGTTGTTTGCAGGTCTTTATGTCTTTACATTACTCTATTTAAATAAACGCCCATTAGCCAAAGCATTCCTTTCGATATCGTACTTACAGTACAGTTGAGGGAAAATATAATAATTTACTGTTGTTTTTGTTGTTGTTGTTGTTGTTGTTGTTATTATTTATACCGGTTTAACTGGTTTTAAGTAATGGTGGATCGTACAAAATTGTAAAAACAAAATATTGTAATTCATTATCCCGTTTAAATTATTATAATATTATAATACCGATGAGGAAAACATATTATATTATTGTCCATCTACGTTTCGTGGAAACTATTATTCCACGATAGTGGTCAGTGGGTTTACACTCTGCGTTTAATTATTCATATTGTTATTGACTATTCGTGAGACGTCCGAACAAGTTGTATTCGCTACGAATCAACACACGAAACCATTATTATGTACGTAGACATATTTATGTGTATCGCAAAAACATTCTGCAACTATTTTGCTCTCCTATCACAACTACATCACCGAAAAGTTACCACATAATTAAAAATGTATTGTATTGTGTGGGTACGTAATGGCTGATGAGCAAAAACAATAGTTAGTATAGATTTTTTTGTACAAGCTGATATTGTACCATATTATATCCTACGCGAATCGTTTTGTTAAACTGAACACATTATTATTTAGTTGTATTTTGTTCGGAATTAATATTGTAATAAAATGTGACAATCGTTATATACTACCTACCTATTAAGATGTCCAGAGTCAATTTTGGGGTGTGTCATCGGACAATATCTTGAAATGTTGAACTTGGGTTAGCAACTGCAGTCTAGTCTGCGTTTCTCATAATCCTAAATACCTTCGAGAATTTATTACCATTTATTGTTGAAACAAAAAGGTATTTTATTGTTAAACGTGATTAAAATAGTTCACATAATTATACGTACCTGTTGGGCTAAACAATATGCAGTAGGGTCTCGATAATCCGAACACAGGCTAATCCGGAAGACTCGGTAATCCGAACTATTGCATCGCTATTATTAATAATACTAGAGGTGGATCGAACTAAAAATTATGGTCTCGAACCGAACTTTTTGATGTGATGTCGAACTCAAACCGAGCATTTTATTTAACATCGAACCACACCGGTACCATATATTTCATTACCAAACTAAACCCTTTAAATCTTTTATCTTTTTGTCAGTTGAATTTAATTTGTTTATCTTTTATCTCTACCTTAAATACAATTTATTGTTGTTATCTGTTCCTACCACTGATAAGTATACAAAAATAAATTATCTTTTATATTATATAGATAATTTTCAATTCAATTATATTTATATTCATCTTAATCAACTTCTAGTTATCTATATAATTTATTTTAATGGACAAAAAAAAAAAAGGTTGGAAATTAATAATATTATTCATATTTTTTATTTAGTATAGTATCGTATATTATAGTATATTTATATAGTAGAATATATAATATAGCATAATATAACTATTATAGACAAAAAAAAAAAATAAACACAACAATAAACACCGTTTACAAATTTAGCTCAAACCGTTTGACATGTTAGAATATTTTGCTCTTCTTTCATTTTTTGAGTTCGAATTTATTTAATTTTCGTTTTTTTTTTTTTATTTTAGAAACTTTTTTGTTCGAGTTGGGTTTGGTTTTTTTTTTTTATAACTTGGTTCGACTTTTAAACTCGAATCGAAAACCTAAAGTTTGATTCGAATTTTTGAACTTCAAACAGTTCGACCCACCTCTAAATAATACATAATATTATGTATGTGTATTATAACAATAATATTTCCCGATAATAAAATTTTTCGATTACGTTTGTAGCACGTGTACGTAGATTAGATATGAATGTGGAACGTCAATTGGTGACTACGTTCGTCAATTGTGTGTACATAAAGACAGTTTCACAAAGCATATTTTTCTTAAAATGGCTTAATGGTCACATTAACTTTATAGGATAAGTTAGAAGTAATAAAGTTTATTGATAAAATTGATAAAGGGACCAGCTACAGTTTTTCAATTACACATTTTAACAAATTAATACGGTATAGATAAAAATAAATTTCAACATTTAAATTTTCAAGAAAATTGATTTTTTTTTAGGTCATAGGTAGTCCGAACGACCCCGTTCCCCGATCTCGTTCAGATTAACGAGACTCTACTATAAATATGTTAAAGGCAAATTGTTGAATGTGGGCATTCTATAAAATATGTCCTAGGCATTCTATAGAATTCCTTGAACTATTTGGCAATGTATTAAATTTGAATGTTATTTTATATTATGGCTAAGCAATCTATAGAATTAACAGGATATTTGTATATTAACTAGGTAACAAAAATGTTTAAGAAATATATTTTAACCTTTAAATAAAATTATATATTATTTTAACAAGTTGAATACCCGTTTATTTCAACAAGTCAAATTTCTACAACAATTTACTTCTCATATTTTGTAATTAATATTTATATAATAAAAATATAAGATAAATTATTAATCTTCTGCAAAAAACTTTATGACATCTAACATACAATTTTTTACTATAAGTAATATACTTACTATACCTACTTAAGCAATACAACTTTAAAAAGAGCATAAACAATAATTAAATACCTTTGAAGCATACAGTAGTCACTCCATGTTTTCTTTTTCTTTATATACCATCTTTAATCAGAAGTAACTCGTGTAATATTTGTTGATAATTTAAATTCGATAAATAAACTGTATGTTTCGAATTTTTCCTAGATTTGCTTAATTCGGTATATAAACGTTTAGACATTTTTAAAATATATTTCAACATTACAATACGACAAACACTCTAAGAGTGAAAAAATAACATTTTAAAGACATTTTTAATTTTCCTGTATACACGAACAACATAATAATATCATTATTTAATAATGACGATAATGTATCGGACACATGTTGTATATGCAATAAGATAATCGTCAAGATAAGCATTAATCACTGATTTCAAAGGTAAACTTATATATTAATTACATACTTTTCCTGCTTGAGGTTAGATAATCTATAGAATATCTAGTTATTGTATACAGGGTGTTCCAAATTGTATACCTTTCCTTCTAATTTTTTGAATTCAATTGAATACCTACCTAGGATTTCTATATAACACCGGATTCAACACTTTGCCTTTAACATATTATATATTATTGTATTTACGTATTCACATATGCTGAATATTCATACTGTGTATGGTATTTGTACCTAGGTGTATTTTATATAAAATATTTTATACTTTATACGTGAAACACCATATATTTCAGTAAAATGATTGTAAAAAATTTGATGGATTGCACTATACATACCGTGAATCATAATAATATATTAACTAAACATAATAAAATCAAAATATTTATTATTAATGACATACTATACATATACGACGGAAAGATTATTAAGATAATATTTACTAAGGTTATGAAAACAAACAAAGTTCTTGTTAACTTTTTCACAACGTGCACGAACCTGCACATTTCCAGCATCCATTGCATTCGTCATCCCTTGTACAACTGACATAGTCAAAACTTTGAGAATAAGATTTGGTTGTATAGCACCATTGATTTCCGATGCTGCAGTATGCAAAACAGTAGTTATTGTGACAACCAAAATCACGACATGACTGATCGGCTGCTCTCGAAATTATTGATACCAAACCTCCAACGGCAGCAGTTGCACCTCCAACTCCTGCCACTACTGGTGCAAATGGACCTGCCTTGAGTGATCCTGCGGCTATAACACCACCGGTAACTGCAATTGTATCTCCGGCTGCAGCAGCTCCTTGAGCTGCATAATCCGTTTCCGATCCGCGCTTTGTTATGGCATGCCCGGATAGTGTATCTCCGGCTACAGCAGCTCCTTCAGCTGCATGATCCGTATCTGATCCGCGATTTGTTATGGCATGCCCGGATACCACTGTCGAAGGATGAACAGCATGCGCACATAATAAAACAAATATAGCAACAGCAAACATATTGTCAAATTTGTGGAGTATAATTTTTTTTAAATTTGTATACGGTATAAAACACTGTTGTCTCAAACTCGGAACTCACCATTTATATGTGCCACGAGGGTCCCCACCAGAACTCATTTATTCTCGTGCATTCCCATATGTAATAAGCCACATGGTTGCTGCACTATCGGCGAATCCGTTTATCATTCGTCGATTCAGCATCACGGTCAATGGGCCCGATTGACGTAATTAGGTACTGTACCGAAAATATTAAACACTGGTAAGAATTGATTATTGATAAGAAGTGTCTACCAATAATGGTTATCTCTGATAGGTATGGATAGGGCAAGGCCAGGCAAGTACGTGATAGACTTAGATGGGTGAGGAGGGGACAAGGCAGGGCTAGATATGTAAAATTTACAACATTTTTTTTTTTTGGTAATTTACCGAGAAAAATTTACTTAAATTTACAGTAAATTTAGTAAATGTTGATAATTTTTTTACGTTATTATAGGAGCACCACCTGAAACTCCTCTTTGCCGCATTTTTCGCATTTCCACAAACTTATAATTATGATAACATTTATTTTTTTTATTTACTGAACCAAACTGGTCGTTATTTTTAATATATTTAAATATAGTGACTGGGGCTC
This sequence comes from Macrosiphum euphorbiae, assembly GCA_949089665.1. Taxonomy (NCBI): domain Eukaryota; kingdom Metazoa; phylum Arthropoda; class Insecta; order Hemiptera; family Aphididae; genus Macrosiphum; species Macrosiphum euphorbiae. Next base: position 36,279,405 of record CARXXK010000001.1, read on the forward strand.
TGGTTCTAATATACCTATGTGTTAAAAATAATAAAATTATGTATAGAACATTTAAAAATAATCAAAGAAGTTTGACCGGTGCCCCAAAGCCTTGAAAAGTTTAACATTACTAAATTTTGAACGAGGTTTATTATCTATACCTGTGATAAAATACAATTTATATTAATTGCCATAATTAGTGATCTTATCAAATATTCTTAAAGTGTATTCGTATGTTTAATGTTATATAGTATAGGTACTACACTATTAGTGGTTATGGACGTTTTACATTTTATAATATAAACTATTCCATTTTACTAATATGTTATGACAGATGAACATTGGCCGTTTAATTTGAGGTGCCACATGCTAATTTTTTTTTGTAAAAAAATAATTGGTAAATTTAAGGGTGATTTACCTTACCTTCAAATTTACGAGGTAAAAATTTACCAAGCTTACATCTCTAGGCCTGGCACGTTCGCGATAGCATAGCTCGAACCATAGGCTGAGCGGGGTAGTGGGATTTGTGGGAATTGTGGGGGACGCAGAAGAAACTAAAACATACTAGTAACAGTGGAGCTGAGTACGCACATAAGGTGGTGCATTTGAACCAACTAAAATGTTGGGTGGGTGGATGCCGGGTGTATGAGTAAAAAATTATCCAGGATAATTAATACTATTACTAAAGTAAGTATAGGTACTTAATACTTAAACACGTACCACTGTACCAGTTACGTATTAATTAGGTAATGCATTATTATAATGCATTATTATATAATAAAAATAATATCGCTTTTTGTATTAAAATAAAACTAAACAATATCTCTTATGTCTCTTAGTTTCCTTATTTTTTTAAATAAATAATTGTTCCTATAACTCGCTTAAAAATCAAAATATAATAAAAAGCTCATGAGGTTGTCTAGATAAAAATCTTACCTTTAGATTTTATAAGAGGTCAATTTACTTTAATGTTTAAGCTAATGGAGCTACACGTGTTCTGTTTTACATATAATTTTCTATGTTATGCACTTGTAAGACGGACACAACACATACGGGTATCACGTCCTCTTAAGTACCTACTTACTCGATTTTCTTTTATGTTAGCTCTTTTAGAGGTTTCAATAGATATTTTTGTATCACACAAACTCGAAAGATTTTTACTCTACTACGATAAGCCATTATATTGTAATAATACAAAAATAATAAAATATACACAATTTAAATACTATAAATTAGAGTAATAGAGTTTGAATAGAGTAAAATTTAGTGTAATAAATTAATGATAATAATATTTTAATAATATTATTGTTGTTATTACTTATGTTATTATATAAATATGCGGTGTTATAACTGGCTGAAAGTTTGATTGTTTTAAGTTACAAAAGTGACGTATTAAAATATTATACATCCTTATTGTTCTGACCCTATGTACTTGTTTCAGTAAACGAGCCACATTTTGTTTAACGGGCAAATTGTTCTTTGGAAATTAACATAATATTCGTACAATGCAATAAAGATTTTCAATAAATATTATTTTTATATTTAACTAACTTATAATCATATTTAAACCTTATTTGCACAAAGCTCCAAACGGAAGTTTTGGTAGAATAAACCCACGCCCAAACAGTATATTATTATATCTATTCGCCCGAACTGATTATAATTTGGGTCGATTGGCCCAAACGGTTTAAGCTAGATAATCCGAAAGACGCGGTAATTGCATCTCGTAATAAAATTTTTCGATTACGTTTGTACATCGCACGTGTACGTCGTTTAGATATGAACGTGGGACTTCGATTACATTCGTCAGTTGTGTGTACGTAAAGATCGTTTCACACAGCGTATTTTTCTTAAAATGGCTCCACTTAAGCATATGTTACATTAAATTACAGGATAAGTTAGAAGTAATAAAGTAAATTAATAAATAGGGACATGCTACAGTTTTTTTTTTTTCAACTACGAATTTTAGAGGAATTTATACTGTACCTGTAGATAAAAATAAATTTCAACATTTAAACTTCAAGAAAATTTTAATTATTTTTTTAGGCCATAGGTAGTCCGAACAAAATGGTAATCCAAAAGACCCTGTTCCCCAATCTCGTTCGGATTAACGAGATCCTACAGTATACCTATATGTTACTGGCAAATGGTTATTGAATATAGGCATTCTGTAGAATTCCTTGAACTATTTGGCAATGTATTAAATTTGAATGTTATTTTATAATATTATGCCTAGCCATTCTATAGAATTCCTAGGATTTTTGTACCTAACAAGGTAACAATACAATTTTTAAAAATATATTTTACCCGCTAATTAAAATTATATATTATTTTAACAAGTTGAATACCCGTTTATTTCAACAAGTTGAGTTTTTACTACATATCATAATTTATACTAATCATATTTTGTAATTAATATTTATATTATAAAATATTAATGACGATAATTCTTCGCACACGTGTTGTATATGCGATAAGATAATCGTCAGGATGATAAGCATTAACATTGATTTCAAAGCCTCAAAGGTACACATAAAGGACATAAAGGGCAAATTCGGCCAATTAAACTTCGGTTAACTTTAATCGGATATGGTACAACTGGCCTTTAGGTACTAGTTTGATGTTTAATATTAATTCTATACTTTTCCTGCTCGTTTTTTGAATTCAATAGAATACCTAGGATTTCTATATAATACAGGATTCAACACTTTGCCGGTAACATATATATTATTGTATTTACGTATTCACATATGCTGAATATTCCTACTATGTATGATATTTATACAATTATACCTACGTGTATTTCATATAAAATATTTTACACTTTATACGTGAAAAATAATATATTTCAGTAAAATTATTGACAAAATTAAAACAATTTGATCGATTGCATTAAACATATCGTGAATCATATATTAATTAAACATTAATATAATATATTTATTCAAAAAACAATTAAAAATGAATAGTAAAAATATATTTAATACATTTTCAACAAACAACTCAAATATTAACATCCTCCAATCAATCACCTGTGGATCCGAAATCGCCATCAAACATCTTCTAGTAGAATGTCGCTAATTTAATGAAGAAAGAATTAAATACATCATTCCAAGTAGTATCTCCGAATGTCTCAACAATGAACCTCTAAATATCAAAATCCAAAAAAATTTAATAATTTTTTTTTTTTTGTACTTCGTTTCTTTCTTTATTAATTCATATTGTTACTTACTATATTTTTATAATTATTTACCTATAATGTACCTATTAATCAGTTTGTAATCTTTAATTGCAGCCAATAACCTATGTAGTCGAGGCCTTGTTCTTTGTAATAAAAAAAAAAAAATGTATTTATTACTAACGACATAGTATACATATACGATGGAAATATTATTGAGATAGGATTTATTAAGGTTAATAAAATTATATATACATTTCAAATACAGACCATATAATGTTAAATACTAGTGAGTTAATTACCTGACAATAGTTCATTAGATGCAATTATTTATTATGAACATATATGTAAGGTGATTAATTAATGGATATATTAATAAAAACAATTTTCGAATTCAAAGCAATATCGTGGGTTGGTGAAGGAGCTTTTTAAGATATATTTACGTAATTTCCGAATGATGAATATAATATACATACGTACATATTTAATTTAATTTATTTATTTGTATTGCTTATATGGACATGCGAACACATACATATTTAATATAAATATATTTGTTTACATTTATTTTACTGTGCATTAATCTTTACAATTCAATGACGTAATATATAAATTGTTAAAATATATTATTGTTGTTAAATTGTTTGTTAACATCAAAATAAATATCTATAATCATGAATTATTTTTTTCTATTAATGAAACTGATTTATTTTTATAAATTAATTTAACATAAATAATATGATTGATAAATGAAAACACACCAAGTTCTTGTTAACTTTTCCACAACGTGCACTAACCTCCGCATTTCCAGCATCCATTCGTCATCACTTTTACAACAAACAAATGGAAAATGTTGAAAAGAAGGATTGGTTGTAATGCACCATAGATATCCTAAGCTGCAATAAGACCAACAATAGATAGTTTTCGTGTATAATAAACTATTAAGTACCTATTTACTCGATTTTCTTTTATGTTAGCTTTTTTAGAGGTTTCAATAGATATTTTTGTATCACACAAACTCGAAAGATTTTTAACTCTACCACTATAAGACATTATAGTTATTATAATAATACAAAAATAATAAAATATACACAATTTAAATACTATAAATTAGAGAAATAGAGTATGAATAGAATAAAAATTAGTGTAATAAATTAATGACAATAATATTTTAATATTATTGTTTTTATGACTTATGTTATTATATTGTTATTTAAATTCTTAAACTACATAGCTCGAGCGTTTTAACTTTCAAAACGGTTTAACTTTAAACGGTTTTGACACCATCATATAAACGTAGTAATTGAGTAATAGTCGAACAGTGCACTCTAGTAGTCTCGTCGGCCTCTCTGGAACTATACTCGGCCGTTATTATATTATACAATAGTTGACATTATTTCCCCTCTAGGATGGTTGTGCTACGAGACCGTAGGCTCCCCTGCTTTAAATTATAATTTTTACTTCATACGAAAACTGAAATAGGTATTTAAATATCCAATTCGGAATCTTTGATTGGAGTTAAATATTTTTTCTTGCTCCTCTCCCACCTGGTTAGGTTAAGTGCGACCTTGGTTTACAAACAAATCCGATCCCTATAATATACAACAATTTATTTGTTGGTCGCAGAAATTACCATTTAAAAAGTTAAGAAATTACGCAAAATATATAAATATAATATTGTATCCACCAGCAAGAGGTGCAAATCAGTAATCAGAAGTGACAAATATGACCACCGCAAAGAGTATTAATTTTAAAATAATATCTGTAATAACCACCACCTCAATTCCAAATCAAATTTTTACCATAAAAATCGAATATAAAGCAGTATCTGAAACTGATGTGAAGAATTTCATGGTATAAATATCTTAAAAGTATTTTTAGTTTGTGTATAAAGATAACGTCATAACTATATTATCATTAGTAATGGAGGAAATCTCCACTCAGAATTTACAAGTTGATGATATTTCATTGATATAACCATTTCGTTACTATAATATTCTATGAACCTTACTGTAGTCAGAGATGTAAAATGTCATGTTTTCAGTGACTTGTTGAAACTTTTCAAAAAAATTGAAACTTTTCACTGACACTTTTATATACCTTTAATTTGTTTTGTATATAATTCAATAGCTTTTTTTGACACATCTAAATAATATTATCAAATTATTTAAAAGTGATTTAGGTATATAATGCAATTATTAGATGCTGGCCATCTTAATTGCATTTAAATGGTAATTATTGAATACTAATAATAATTATATTGAAGTAGTGTTTAATTATTTATTTTTCTATTAATTTATCGATTTTTCAATAGAAAATAATATTAACTTTTATGACTGTACCAAACTTAGACTAAAAATAATATCAAACCTCATAAATGTAATAAATACCTAACAATATTATTCAATTATTAAAAATATTTTAAAAAGCTATTGGAAACACGATCTATGTCTACTATATGATATCATTTATACTCAGTTTCAGTGGCGTATACAGGGGGTGGGCACAGTGGGCTGCAGCTCCCCCCCCCCGAAATTACAGTATTTTTAAATTGAACAACACCATATTATTTTATTGGGTACCATTATAAATTATAATATTTCATAGCCTGTTGAAAAATAACAAATGCGAAAATATTTATAGAAACTTTTAAATATATAGTAGACGGTAGCCTCTAAGTAATAGATCACTTGCTAGTTTCTGACTTCTGTCTATTTCTATATGCGCCACTGCTCAGTTTCGACATATAGTTATCTATAGTGATTGTTATGATTGAGTACTAGAGTCAGATAAGATATCAACTTTTTTTTAACAGGTATACAAAAATATATGGCTGTAAAGTGTAAATTTAAGATATAAATACCTTCCGAAATACTAAACATCACAAATAGCAAGTTCACAAAACATTGGCAATTTTAATTTTAATAGATCACAATTTTACAGACTTATGTAACGATTATGAAATTAAATTTTGATATTGAAAAGTTTCAATACTTTTCATTTCAATAGCCTTGAAACTTTTCAAATTTCGTGAAAAGTTTCACTTGAGAATTTCTGAAACTTTTAAGCCTCACATCTCTGACTGTAGTACGTCATTCAGAACCATTAAAATATGTAACAAAAATGTAAAGTTTGTATACTTGGTACATAATAGTATAACAATATTATACTATAACACTGACCAGCGCCATCCAGCCTGAGGTCTACGGTGAGCAAGCTAATAAATTCGACAAAACTCCTATCTTTCAGCTCACCCGGCGCAATGTATATGCAATTTAGCTACATTGCTGTTTAAAGTACAGTAACACAATCACTATAACATTTCAAGGGGATTCGATACTGCGACCGTTTTTAAAAGTGTCTAATTTTAAAAAAAAATTTAAGGTGTGTGCGTAGGTATTATGTGAATATATTATACATATTAAGTGATCATAATACTAATAAGTGTGTGAAATAAATAGTTGTGCCCACCTGCAAGCTCGCACCAACATGTGTACAACGCGCTACAAGAATATATATTGTATATATTTTAATTTTTTTGTTTCATTTGCCAATTGTATTGATTTATTATTTTTATTACAACTCAACACACATGAACTATCTCTATTGAATTATTGTTAATAGTTGGAATATTATTCCGTAAATAAACAGTTATTATTATTATTATTTAGTTAGCTAACTGTTAGCCGATAACATTCCTGAAACCAAATTTAAACTCATCGTGCAATTTACTTGAAAACAACCTTGTTACTTTTTTAATTAATTTTTTTCGAGTTCAATATTATTAAAATGTAAAACTTCTTAATATTTAAAATTGTATTCTAAAATGTTGAAGAGTTTAAGAGTTTATATTCAAAAACAGTTGTTAATAAGTAGATACTGAATATAAAGAATTTAAGTATGTTTTCATAAGTCTTATCTAATTATTATAATAGTCAGTGAAATTCACATAATATAAGTAGGTATATTTTTATATACAAATAACCAGGATTGAATCCCCTTAAAAAGTGACATGTCATAAAATAATATTATATAGTTTTTGTTTTATGCTTGTCTGATGAAATTATTTTTTTCAAATCCTGACATCACGATTTGTGTCAAATCAGATATTTTCTTCTATTTAGTAACCTAACAAATATATAAAATATTTTATAAGCATTATATTATTTTCATATTACTTACTTTATACTTAAGAACATTCTATAAATTTAATGTTAATTTTAAGTTTATAATATTTTATCAGTTTTTGATTCTACTAGGATAATGACAATAAATCGAATAATATCATAATAATTGCATTTACTTTATTACTTTCTAATTATTTTCTAAATACATTAAATTTATAACAACAATATTATTTGTTCAGAGATTCTCATGAAATAAAATCAGAAAAAAATTACAATATCGTTGGTTATTAAGTATTATATTTTGCTCAATATGCATACCACATCGTTCTTTTTATTACAGTAACAATATATGAATTCTAATACATTTTTAAATTCAACCACTTTTTAAATAATTAATTTTAAAATATTAGTCGTTATGTCAAAACAGTGTTTATGTTTGTGTACATAATATTTTGTTTTGGTATAGAAATAAAAATACATTTATAAGGTACTTATTACAATTTTATGGTCTTTTAATCCAAGTGTAGTAACCTTTAAAAACATAACTTTACAGAAGACACTTTAACCAAGTTTTTTTTTTATCTAATTCATATCAGAATTAAAAATTGGTAATAGTACATCTTCAAATTAACTTTATGTATGACCTGGTCGAGGCTTAAAGAAACATTTGTCGACATAATAATTATTATTGTGTACTGAATGTTAGTGATAATGACATGGCGTACTTGGTAGATTGTAATAACAATTAACTATAATTTATAAACTTATTGTGTCCAAATGAAAATAATAAGACCTGTATTTGCCGTATTTTTGTAAGGACGTTGACTGTGAATAACAACTATCAAGTCATAGGGAAGTACTTATTATAGTATACTATTAGGTAACCCTTCGTTTTTTTCGTTTTATTTCAAAGCTCATAAATGAGTGAAGTGTGCATGTCTGTTTTCAAATTCAAGACACTTTCTTGTATCATGTAATAAGAGGAATTCCACTTACTACTGTATAAAATAATAAATATGTTAAATTATGTTATTAAAATATACAGTCATTCTATAATACGTCATAGTATGTGTTTTTAAATAATAAAAAATATTACATTATGAACGCTTTCAACTAAAGCAGTTTTAATTGTTTTAATTTTAACTGTTTTTTTTTCACTTTATTCCTTGTACTCTAATCTACTAATGTGATACCAAACGTTTTTGAAGAGTTTGCGATTTTGCGTGCATGCGTGTATTTTTATTTTGAATGTGTACATACTAAATATATTATAGTAATAGTGACTAAAAAGAGTGGCTGTAGCGTTTAAGAATTACGTTATTTACGTACATGTGACAAATCTCCATTAGTATAAAAGTAATATTTACAGTAAAAACCAAGGACTTTTTGTCACCAATGAAACTATTATGCGATGAGTAATCTGAAATTATTTTTTAATTTCTTATGAAGTTTACCGGGTATTGACCGTTCAACTTGTTTGATATTTTTTTCAATTCTATAAGATCACTGTTTAAAATGTTTACATTTTTAAATTTTAAAATCAAATTTAAGAGGAAGGATAGATATTGCATTAAATAAATTACATAACGAATTCAAATATGTTTTTGGATATCTTATCGCATTGCTATAATTTCATTGATAACACCGTGAAAATGAAGATTGATAAGTTGTATTGGTATTTTTGTCAAAAAGAAAATCACTTTAAGTTTTTGTTGTCTCTCATAAATTTTAGAATCACCTGAGTCCAGGCATTGACAAAATAATTATTATAATATCTATAATATTATCTGAAAATTTCCCAAGGCCGAAACTAATACTATATTGTGTCAATTTTAATTAAAATTATTCATGCACATATTTTTTTTTCTAAAACAATATGTAGTTGTAAATGTAATTATATAAGATATCACACGGTTGTTGTATTCTTTTGTAGTGTACTTTCATTTAATTTTATTCAAAATTCAATAACTACTGATAATTTATTATTGATTTCATGACGAATAAACATTATGGTGATTTCAATTTACAATATTGACAATTCTTAATTAGTACCTATACGGTTAATATTTTAATGATTATAATATGCCGGTTTAGATTTGAATATTTAATGAATTTTTATTATTAAAAACTTGTTTTATTTAACGACTGTTAATATAATAAATTCATTGAAAATAGCATTAACATTTGATTATCACAATAATATTGATTTAGGTTCCGCTGGTAATAATAATGGTTCCTACTATCTGCCGGCTCGACTTAATTGTTTAGCCGCTTGGTAAAATAATTCAGATTCTCGAGCTCATTTACACATGAACTATAAAGAATCACTAGGCAATTTTAGGCGTCTAGATTTGATATCAATTTAAAAATCAAATAAGTAAAATTAAAATTAAAAAAAAAATCTTCAATTTATTAAATATGCATACAACTTTTAGGTTTAGGTATACATTTTACCTAAAATACATAGTTAATACTGGTCAATTAAGAAGGAATATGAGCCTTGCTTGTGTTATAATTATTATATGGTATGATTAATAGTGTCCGTGTCCGTGTCCGTAGCCGTGTCCGTAGCTGTTTCCATAGCTGTTTCCGTAGCCCTGTCCATAACCCTGGTTACCTCCATAATATCCACCCTGCTGGCCGTATCCACTATTGTAACCGTATCCATCATTGTAGCCGTGACCACCGTATCCTTGTTGACCGTAGCCACTGTAACCTGGAAAATAAAACGAATTTGTTGAATATATTGTGTACCAATTATATGGTCATCCTTAAAGCATATCTTACCTCCAGTGAAACCGATTCCAACGCCTACTCCATATCCGCTTCCATAACTGTCATAACCTCCTCTGTGACCTCCATAGCCACCGTAAGATCCACCTCCATAACCACCGCCGAAACCACCACCGTAACCACTGCTATATCCGATAAATCCGGTAGGTGTAGCTGCTGCAAGGGCCAGAGTAGCTGCCAAAAATACACACTGCAAAATACAAAATAATAATTATGATTTTACATAATATACACTACACAAGTTATGAACATTTATAGAAATCTATGCTATGAATAATATTTTTATGGCCGTTAAATACCTAACCCAACCTAAAAAGCTGTAAAATATTGTACTATCTTTTTTTCCTATTACCTGATTTTAATTTACAATTTATTTTTAAAACTATTTTTTTTTTATATTATATTCAATCATAAATTGTTTATAAAACGTTTTAAAATAAAATTAATTTAAGATAGAGGTGTAGTTAAAACAGTACATTTTGCACCCAAAACAATATTTAATATGTCAATTATCAACGCACTACTTATTTAGAATCCAGGTTCTGAAATAATGCACAAAATGAGTACATTATAATGTAACACATTACACATAAGTCGTAAGTCGCTAATCATACGGCTGTAGCTTTTCTCAAATATTTAAGTTGCCGCTTATTCCGGAAAAATCGGGCAAAGAGGTTTTTGTCTGGATTAAGCGAAGCTGAAGGAAATTCCGATTAACAGCTATGATATGTAGCTTAATTTTTTGATGTTTGATTCGGGCTAAAAAAATATAGTATTTGTATTCGGCAGTACCTACCTACATAATATAATATGCGACGGTCCTGAATGTCCAGTGGACTGATAAGACGGCGACCATTGCAGTTATTAAGTATAAGGAAAATTTACTTGTTATTGTTCAAAAATTTAAAAATATACTATACAGTATTGGTGAATTTTCAGTTCGCCGACACGAAATTCGTCGTTAATCAGTATAATTCATGTCTTTTTAACAAAATTATTTATTTATGTACATAAAAAAATATCTGATATAATAAGAAGAAATATAATGTAATGTAACAATATAATTATGTGATTTAATACTACACATACAAATTTTCAATATTCCACGAATTCCGCCACAGTTTTCCACTCATTTATACTCTATTGTATATTCACACTTGTTTTGTGTGATTTGTGAATATCATCATAGTTGTTCACTTAGAGTGTGGGTCCCGATTTTTACAAATTAATTTTAAAATTTAAACCATTCCATAATGATGGAAAAAAATAAAAATGTATAAGTTATGTGTTCGTTACAGTGCCTAATGCTCAAGTTAATATTAAAGCCCAATCAAATATTACTACAAACTAAAATCATAATTTTTATTTTAAAACCACAGTGGACTTTTCGGTTATTTATTAATTTATATACAGGGATAGGTTCACAAGCGTCGACAGTAGGTACCTATTATAATTATTGTATTGCTATGCCAAGAAGAACGTAGGTACTCCACATAATATGATCGTTGTCGGGCATTTTTTAAAAACCATTAAAAAATAGTTTCGGCGAATCGAGTGTCGGCAAAACGGACATAAACCATGATGACATGTACCCGTACCAAATTTAAGTCTGGGTCGAATCTAACTGATAACTAGCTGCAGGTAATCACAGAAAACTCGATTTAATAATATTACAATATCATAGTTATTCGAGTTCAACGGGATTGAATTATGAACATATTTACGAAATATTAAAAAACCGCGCGAGCATATTGTGATATTGGTTATATTATACGAACACGATAGTTCGATTTGGTGGGTACTTGCGAGGAGGTGCCTTAAAATAATAATAATTCACAATAAAATACGTACCAAGACGAGTTTGCAGGAGCTCATGTTTGCAGTTTCTTTCGTCCTCAGTACGGTCGTTATAACAGTAATGATTATTACTGACTGCAGCGGACCACTATTTCTTGGTTCTTCGAGCGATTTCCAGAGACGTCTGATTCGGTATCATCGGACACTCGGTGTTTTATTTAGTACTAAATCCGCCTGTGTGCAGTGCGCGAGTTTTTTTTTCATTTTTCGGTATCTGTCTCTCGCTCTTGGACATTCGTCCGGGACGTTGGCACCGGTTTGGCCTTGCAATTTCGACCACTGTCCGAAAAACCAGTTTTCCTCGTTTTATAATTTTTTTGCACGCGCAGATATACATAGCATTATCTTCACATATATGATGTACCCTTTACCTCTGCACGAGCAGCGTTCCGATGAATAAATTTCAAGATTTATACGAAAGATTAAATGGCGGATAATAATATAATATGCTAATATAATACAGTAAATGTATATTATATAATATCATTATATGCCCATATATACCTAATACTCGTATGATATCGTATTAGGATTTTCTCACGATACCCATATAATTTTAAAATAGACGACTAAGTAGTATATTATTCATTATTAAAAAAAATCTGCATACATTTTATACGTTAAACAAAAAATATATTACGTATGTATAGAAAAAAGTAGTAAATATATTAATTATATTTTATTTTATTATGTTACAAGTTCATCTATGCTGCGAGGTAATAAAATCTAATATTCAGACACATAACCTATGAATTCTACATTTTTTTCCGTTTTGCTGAAACACCACCAACAGTATGCTCCGAAGACTATAATTTTAACGACCATATGATGGTATTATGGACGTATACAGAGTGTTTAACCGTGTTTTAACGCTCCATGTTCTGTGTACCACCCTCGACATTTAAACGCACGTAATATGGTTTAATCATTTAACAATTATATTAGTGATCTAACTTTCAAAATATTTGTTTTCTGAAATATACATGTGAAAAACACGAAAGAAATTTTTTTTTCAATGAATGAATGAACGGATAGGTTGACAAAAAACTATTACACATTTTAATGATGGAGGATCTCTTAAAATATTTGTTTTCTGAAATATGCATGTAAGAAATACGAAAGCAACATGATGAACACTACGTATAATATTATGGTGAATTACTCACATAATATACTATAATTTAAGTATATGCGTGGTCGTTTTTTCTAGTTATACCTGCAACTCGATGACCACTAAAAATGATTGAGTTGTACATTTTTTATTTCATAATATGCTTAACTTTTTTTTTATCACCTATAATATTATAATTTACAACATTATTTATCTTAAATAATTTTCCTTAACTGTCTAATGATGGCAAATTTAAAACCGTTTTCTTAAATGTATCCTAGGTCTGAGCATGACTCATTGCAGAACTAATTTGATAAATGTAGATATCTACTGAGGGTAATCACTAAAGTAAATTAAATGATATTATTTTGTATATTAGAATTAGTTATCATTAATTATTATAGATGGTTTATAGGCACTGTACTACTATGAATTATGATACTCATTGTTCGCAAAATAATATCACATATACTTTATCAAAAGACTGGCATAGTATATAATTTGTTATTGTAATTTACAATTTGTAAATATTACAATTTGTCATTGAGCTTAAAAATAATAATATATTTCAGATGAAAAAAACTATGTGGTATTATTGTTATATTCGTGTAAAATCAAAATAAAGGTAATTAAAAGTCATAATTATATATTTTTTCAAAAATAGTCAGAAATATATTATGTTATTAGGTTTATGGTTTTTCAATTACATTGCAACAAGATATATCGAAACAATACTTCATTGTTTTATAGTATTGAAAATTAAGCATTATTAAAAGTTCATATGTTATACTTACCCATCATAAAACTGAAATCTGACATTCTTCAAAAAATGTTCTAGAATTTAAATCGTTTTTATTTTGTCTGCAGCTGAAATTTTTGAAAAAAGAACGTGTCTGGTTGTTTCCCCAAGGTCTTCAAATTCTATATTTGAATTTCGATAAACAATGACTAAAATGTAACTGTTCATATGACCTTATGTCTTATTTTGAGTTTCCTATGCGATTAGTATGTTTTATTTGTTGAACATGATAATCATGCTAATGGGTTGGCAGCCATTTACCTATTAGTATTTAGAGAAGTCTATTAGTATTCTATTTGTATGATATGTTATTTGGATTGTTTTTGTTCACTCTTCTTCACTATATTGGAAACCATTAGCACGTGAATCATAGACATCGCAATTTTTTCACATGATTTGCATATTTTGTTTGTTTCATAATAGTAGGTATATTTGTATAACATATAATATTATTTTATTGTGATCACTGATCATTGTGTTTCACGGTTTTTTAAAATACAATATTATGTTAGACTAAACAGTCGGTTAAATCTGTGTGTTTTATAATACTGACAATGGTGATTTGTATTATATTGAGTACCCACTGCTATTCCAATTGAATCATAATAATACTTACGCTATATAATTATATAACTGTAGTCTGAATAGTCTAAACTGTAATTATAACGTTCATGATTTTATCACAGAAAAATTAAATAATAATTCTTTTAACCAATGATTACACTCAAAATCGATTATTTCGTTTGTTCTCAATATTATTGTATGCCATATATAATATCATAAATATTATAATAATATATATTATTATACTTATAAACTTTATCTATAGGTAATTACATTTTATAATAATATATTTGGATGTTAATACTAAATAATAATATATACTGCATGTCTTTAAACATAAAAAAATGTAAGACTATTTTGTATTCTTTCAACAGAAAACAGTTCTTTATAATTATTATACTCTAAACAATATTTTTATAAATAGGGTAAATTAAATAAAAGATTTAGGTATCATATTTGATCAAAAATGTTCTCTTCTGCTATGTTGTTAATACGACTAAATACCAGGAATTAGCTTAATTGTGTTTTATTAATTATTAAACGTACTTGTACTGATTTTCACGATGATTATATAATACTTTAAAATTGTTATATTTTACTATAGCACGTTCTAAGCTCGTATACGCAAGTATAATATGGCGAAATAGCTCTTTAAATCAGTCACTATATGCCTCTCAAAAATAGTATAATAAAATTAATATACAAAGAACACCTCATTCCAATTATGATATTACTAGTGGTTTTTTTGCTATTGCTGACTATTGTGACTAAAATAATATTGAAATTGTTGCATGAATTATTAAATAATGTCTTGAGTTGTCTAATTGAGTGTCTTCATTTTAGAATAAATTTACCTATTTTTAGAAATAAATATTTATTTTACTTACCTAACTAATATTTCAAAATAATCTCCTTTTCATATTTTAATGTTTACTGCTAATATACGATAAATCATCATGATCCTCATTGAACTAACTAAGATATTCTAAGTTTATGTATTTATTAGTTAATTTTATACATATTTTTGTATTCTTGATCTGTATTTATCATAGCATATATTTTTTCCTTTAGGTATATTCAGTTGTTATTGTATTTGTTCTCTATAGTAAATTAGGTACTGTAACTTATTCTATGATTCATTTAATTATGTAAATTGGGATTTATTTTCCCTAACAGCGATTATTATTATTATCTATCATAATATGTTTGTACAAATATATATTATAAATATTATACCAACACCCTAATTATCAGTTATTAGTACTCACTTTTAAATGCTTTATATAATTGGAGTTTGAGCGCTTAACAGCAATAATTAGGGTTTAAGTACTACTAGTTAGTACTTAGTAGTTACTAATTTACAAATACTCAATACGCAAATGTATTTATACAAATGACGAACAACAATCATTAACATCATAGTTTGGCTTCAAAAATCATATCGTATATTATAGACCCTGCAATGGATAAATTGTATAATTATTATAAGGTATAACCATTAATACAATTAGGTAATAAATGCCTTAACTATAATATTTCTAAAGATCTTTTTAATCTAGAGCTTTTAATAGTAGGTACGCTGGAATAATAAGTGGATGAGTTTTTATATTAATATGTAAGACAGCACGTTGAGGATTGAGATGCGCTGGGTTTCGTAAAATAAAATGGCAAGGCTTAATTTTTTTATTTGTCTGTTGGTGACCTTGGTACATACGTCACGTATTTCTTCAGTAGGCATCTATTGTTTTAATAAATTATTCAATATAATACTATAATAAATGTTAATTTTTTCTTATTTTGATAAAACCAACTATGATGATCCTATGAGTTAAAATAAAAAAACGGAATGGTATTGACTAAATAGTATTTGAACAACATAGACTGATTGTGATATAAAATATTGATGATTACAATAATTAAAACATATAATTATCCCATTTTATACGATGATCTATTTAAATCGTGCGTGGAGCTCGATCTTATCATTATGAGCGTAGTCTGTGTAAATGCTCGTGTTCAGTTTAGCATCCATTCAATTTGCAGTTATATAGACCAACGAGCTACACATCGTCCACAGCAAATATCGATCAAAGTGCTTTGGTAAGATTAATCATTATATATTATATATTATATTTTTATATTTACATAATAGGTATTATAATAAATTTTATGGATTTTACACAGTACACACTACATATGTATATTTAATTCCAATAAAACCAACCCAGCATTAACTTAAACATAATATTAAACATTATTTAGGTACATAGTATTTTTTTTTTAATATTTAATCATATATAAATTTAAATAAATTGTATCAAGTTAATATTAAATTTTTATCAAGTGTAAAATGTAACATGTAAACTATGAACGAGTAAAGTTTTAAAAATTAAAAGCTCTTTAATCTTACAAAATATTAAACAAAATTACATAAAATTAAATATTCTCTAATTTATACTTCGTTTTTAGAACCATATAATATGAATAGTTTATAGAATGAAATAAACAATACAAAAAATTTTATTTAAAAATACAATATCAGGAAAAAATATATTAACATATTTTTTATACACATTGAGCAATTGGTCTTTCACCACTAATATATTAATTACTGCAGTAGTTTAATGATTAAACTTTCTAATTGTTCACATTTTTTTGGTTATAGAATTTTGATATTTTAAGATATTTAATACTATTTGATTAATTGTAGGTAAGTTTCTATTTGAATATATTATACAACGGTTTTGGACAAAATTAACATTTCTGAGATATTATTGAAAAAGTACACAATTATAGAGACTTTTATAAATACATATAAATATTAATTTTGGTTTCATTAAGTTGGGTGTCATAACTTAAAAGTAATATGTTTAATATTAAAAATGGTAATAAAAAACGTGGTAGGTGACGTAAGTTTACGTTACCTATACCTTTTTAACATGGATAAAAATCCTAGAGCCTATACTTTTAATAGTAGCTGGGTTCTTATATTTAGGATTTTTATCATTATTTAATTTAAATCATCCTCTATGATTATTTATTTCAACTACACAGTTATCGCATTTATGTTATGGTTGATGGATCAATAAACGTTACTACTGTTTAATGTACAATTGTAAAAATCTTGTTAGTTCAATATCCATTGTATAGATTTGATTTCTATTTACAGCCAAAATCTCACGGTGAACATAATCTGACTACTCACAAGCTGTACTATATATCTCTAAGCCGAAATGAATGGCCAAGCGAAACTTCTGATTTTCGCCTTTCTGTTGATTCTGTCGGTAAGCCAAGTATTGGGGTGCAGAGGCCAATGTTGGGAAGACGTTAAGTTTCGTGACAATTTTTGTTCGGATATATTCAGATACCAATACACTACTATGAAACCGGCAAATGTGTTGTGCTACTGTTGTAGAAGGTTTAAAATAGAAAGATAAAAATCCAAAATCCAAAATTTTACATTAGGTATTTTTAAATTACAATATTAATTTAAACTATTTAGATTATGAACAATGATGCAATACGCACGTAGTATCAACTGCAGAAACTCAAGATAAGCATTACGGTATAATATAATAATACTCTAAAGAAATTCAGAAACATAATTTGATAAAACAAAAACCATCTCCTAGCCTAAAGATTATATTTTATTTCAAAATGATTATTATATAATTTTAATACTATGAAGATATTCTTTGTACCAATAGTACAGTTTTAATGTTTACCTCGAATGACATTGTGATTTATATTATACATTTGTACCAATTATTATCACACAAAGATTTAAAATTAAAACTATATATTATGATTATGTCTTGAAATATAATTTGTATAGTATAATAAATGTAATATACCTAATTGTTTTTCGTTGCCACCAATTATCAATAATTATAGCGAGACAAACGAACAGCAATTCATTTTTATATATAGAGATTACAATAATTGAATTGAGCTCTAATTTCAGATACAACAGAAATGATTAATGATAACATTTTTCATAATAGGTACCTATTATATTATATTTCAATTGTATGGTTATTATAATAAACCACATTATTTTATTATATATTTATGTCTTTGTTACAAATTAAAAACATTCTGTAAAAGTCCGTAGATGTAGATAAACCCATAGGCTAGAAATGTCTTATTACTTAAGAAATAAAAAAAGACAGTAGAACAATTACAAATAATTACTACAGTGTGCATAATGTGAAACAAGGGTCAACCAGTTAAAACGGAAGTTGCGTAAGCAGTTCCGGCAGTGTGCGCAAACAGTTCCGGCACACTGAGTGTCGTCAATACCACCAAAAAAAAGTTAAAGCCGACGAGTGAACGAGTTGTATATGGTTTGGTTTTATAGACTTATAGCCTATAAGCTTATATTATTAAATATATAGCTTATATTACATTTATATTGTAGAACTCAATAATATAGAGAGATATATTTATTTGATAAATTAGTTACACTATGAAGAAATACAATAAAATTAAACTAAAAGAAATATGTTTGTTGTAAAACAAAAATTATAATAATGTAACAATATACCTAACCAATGATATTTTAATTAGATATTTATAAATATTATTATATATAATTTGAATGATATTGAAAAGAGAAATTAATATAATTATTATGTAATATTATGTCAGCATATAATATCTCATCTCTTCGGTTAAATTATATTCCATGTTTTATTTTTTAATTAATTATTTTTTTACATGCGGTATGGTTCGACGTATTTTCTTCCCTCCGCAATACAATACTATGCGATAATTGAATAGAACACTGCAAATTGACGATAACTGATTACCATGACGAGCTCATCAGTCGAATTTCATTGTTCGAGTAACTCACGATCGACGATCAAACCTACGTACATTAATAGATCTACAAACAACAATGGCATAATTTATTACTAGATAACGTAGAATAATTTTTAGGCGAATAATACCCAACGTTTGAGGATTAAAAATAATAAAATGAACAAACTTGATTTGACAGTAAACGATTGGCTGGATCTTAAGTCGTTTTCATTAATATTCCTCAACTTTTTTTTACGACGACAACCTAATTTAGATCCATCGAAATAGCGACACATATAAAATAATTAAAGGATTTTTTCAAAAGCAACACATAAACCTAAATGTAAATTCAGAATGATACTTTCTTCACAATAGTTTTTTCTTACCTACCTGTCTGTAGTTTTTACCATCACGTCATAACGCCATAATATCATATAAGTATACTTTGAACACGTACAATATCAATAAAACATTTTTTTGAAGACACACATCATGGATATATGCGACACAATTATGTGTCACAACACACCAGTTGAGAACCACTAGTTTAGAATATAACACTACAGTATACATATTTGCAACCTTGATATACATCAATAATATTAATAATATTCTTTTTATTTTTATTGTTTCTTAAACATTTTATTTACAAACTATGCAATACAATCAGTAAAATTAGTAAATTTGATACATTGTTATTTTCGGAGGTAGCATTTATGGACAGGCACTCAGCACAGCCACCCAACCAGGTGCTTTTTAAGTATTATGTATCGTTATTCGTTTTAATTATTTTTATTTTAGTGGGTGTCTCTAGGCCACTGTCTTTTGAGTCTTCTACGTATGTATACATTACCGGGAAGTGAGATGGAGGATAGTTGATTGATTAATGGGTTACTGACGTTACTGTAAGAGTTTAAGTTAGTATGGAATTTAAAGTAATATTATTTTTGTAATTGATTATGGGTAGGAATTTCTAAGTCTTTGTGATTATTGTTTGTGAAATAGTCCACGGCTGGGCAATAACGAATTAAAAAGTTAAAGTTAAGTTTAAATGTGTATTTTATTTTAACTTTTTAACTTAACAAGTTACTTTTGGCTTTTCATTAACTTGACTGTTAACTTACTAAATTTATTTTTTAATTAACGTGGAATTAACGAATTAATTTTTCATTTTAAGAAGTAAGTCAAGTTAATTTATTTTGTTTTTAATTTTATTATATTTCACTATTTGGGTCTATTTTGTTTTCATGTCAAAAAATATTTACCATGAACTGTTTAAAGTTAAAAATGTATATAATTCGAATCTAACTTAAATGAAAATACTGTTTAAAGTTGAACACTATAGTCTATAATTTAGTTTTGGGTTGGAAAAAAATTAAGAACACTAGCGTTGTATAAACAAATTAAATTTTTTTACTTAATAAAAAGTTAACAAAAAGTGTGTATTAACTTTTAACTTAAATGAGTTAACCTATTGTTAAATTAACTTTTAACTCTTAACTTTTTGTTATTGGTGCATATTAACTTAACTTAACTAAGTTAAAAAAAATCATTAACTTGCCCAGCTTTGTAGAAATACCAAGGACAAGACGTTGCTAGTCGTAAGCAGATAGATTAGGCTTGAAGAGTTTTATGGTAAAAATATTCTTTTAAGATATTAAAATACATATTTTGTTAAATATTTACTTGTTTGGGTGAGACAGTTTGTGTTTAATTCCTTTTGAGGCACTATAGTATTTAATTTATACCAAAATTGCACTTTTTAATATAATTATTCTACACTTGCATAGTAGTATTACAAATGTATTACCACCAGTGTTTCATAATCTGGTTTTTGTGATTATTGTGACGTGTTTTAAAGAGATAACAGAAAATGAGACCCAGGTGTAGCTAAATTGCCTATGCAGGACGCCGTGTTATCATTAAATGCTATATTATTTTATATTAATAAATTATGCACTCCCCTATGTACTGAAACATAATATTTCTGTTTGGTTTTTGATTAGCTAATATTAATAGTCACTTGTTTGCTTAATTTTTTTGGGGAGGGGAGGTAAGGTGCCCAGTATGATTTAAAACCAGCTTGAAGGGCCAGTGTCCTGTTGTTTTCGTTTAACCATTATTATATTTAACAAGAACAAAAAAATAAAACCTACCTATTTTTATAGTATTTTTAGAAAATATTGAATTGTGTACTAAAAATGTATTGTCATAATGACAAACTGGTAATTACTAATTAAAAGTTGGAACTTGGAATATATTTATATTTAGACCCATGGGACATGTATGAAAGTTGGTATGTTTATGACATAATATACATACTATATGTGTATGTGTGTGTTGTATGTTGCAGTTTTTTAAAGTTAGCCATTTTTGCTGGTCAAAACTTTCCCCCCTCTATTAAAAACTGAAATGACGCCACTATAGTAGCAAATCATTATAAGCTATTACTCCATTATAGACTAAACTCTATTATATCTATACTCCATTATATTTTTGTATGCCATTATATTAGTATTTTCGTATCACAAATGGTCATAAATAGGTTTGGCAGACACAATGCATGCCAATTCAAACCTGAAATTTAAATTTTTTCATTTCAAAACCGTGTGTAAGAACTGGAACTATTATTTTATAAAACAAAAGCAAAAAATTATTTAAGAGTAGTTATTTCCGGTTGGTTGATATACAAATTACAAATTTCAATCTCACAAAATATTCTCAATACAATATGCTATAAATATGATGAATGTATCTAGTATATATATATATTTTCACTGCCTGAATTATATTATGATTATCAATTACTCAACTATTTAAATTTATAAATTAGATGAAAAGACGGAAGATCGATAAAAATAATGTCTCAGCTTTTGCCATTCTGATGTCTGGTAAAATTATTTCCACGCACATATAATTTAAAAAATATATATTTACTTAAAACTCAGTAGGTACCTATTTAAAAACCTATTCGAACTTAAACCTAAACCTTTATTTAATTTTTTTCAAAACCTTTTAACATTATTTAAATGAAACCGAAAGCAGATCTAGAACAATAATATATTATTTTTATAAAACGAATACGGCAATATTACACTTGAAGTAGTCTAAAGTAGGTGCCACCCCCTATAGCAATATAATACTACAATCTTTAAACCAGGGTTGTTTAAAAACAGGTTTAAAAAAAGGTTTTAAACGAATAAAAAAACCTATTAATAAAGTCCTATAAATGTTAATATTTAATTGAGTAATGATTTTTATGGGGTAATTTGGTAATCAAAGTTGAACACAGTATTTGGGTTCTAGTTAAGATCTAAATCGTGATTCGTCACTATTATCATAGAAAAATATAGAAGAGCAACTCGATCAGCTGATTGGGGTCTTGTTTACCTATGATCTGAAGTCTGAACCTCCGAAAAACATGAAAACGTTTCCACCAACTAACATGATGTTAGACCCAAGGTTACCCGTATTATGAAATGTTTAGGCGGGATATGTTATTGTCTATCTCTCAGTAATCGCAATCATAAATCCTTGGTAAATAGTATTTAATAATTCATTTATCGTTTTTAATAATTTATTAATTATTATGCTAATTGTTTTTTATACACATGTGGTTGTAACTTACAAAATCAATATGTTTTTTTGTGATGTTTTAAACATAACAACCCTGAATTTATAGTATATAATCTATATACCTGGTGAATATTTTATCATTTGACCCGCATTGTTTCAAAAGTAAATGTCAGATTCATTATTTTCGGGTGCACTGATGTAGCCCTGCTGTTTTCCAAAATAAATTGATCAGCATAATTTTTTATACTGATTTTAGGCCAATTGTGTTCGAGATTTTGTGATTCAAACTAAAAATAAACAATGAATATCAGCAAACTCGATATTTTAAAGTTAAAAAGCTAGCTCAGTCTTGTTGAACAAATATAACAATTCAAATTGTTAGTTGATCTTGAATAATTTAAAATACATAATATATTGGTAGAGTACTTGTTAGTTTGTGTGTTTTGATTCATGCTCGTATTTTTTTTACTGGAGTGTATAATTGTGTCAGGGATATGACGTTAAATTATTGAAACTTGGTGTAGCTAAAATGCCTATCCAGAACGCCGTGTTACCATAACTTAATTTGTATCACATATTGAAAATTGAAAGTGCAGCATTTGCAAATGGTGATTTTAACAAATCTAATTCTAAAATATTATAGTTTATTTCAAAAATATAGCCTTAATGTGCATTATTTCACTCAATTATTTACATTTTTAATTAATATATTATTTGCAATTCTTTACTCTGCGGCTAATAGCCATTAAATATTAATGCGGATAGTTGACCTTCTTTACTTCTATAGTTTAATTAATTTTAATTTTAATCCATTATGGGTGGTATAAATGTATAATGTACCCTATATTTAAATAGCATTTTATTAGATACTGATATTTTTTTACAAAATATTATCTATTATAATAAATAAATTCAAAAAAATGTAATAACTTGTACCAACTTAAAATACTACAATATATTTAATTTAATAGGTAAAACCTAAATATTATATTATTAGGCTGGCTTTAAAGTGTAATAGTAACTAGTCAAAACATAAAACTGTGCTGGCTATAACTAAAATCACATAAATTTCATTATTTATAATTTTTATGGACAGTCAGTTATTTCATATTTTAAAACAAATGATTGAGTACTATTTTTCTTGTATTTTAATATTATGTAACTGTCAATAGTTTTCATCTGTAGTACACAATTAGTTTTGTTTTAAGAAAATTAATTTAAATTTTAAATCTTTTGATTCTAATTTGTAATGTTAATTTTCAGTGAATAGTTTTTCAAGAACAAGTCGTGATTAGACATTGATTATTTTTGCTTTTTGGAATTTTCTAATATTATCCACATCATTGCTATTATATTCAAGAAACACAAAGAAGGTTTTAGTTAATCGTACGATGGATTAATAATGATACGTGAAAAAAATGTTTCTTCTTTTTATTAAACGAATATTAAAATAAAAATGGTAATAGTACACTAATAGGTAAGTTTGGTTTAGAAATGAAATTTTAAAAATAATATTAAAAATTGATTGTGCTCAAGTTACAACTATCAGCTTTAATATTAGTTAGTATTACAATATTTGTTAAGTAATCTTTATGTAATCTTTATCTCTATATATTATAGTTGGTTAGGACGCCACCCGCCCCCCTCCGAACTAAGTCACCTGATCCCCCGACACCGCAACTGCCGACCAAGCTGTAAACAATCAAAATACACATGGCTATAAATATACGCACACAGTGTTGAATTCAGTTGACAGAAATATAATATATATGGGCGAGATTACCCAACAATGTTACGACCAACAGAGTAATGGGAAATTATCGGTCAGAAGAGGGATACTTAATATATTTCATTAAACCAAAATTTTATTCTAAAACAATATTATCATTTTAAATCTTAAGATACAGTTTTCCCTGTTTTAAATGTCCGACATTTCAATCATTCTCTTCTGTGTAGATTAGGTCTATAGTTAAAAAAACACGCCACGTGCAATACCTCTTTCCACATTAAGCGATTATATAATATCGATTTATTCATTTAATGTGCTAACGTGGTGAGAAAACTTATAATACCTACATTATTGGAATTTATAATCCATTAATATATGTATATAAAAATTAATATTTGACTGTCTGTCCGTCTATCCATCCGTCTGTCTGCAGTCCTTTATGCATTCCTAAACAGCAGGACCGATTTTGATGAAATTGTTTGTGTGTGTTTGAACGGTTCTTCCCGGGATGATTTAGATTCACAATTTTACCCAATAGGTCCACCCCGGGGAGGCGCCCAATGGGGGATTTTGAGAATTAGGATGGACATTTTTGTTTATAAACGGTTGTTATAGGTTACAGAAGAAATAACTTATAGAAATTAGGATTTATTGTTTTATCGGTTGCTATTGGTTAATCGGCCAATCAGATACAAAAGCTTGAATCAAATCGAATTTTCGCACATTTCCTACCAGGGTGGCTGAGTTTCACTTACTGCAGTGAGTTAAACTCATAGATATTAAAGAATGGATAGGCCATTTTTGCTTATCATACAGGAACGAACATGAAAGTATTTTGAGGTTATAGAGGTCTAAACACAAATAGATATATATAATTATTGTTTAAAATTTATGATAATACCTCTGCCAGAATGAGAGGCAATGATATAAAACAGTCTTTCTATCTTCTCCATTCCGGCACACTTCTCTCTATTTTATTATGCAGCAATGGCATATTCATTCTTTAATATCTATGATTACACCCAAAAGGAGTTGAACAAAAATCAATTTTTTTTACAATTGTAATTTTTTATAGGCAACGAAGTGAGCGGGATCAGCAAGTATATAATGATATTAACATTACATCATATACAGTATTAATAAATACTGTACACTGATTTTAGTAGTAGGTATATACGTCATTCATCATATTACAAACTATGATTTATGTAATTTAGTAACATAAATTATTTTTACCCACTTATTCACCCTTTCACATATAATTTAATTATCACTTCCCTCGAGGACATACTTGAATATATTATGTACCTAAATATATTGTTGTAAGATGATCAGATGTCAGATATAAATGGTCGAAAACATACTTCAAAAAGATTCGAATAAGTATTAAATATAACTTTTTTTAATTAAAAAAAAATTTACCATCTTAAATCAAACATACAAGAAAGTTATGATTTCATTTTAACAAAAAAAAATAAATAAAAGTCTTAAAATGAAGATCACATTTATAACAATAAAAATTTTAAGTTTACTACATACTTACATTTAAATAAATAAAATTATGAATTTTAACATTTTCAATATATACACAATTCAAATCCAACGGATTTAAGAATATTCTTTCTTTTTTCAATTTCAAAATTACATTTTAAATGATGTAGAATAAATGCATTAGTTCAGAAATGCATTCATCTTAAATCTAATAAAAAGTTATCATTAATGACCAGTTTTACAGCAAAGAAAAACATAAATAAATATACAAATACAAATGATCAACACTTCACTGGAGGGGGGAAGAGGGCACTTACAAAACACGCTAAAACCGAGTGGTAACTATAGTTTTAATTTTTATACAATAAATACGTAATGTGGCGAATGATGTGGTTATGATTCGGAAAACACGGTGGACATTTGGAAAAAAGTGTTCTCGTCGTAGAGTGAACTCAATGACGTGGACATGTCCTTGAGCACCATGTTGTTGCTGCTGTCGAACTCTTGGAGCTCTGGCGTGGGCCGGAAGTTAGAGGATTCCTCTTCCATCGGACCCGCGGCCGCCGTCGTCCCGGTGTCCTGTTTCCGGTCCAGATCCGTGTAATACTGCTGCTGCTGTTGTTGTTGCTGTTGCTGATGAGCCTGCTGGCTGAGCTGTTGGTGGTGGTTCGGCCTCGAATAGCAGCCATTGAATTTTCCACCGTTGTTCTGATGATAGCCACTGTTGTAGTAATTGTTGTTGTGCTGTTGGCCGCACTGCTGTTGACCGCACTGCTGGTTGTTACAGCCGCCATTGTAGTAGCTGTGACTGTACGGGTGCATGGCGTGCGCGGTGGCTGCTTGTCCCACAGCCGCGGCTTGTTGTCCTCCGTTGACAGCGGCGGTCCTCTGGCACCTCTGGTACGCGTTCGGGGTGGCGTTTGTGTCGTCGTAGTACCCGTTTTCGTTTCCTTGCCCGTGGAACTGTAGACCGTTATTGTTGTTGTTGTTGTTGTTGTTGTGGCCTGCTATTGCTGTTATTGTTGATGTTGTTGTTATTGTTGTTGTTGTTCAGCTGATAGTGTTGATTGTTGTTGTTGTTCTTCACTTGGTGATACTGATAACCGCTGTTGAGCCTGAAGTTGGCGTAATTGTGGTTGTAATTAACAAAGTCCTGGTTGGACGAATACGAGTACCGTCCACCGTTTTGCCTCTGCTGCATATTCGGCCCGACGTTTAAGTTGTTGTTGTTGGTATTGTTGGTGGTGGTGGTGCCGAACAACATCGCCGGGTGGTTCGCTTGGTACGGTCTTTGGTTCTGGAACTGAGGGTTGTACGGAGAACCGGGAAAGCCGTGTCCGTGGCTATGTTCCTGTCCCTGCCAGTTAACCGGTAAACTGTTGCTGCGCATGTTCCGGTAGCTATTTGCCGGTGGCGCCTTGCTTGGCCGGTCGTTCGGAATGGGTGATGGAATGACGGGAGCCACGGTATTGGTCAACGCTTGACCGTTGCCGGTACCGTTGGACGCGTCCTGGACGACGATGGGTGGAGTCAGCGTGGGAATGTGCTCCAGAGCGGATTCGGTCAGTTCGTTAATGGTCTTTTCCGCGTCAAACGCGCCGAGATCGTAGCCGTCGATTTTTTCGCTTATCTGAAAATATAATTGAACAGAAACCGTTTAGTATAACATTGGACTTACGCAATATCATTTTTGGTTTTTATCTCGTTTTATTGACTCACCATGTCCTTGATGACGTCATCAAAATCGTCGGGTAGGACCATTTTGCTCTCCAGCGATTCACCCTCACCGACTTCGTCAAGGTTGATGTTCGAGTTGGGATGATGTACAGCTCCGGCTTGGCGAGTTTGAGGTCTCGACATTTTGGCACTTTCTGGCAACTGTCTGCATTCTTCGTTATCGGTAAACGCCTGAAAAACGACATTGAAATAAGATATATTGTAGACATCAATAAATAATTGACAGTTCTCTTTTAGGTATAATAGTACATACATCGATATCAGGACCCATTGCTGTGTTTGCTTGACTAGGGGAATAATCCACAGAAATCGGATCGTATAAGGATGAGGCGTTGCTTAACCTATGATGCTCAGAAGGCACCTAAAAAAATACATAAGTTTTATATTAAATAATGATGCTGAACTTACTATTTTTCATATCAAGTTTGTATACGTACTTGGCTGTTCCTGCGACTTAGGTCAGACTTCATGCTATAGTAATTACTATATGTGCTTTCTCTCCGTATAGTGTCTTGATTAGACACCATTTTCATGTCAGTCAATTGCTTATTTAATTCTTGCATACCAGAAGTGCTTCCATGTCCTGGACTCAATTCGGGCATTGGCGATAACTCACTGGCTGCGGCGTGCTTCAATCCAGCATGTGGCACAAACCGTCGCATCCTTTGAATCATAGGCGCCGAAGTGACCATTCCGACTTCAGAGTGCATCGGAATAAAGTCGAACAACTACAGAAATCAAATAAATTGTTAACCGTTTTAATCTTCTATTTCCATGAAAAACTGAAATCGGCTCTGCAGATGCTATTGAATAAGATTTATAATTATCACTTACGTCGGCTTCATGTGCATCTTCGACCCAAGGGTCGTCCAAAGCGTCTGCACTATGGTTGCTGTCGCTAATAGGCTCGTCGTGAAACATTCTATTACTGTACGGAACGCTCATAGGACTGGGTTGTTGGCCAGGGGAATTTGTTTCCTATTGAAAGAAAAAATAAAACACAAATTTTATAAATAAGTCAAACTAAAATTAAGCCAAATAGTCTTATTAAATTCGATTTATTTTAGGAATGTTATAGGTACGTACTTCAGATTTTATGCTCGGACTAGACACGCTAACGGTTTTGGCACTCATCGGCATCTCATCGCTCCGATACGGTGACGCGTCGTCGGCACCAGGTCCATTGCCACCACCACCACCACCTCCACTTCCACCGCCGCGGCTGTTATCGCCGTTTCCATTGCCCTTATGCCGTTTATGAGCATAGAAATCAGCCCCGTGAACCGTCTTGACGTGTTTGCGCAAGGAACTTGGATCGGTGTAACGTTTTGTACAACCAGGAGCTTTACATATGTACGGTTTCTAAAAAATACAGATATGTTCATTAGTTCTATTCCAGCGAACGATTTTCTATAACCCAATCTCACCTATTCATTTTTCCCAACTGATTGCATACACACAAATTAAACATATTATATTATATACATTTTTAAACATACAATTTCACCAAAACAAACTTTGAAATAGAAAAAGTAATATTTTTATACAGTATATTATACAATATACTATTTATACTCAACAGTTCCCACCCATTGTATGAGTAATATATAATTATAACTCATATCAAAAACATTATATAGGTAGTACATTTTTATAAATCAAAGTTTCAATTACCTCGCTGGAATGAGTGCGGTTTTGATGTTTGGCTCTATCGGAAGCATTGCTAAAGGCCTTACTGCAACCAGGATGTTCACAAGTATAGGGCTTTTCGCCAGTATGAGATCTGAGATGAGTTTTTAGGTTTTCCAACCTCGAATAAGCTTTGGTGCAATTTTCAAACTGTAACATGACATTAACATAACGTTTATTTTTAAAAACACGTAGTTGAACATTGGCGTTAAACATAACATAAATGAACGATTTAGTAGGTATATTATTTTTGGTTATACATTTTTTAAATTTAACTATCACAGTTTAGTTTTTTCATACAATATGTAAAAAACCATCATATCAAACAAACCATCATACAATGGACTTATGTTAACACTTAACAGAACTCAGAGATAAATCAATTACCGTGCATTTGTGAGGTTTCTCTCCAGTGTGTCTTCGCATATGTACCACAAGCATGTATTGGGCTTTGAATGGCTTCTCGGCTCTAGAACAATCCTGCCACTGGCATACAAATGACTTTTTGTTCGCCTGAATATGATCATTAACGATGTGCTGCAAAACACAAAAACACAATAATGATATTATAAAGTCATCGCATTATCATTATATTATAAAAGAAAAACGGTAAGCGTATTAGTATTCCGGTGTTGTTGTGTGACTGGTGTTGAGTTATGCAGTGTAAATTAATTTGCTTCGAGCAATTATAGGAGGTACGTTTCAATGTCGGCGTGGATGTATAATATTAATAATATTGTAGATTGAAAACAATATTGAAAGGTAATAAAAACAATAATCATCGTGATATGTACCTGCACTAATACAGCCTGAGTCTGGTATTCTAAATTACAGTTCTTCCAGTGACAGTTTGTCTCGATGAAATCTGGTTCCCCTTTGAGGTCACTGATGGATTCCGGTGAGTTTTGTTTCGAGTCTTCGACGATCTTTTGGGAAGTCTTCTTCGAAGCCGACGTCGATTTCGATTTGGACCGTTCGTGTTTGATCTTGCACATGTCATTGGCCAACATCTAATAACGACAACATGATAGATTATAATATAATATTATTATACATGACGCGTATACCGTCCAACTAACACAATGACAGCCGCCGAGTTGAAAAACAACGCTCATAGTCATATATTATTATATATAACAACGAACCGTGAACGGAAACTACTTGCCTGTGAACTGCAGTCCTGCGAGGGTACAGGTAACATGTGTAGGTTGTACGAAGGATGGTGGGCGGAGGACGGCATGGCGGCGGCGTTGTGCCACGGCAAGTGCAAGCCACTGGCGGATCGCAACAACTGTTGGACTTGCGGCGATATGACGGACGGGTGGTGTTGCATGGTAAACGCCAGCGGGTTCAGGTGCCCGTACGAACCGGAAGTGCTCGAACTTCTGGAGCACGAGGCGCCGTACGCTGCGGCGGCCGAGTAAAGCGCGCTCGGCGATGACCGAATCCGGCCATGGAGCTCCAGGTCCGGGGACGGCGACACGGACAGCGCCCGTTTCTTGCCCTGACGCGAGAAGCTTTGTGCCAACGGGCTACACAGACCCGAACCTGTTGATCACGATTCGAGAACATTAACACAACAGCTATATATAGAGTCATATCTGCTATTATATGCGTCAATAACGGGCTAAACGTGAAAGGGCAGGCGGAAAAAGTTACAACAAAAATTGTATCAAAATGTTTTTGAAATTAAAAAATAAAGTGCATTATTTTAATATTACACAATAATATATTTTAGTCCTTTCAAATGGGGTTATCCCTGTTTATTACTGTTACAATTGAATCGACTGTCGTCCTCTCACTATTCCATAACAAAAAGCAAGGGATAAACATGGCAATAACTATTATAATGAATAGAAGAATTATTATAAAAACCGTACGAATACTCAAATTTAAGAACAACATTTTGTATCCTAACTTTATTAGGTAGGTATTCATAATTCAGAACCGGATTCGAGGAAATCAAAATTATCGTTTAGCAATACATATGTTTATTATACTTATGTTTATTATACTTACTCAGGGAACCGACTGTTGCGAACGACGAACAGATATCCATACAGTTGAAACGAAGCGGATGGGGGAAATCGGCGGGATGGGGGTGCGGATGGTGTGGCGGCAGGACGCCACCCGCCCCCCTCCGAACTAAGTCACCTGATCCTCCGACACCGCAACTGCCGACCAAGCTGTAAACAATCAAAATACACATGGCTATAAATACACGTACATAATTATAATTCACTAATATATATAGGTAGTATATCAGTACAATTATTATTATCACTGGAGCAGAGGCCCCGGACGGGCTGGTTATACCGAATTGACTTCCCCCGTGTGTAAAGTAGCTCAAACCCATAAACTTTGAAGGCGTCATAAAACACTACACTTAATACGCCGTAGGAGTCGTGTCTATTCGTGTGTCGGGTGGTTATTTAAAACCCATACGCATATATGTCAACACAACATAATCGAAAAGCGCCGAGAACTTGCGGGCCAAAGACATGTACGCACCAACTCGTAAAATATTTTAATTCTAAATGCCAAAACCAAGTAAACCCAGCTTTTGTACTAATTATTATTATTGTTACTGACAGCCTTGAGTTTGTTGCGAATGCCAAAGAATAAAAAAATGTCTGTTGCCAATTACCTATATATTCGCGTGCCTTGTTCAATAAAATGGAACAACTTATTAGATCAAGCTCGCTTATAAACTCTTTGTGTACTAAACATAGTGATATTATAATATATATAGTATAAACAATATACAATGCGAGTCGTTTGTTTATTGTTTTTAAATAAAGGAACTCAGACAGACCGATAAAGATTTTAAAAAAAATAATATAATGAACACGGAAAGTAATTAATAAAGCAAATAATAAAATTAAGCATTTAAAATTTTAAACAAATAATTACGAGTCTACAAATCTCAATAGAGATCAAAAAACGTGGTTTAATAATTTATTATTATTACCTAAATCATGATCACTTAATTACATAGGCACTATATTATTTATTTACACTTCATGTACCTATGTCTGTACATTATTTTTTACTTTATTTATATTTTCGTTAGTTTAGGTAATATCATATCCAATTTACTCTAGTTTTCACGTTAAAAAATTGTCTCTGTTTTTCACATTTAGTTGAGAAAATTCACACTATCGTGAATCCTTTTCCAATCGTTTTCGCGACAAAACAATTTTTCAACTACTTTCATAATATTTGCTGTATATTTAATCGGTGGTTTTATTCGATTAGACCGTTTGGGGCGTGAACGTGGGATTATTTGAACGAGGGGTAAGTAGAGATATTATGATGACAGGACGCGATGACGATTCGTAATGGTCGTCTAGTGACGAGTGGTGGCGGTAACTAAATATTATGTAGGTATGGTAAATCTCAGGCGGTGTTGTGGTCGTCGTCTGTTACGGCTCATCGTCTCGGAGAGCGGATTCGTAAAAATAAAAACGAAAAACGAGAACCGACGCACAGTTGTTGTGTATCAAAAAACGTGTTCGGCGCTAAACGAATCGTGTCGGCTGACAACCCTATGTATATATAATATCACGGTTAATACGCAGAGCAGCAAGTATAGAGTGGCAGCAGAAGGAGCTGCACCGACGGCGGTGCTGTAAAAATTCCCGGACAAGTCGGTGTTGTCCTTTTTCGAAAAGAGAGTTTTATTTTAACGACGATAGCCGGGGCCATGTGCGGCGGCGAGAGCGAGCTGTTGATTTACGACACTATTTTCAGATGTCGGCGGCGGTGGCTTATTATATATACCTCTATACATATAGATGAACATATTATATTATGTGTATATATACCGATACATACTCGCACTTAAATGTATATACAATTGGCATCCTGTGAACTATTTCCGGGAGAGGCTTTTCATCGTAATATTTTATTTATTTTCTCGCCCGTTCTTCGTCACGGCTGCAGAGTGTCTAGCACGTTGCCAACTATATATATATAGTGTATACAAGATGTGCATCATGATTATTTTATCGTCAATCGGGAAACATCGTAAGAAAATCCCAGGAATTTTAAATCTGTAGAACAAGACCTGATAACTGTAATAAAATGTAAAACGATATGTTTGTAAGCGCGAAAGAAAATTAAAATAAAAAAAATCTCAATGCTTTGGCCGGTATACGATAAAAGAAACACTCTGTATACAAATGTGTGGTGTGCACACACGTGCAGTGTAGTGCACGCAGTATACACATCACTATACGCGACGACTTCGTCATATCAATTACGAAGATGAAGACGAGCTTTTTAGCGTACGTATAGCTTCCGTTTTGCTCGTTTGTGGCGTCGAGTGTCGTTATAAATTATTATAATAGCATGAATACGGTCGTTATATCGTCATAATATTACGGAAATAGAAGGTAGTAATTATGTATCATTACGGTCGATATAGTACCTATGTATTGAAAATTAAATATAAACAGTACAATAATATTGCAACTCAATCTGTACACATATATAGTGCTGTCCGGACACCGGCTATTTAATCTTTCAATTATAATCCTTTAACGTTCAGAGTTCGTGACCATATAGTTTGGACGGACCATGGGTCATTACTCATTAATGCCGCTGCGTTATTCAAACACACGACTCGTAATAATAATAATAATATAGTAATGGTCGTTTATATTATTATAAATCCTTAGCGTTATTTTTTCTTTCCCGTCGCATCCTCCTCTCACCGCATCGTTCCATACCGATACACGGCAGCAGCGACACTACGATTATAATATTGTACATATTTTGTATCATACAGTTTATAGACCAGCGCTACAGACATGTTAGTTTTTTTATTTATTTCGTTTTTATTTTTTTTACTTTACGGTGGCAAATTGAATAATCAAATAGACTAAAAAAACTAAAACTATTGGATACAAGAGAAAAAAAAATTCAAAGTAAGAAAAAGCCGCGCACCGTTTTCCTCTTTATCATTGCACCGGACGACCGACGACGACGCATGATTGGTGATGGTTTAGGCATGTGTTCAATTTGTTAGATCACAGATAAACATTTCGATATAATAATGCCAGTGATGGAATGCAACTGGCCGTGAATTTCTAAGAACCGAACAGCAGGACGTTGAATTTTGAATTCTCGCCGTCCTTTTTTTTGTTCCCCCACCCCCATTCTGTCCTTCCATACAGATGTATTGAGACCTGTTCTCTCTCGACGTCCACATTATATTATTATTCTCCCTTTTGCCGAGTCTTTGTAGAAATATCTTTACCCTGTGAGAATTACACACTAAAAAAAAAAAAATAATAATAATAAAATCAGGTGTACCCACATTCAACAACTCGTATATAATATATTATATATATGTATAAAATATGTTTCTCCTTTACGCACACGGTATACGATTAGTGTACATGTGGACCAGTCAAATAATAAAGACTAGAATAAAATATTATAAAATTTTATCGAGGGTTGGCGGCGACGCGCAGACTGACACATAATACTGCAGTATTAGTATTATTGTAACTTTCTTGTCTGCAGCCAAGTTTCGTATGGGGCCGATGAAGCGCGAGAAACGCGAAAACATATTTTATCACTCGCTCCCATGATGACGTAAAGAGTTAATAAAAACACCAGTTTTGACGGCGGACATAATTCTGACAGCCGAACAACGCCGCCGTAGTCGTCGTTGGCCGGTGTCCAGGCTTTATACGAGATATATTTATGATTACAATATATCTGCCGCAATTATAGTACCGTTTTATTCGGGTCGACGGAGACAAATTGTATCGTCCCAAATAGGAAACTCAAAAATAAACAAGATCACCGGCGAACCAGCACTTCCCGTCCATTTCTAAAATAGTTTCTCGCCATTATAATAATATTATTATTACATTTACATATTTACATATCACAGCCGATACTATTGAAATTCTAAAAACCGTCATCCGAAACTCTGACAGAATGTCGACTTATCTGCAGTCAGCTTCGCGTTTAGATGATCAGCGGGTTTAAAATTATTGTACGTATAAATTCTCAGCTCGACCACAACAGGTGCTTCGTGTAAACGTACCGCAACCTCGGTATGTCGGTATAATACTAATAGTCTATAATGTCGGTGTAGGTATAATTTTATGTACGATACGGTGGCTATATAATATCTACTATAGGTATGGACTGCGAGCATTAGAATAATATACTATTTCGTCCAAAGACTGTCGCCTGTCGTGGCAATGACTTCCGCGGACTCGCCTCTCCCCTCGTGACTCACATAAAAAAACCTCCCCGAAACTCCCCATCCAGAGACCCTCGACATATCCTTGCGGCTACGAACCTGTGGGTGCATGGTGTACGTCACTTTGTAACTGTTTATGCGGAGGCTGAAGGTTACGACCGTGGATTGTGTACTCCTATATGGTTAAGGTTTGTAACGAGGAGCGACGGTTGCCGCGGGTGAGCTCCTCGAGCGGTGGCGATCTCGCGGACTTGGGCACGGCTGTGACTCGACGGCGACGGCGACGGCGGCGGCGGCGACCAGGACGGGAGAACGACGAGCACGACGCGCACATCGCACCACAAAACCGAATCGTCGACTGAGGCAGCGCGCGCGCGCGCGGTTACCGCAGCCACGCCACGACGGACCACCCAAGTGTGCGACTACGATGCGGACCGGAGTGAGACGCGCGCGGTGACGTCACGACGACGACGACGACGCGGTGAACGGTGTAGGTAATAATATTATAATAACAATATTTATAACAATAATAATACCATCTCCTGATCTTCTTTTCTCGTCCATGGTACATATATAACGGTTTGGTATCTCCTCGCTATCGAGTTATCAGTTTATTTGCTTAGACATACGAGCAGCAGCCGGTAGACTCGGCGGCGTCACCCGAATACCCGATATAAGTAGTTGTACCGTAGCGAATGCCACCTCGACAGTGTCATTTAGTCCGATATGATAGAATTTGACCTATTATTTGTAAAATACTTAACAATTATCCGATCTAAAGAAAATCTCCAAAATGGTGCAAAATATAGGTAATTTTCCCTTCTTGATATTTAATTTAGCCTTTTTAATCTGAGAAACTGAAAGGGCCTCGTGAATCGAAGAATCTAGTTGGTGCAATAAGATATTATTATCTACCCTTATCAATTGCTATCATCTGACGATGGTCTTCGCCCGTTCTTTGTACATCGATAGTAAGTTGTCACGTTAATTAATATTATTATATCACCTTGTTCTTATAATTTATACGACGGCTCTCGTTTGAATCTCATTTATTCTTTAAAGACTATCGGACCACTAGTGGTTTTAAGTCGACGATTAAATAGTTGCCTAGTCAATTCCGTCGAAGTTTCCTTAAAACTTTCTAATAGGAGCCCGCAAAGAACAAGTGCTGCAGTAACCCTACACCTACGCAAATTGTTGGACGAATAATATGAATATCATAATGTTTATCACGGTATAGACTATAACAAAACTGTCACAAGAAAATCAGTTGCCAAGTCTTAGTTCGGTGGAGATTATAATATTATTGTCGGCCAATTACACCCGCTGCATGTGGTGTAGTGTACATCATAATATAATAACGTACCTATACACGTCGTACATATATAGCTGCTGTTACAACGCGATTGTGTAGGTACCGGTATAATAATAATATGTACGCAGTGCGACGTGTGTATAGCGGACAAGATGAAATTATCAACGCGGACGAACCAATCGCGAGAACGGGATCGATGCTGCGGCCAGACTATCATATTATTATTATATATTTACGTGATATAGTTATTTATTTCGGTATAATTTTGTTTTCTCTCTCCTGCCCGCCCACCGCGTGTATTATATATATATATATAATATAGTATAATATCTAACCTACCCACATTATAATATAGGTATTACCGGCTCTTTTTCTTTTCGGCGCGATCGTTGTGTATAATATGCAATTACATATTATGTACGCCGCCGCCGCCGCGGTTATCCGGATCCAGCGTTTTTCCCTCCTACACCTCGACCCGCGGAGACCCAGGGCATCGCCGCCGACTACACGTTATATTATTATTATTATTATTATTATTATTATGTAGTTTTCGTCACGATTTTATTCGTATTTATTTCGTTTTTTTTTTCGTCTGCTTTTCTCGTTTTACGACCGACAATGATTACACGCGCTTCGTACCTTATACATATATATATATATATATATAGTTATAATATATTCGTACACAATATTATGATACACGCGGCGTGTGTAAAGAGTAATGTCTTCATGAAGGCCGTCGTCGTCGTCGTCGAAGGGGGACGGGCCCGACACGCCGCCGCGTCGCCGCGGACTGCGGTGTAACGTACGCGCACACATAATATATAAATAATAAATATATATGTGTATATAATTTATTATATTATAATACAACGGCGATGGACGCGCCCCCCTCGCGCGCCGCGGTCCAACCACCTCCTCCGCCATTAACGCGTTTTACACCGCGAGCGGGGTCGTCGGACGACGGGTTTAATAATATTTGTTTATTCGTTTCACCGCGGTCATCGCGGGTTATAGACAAAAAAATTTAGTCAAAAAATTTTAGAAAAAAAATTAGGGAGGCTTAGCAGGTGGCGTTTTTTTTTTTTTATCATCGAAGGGGTCACTCGCCCGCCGCCGCAGACGTCTTATATTAATATATTGATACCTGTGTATGCGTTATATATATAGGTCGTTATTGCAGCCGTTGTTATTTGATCCCATTATGCGCGTCGCCGATGAATCGGTCCAATTAAAGAGTGCGTGCACGTTATAATAATATCATCGTATTATTATTATTATAAAGACGGATAAAAAGTCGGTTCGCGCGCGTGCAGTCGAATACATGTAGGAGGCGAGCTATAGGTAGTATATACGCTTGCGATGATTTACAACTGGTCGGGCGATTTATCGCCGCCGAGTGCATATACGCCGGGACTCGTATATAATACAATACCGTTCGCTATACATAATACAATATAATACAACATAATATTATTATTGTATCGTATATATTATTATTATTATATACTGCAGCAGTCACCTATAGCTGTGTGTACGCGCATTGTAAGTATAATTTTTTTCCTCGTGAAATGTCAGCGCGGGCACGACGAAAAAAAAAAAAACCGCGCACGCATATTATCTCCATCGGGCGTAATTTACAATAATACGCGCGGGGTCAACATTTATATATTATTATACATGTGCATGTGTTGTACAGATATTTATATGTATATACGATTCTCCACTCCTACGTGGTGCCCTGATGATGAATAATGGAAGCACATAAGTCACTGTACTACTTAGGTATACGACGCGTACAATAAGACGTATTATTATATTATAGCCGTATACGAGTGTAACATATATTATTATTTATATGCGGACGAATAACGGCGATACACTATAATATAATACAACAATATTATAATATACGATACCAGCACGTGTAGGTACAATATATATATTGCGCAGTAATAGTTCCGTGATCACCATGGTGTAGGTTATTTTTTTAAATTATTATTTAACATTTTTATTATTATTATAACACATTTTGAATAACATTATATCAATATGATATTACTATACAGAATGAATGTTTAAAGTAACAAAAAAAGGAACAATCATTGTGTATTGTTATATTGACTGTTCGTGCAATTATTATTTAAATGGAAAAAGTAGTTACTGATTTCCATTTTAAGATGAAATCGAATAATGGTAATAATAATAATTGGAACACCGAATGATCGATACCTATCGCTGGACTCTTGAATATCTCCAAAATGTCAGTGGATAGAAGGACCAGTATCCAAATAAATTAGTACCTATGTGGCTATATGTACAAATTAACTTAGGAACGGCTGTAAGTCTGCATCGTACCATTTGGTATACATATAACTGACCTAAGTCATAAGTATACAAATATAGACGCATAACATTATCAGCTCCGATTTAAAGCTATAAAATTGATTATAATATTATAATCCTATTTACACATTGACTCTAATAATTAAATAATTGATTTATGTATACCTATCGAAAACATTATATAGCTTAAGTTTATATTTTTTGCAGATTCCAACAAACGGCGATCACGCTGGTCGCTACTCACAGTACCTACGCAGATATAATATGTGACGATTCATGTTTTTAAGATTCAATGGACGCTGATGTGGCGCTATAAGTACCTAGTCGTATACTTGTACGATACGTGTGATGAACGCAAAGAAGAAAAAAAGCAAGAAACGCACATGATCGGTTTTTAATCGAGGTCGTCGAATTATAATAATAATATGTATAATATCAATGCAATATATTGTCTTACACTCTTACGATAATTATGATATAATAATATTATATTATATTTAACAATATTATAACGTACCTAATTCTATTACGAGACCAGCTCTGGTGTGCACAAGGTACTGCATCGTATACGCCGGGGGTGAGGGTTAATTAAAAAAAAAAAATCGACGGACGTATATACCTGTGGGCTGTTTAGGTAGGACAGTAGGTGCATATTATACTTATATATTATACTCGAGTTATATTGTATATATGATCATTACGGGTATTAACATGACACGTCTTAATTAACGCGCCACTATAATACGGTCCATTGTTGTAAAACGATTGCGGATGAGACGTCGCGGCGAGCAGAAGCGATTCTCTCTATATATATATATATCTACGATACATATATGCAGCGGAGGCGGCTGCTGTGGGAGAGGAACAAAAGAGAATCGTGAAAAACGTACATAATACGCTTGTGCATTAATACATAATATTATTATTATTATTATATAGGAACTCGAGCAGACGTATAATATTATGTGGATAGGTATGCGTATATAGGTGGTACACCGGGTGCGCGTGGTGGACGGGGTGACCGTGTGCGGGGGAGGGGTAAGGGTTAAGGGAGTCGTCGTACGACAGTAGTGAATATTATAATAATAATATGGGAAACAAAATAATAAATTCCAAACGCTCACTACAATAATGGTGACTCTATTTTAAGGCACTGCAGCACAGCACATAATACGAACCGTGTCCGACGGAACTGCAGCTGTATAGGTATCACACATCGTGTGTGCGTGTGACGAACGCGAGCATTTCAATGTAAATGACTATAATTTCTTACTGTTCACCTAATGATGACGATGGTAACAATATAATATACGTTCGACGCGATAATTTACATAATATTATTTCAACGGGTTTGCCAGAGCCTAAACTAATTTCTACCTGTCTATGGTATAACATAATACCCGCGACTCCCTACCTATCTATATAATATGCAGTATAAAAATGTTCGTTTGTTTGTCTTCGCGTTGGTCTCCCGCACGCGTGTTTGTGTGTGTGTTTGTTTGAAACATTCAAATCAGCTCGACTATTGTCACGCGCGCGCGTATAACGACCGTGTTTAAAAGACGACGACGACATTATAATATACACACGGAAAACGTGTCTATACAGGTAGACTCCAGACACACACACACACACACACACATACACATTGACACATCAGATACGACGTCGACGTGTATATTATAATAATAATATGTGTGCGTACGAGAGACGACTCAGTTACAATCCGAGAAACACTGCTGGTGCCGCTGCTCGTTTCGATCCGAACGCAATCGCCGCGATAATATTATTATATAAATTAAGTCATTCTTTTCGGTAAATACATACCAATCATGTGAATATATGTCCCACCCCCTCCACGACCATCGACGTCTGTCCGCTCGCCGTTCGGAAATGTATATAATAATATTATTTAGCGTTTTCGTAAATTACAGCGGACGGCGGCGAGGCGGTGCCGTAAACGGTATTTAATTACGCGCGAAAACCAGTTCTGTGCATCGGCGGGGCCATGATAACATATTATAATAATGTTATAACGACATCATAATAATAATAATGTGTATATATTATCTGTATTATATTATATACTCAATGTATTTAAACGCGCGCGTGTAATTTATTTAACGTACGAATTAATTTTTCTATCGTAATTATTTTTTGTAATCGGCGAATAATGTCTACGGAGAAGGGGATAATATTAATAATAATATTATAGACACTACAACTTTACTACCTACGTCGGTTTTCGGATGGAATATTATTATAATAACCGCAACGGTGGCGGCACTTAGCATTGTTATTATAATAATATTATATTTTGGCGAGTCGTAATAGTCTCACGTGGATATCGTTCGCAGACGTAGAGTTATAAAAATACGAGTGTGGTATTATACGATGTGTAGGTATGTATACATTATTTTTCGACGGTGAGCGGGTAATAGGACGGTAGGAGACGGAATATTATATTATACTCGGTCGCCGCGGCGAGCGGGGGTGGGGGGTGGAAGGACGAGGCGAACAAATGAAGTGATTATCTTGTAACATGATATATCCTATTATTATAATATAACACGATGCGGGGGCAAAGGGGAATTACTCGTTGACCGTAGGACGAGAGGGTTGAGACGCGACGCGAATACCAATAACGATTGATATTCGTTAGCACTTAGTGTTCACACACACACACGTAATATGCGTGTGTGTGTGTGTGTGTGTGTTTGTCTTATAGCAGTAGTAATAGTTGTAGTAGTTATAGTAGTAGTCACTTCGTACACATACATATATATTAGGTATATGTATATTATATATATAATCGTATATTGTACGGAGATGCGCGCGTCCTGTACGCGAAGGACGACGATGACAGTGTTGCGAGCAGGACGAGGAGAAGAGAGTGCACGTGTGCGTGTGCATATGTGTGTGTGTGTGTCGTTTACGTGCACCTTGTACGTTATATTATATGTAAATAATATAAATCCCCACGATTGTGTTGCCCGAGACCGGGATTCAGTTGTTATTTATTATATAAAGTCGTTTGTGTGTACGTTTTTTTTTTCTTCTGCCGTATAGTGGCGACGAGGTACTTCTCTCTCCGCAGTCATTTCCCCCTTGTATATTACTGGTCTCGTTGGCATTCAACTGCTGCTGACGACTGCAACGACGACGACGACGACGACCGCCACCACCACCGCCAACACTACATACGTATAGTGTATAATATATAAATATATACAAACAGAGTGCGTGCGTGTGTAATAATAATAATATAAGAGATCGGGACGGCGATTCTGTGCGAGTCTTGTTCTTCTCCCCCCGCGCCGCGCCTCACCGGACGACCGGCTGCTGCTGCTGCTGCGCTGTTGCTGCTGCCGTTATGATCACGTCCCTCTCGCACATCATACTATCTTTCTCCATCTCACTCGTCTATCTCTTCTCAAGTGTGTGTATGTATATATATATATATAATATTGTATATTATATTATATATAGTAAGTATACTTCTTATCCGCCGCCGTGGCC
Source organism: Macrosiphum euphorbiae (assembly GCA_949089665.1). NCBI lineage: Eukaryota > Metazoa > Arthropoda > Insecta > Hemiptera > Aphididae > Macrosiphum > Macrosiphum euphorbiae. The sequence goes on from CARXXK010000001.1 coordinate 36,322,244, forward strand.
ATTCCACGAGTCTTATTATACCTCGCGCGCTTCGTCGCTTCCATTGATTTACTGACCGCACTCTCACGGCCTACGACACACACACACATTATATATTTGTATATACGTATGTACAGATACAACGCAGAGTACAGACATTATGTGTACAAAGAGGATGTAATCAGTGGTCTCTTTTGATTTCCTATATTATGTACATAATATAATATTTACACGTATGCGCGACGTCTCTTTCTATTTGCTCGTCGTTTTATATCTGTATGTTAAATATAAATCACAACGTAAGTGCGATGACTGGAGGAGGGGAAGAGACCTTGTCATCTTAAATAGTCTATACTCCTAAGGAGATATTTTGCACGTAGCAAGTGTCTGCGCACCGGATCGAATGAGTGGTATAAATAGGTATAACCTGTACATTATATATATTATATATGACCTATACACGGTCCTTATAATATAGTAGGTATATATTATATGTACATTGAAGACGACAGCGCAGCATTGAGCGAGTGTATAGGCCATAGGGTCGCAGTGGCGTATTCGCTGAGTGGACCTTATTGTTCACAGCCTTGTCCGACATCGCGGTAAAATGCCCATCATATGGGACAAGTAGAAGAAAAGAAATATCACAATGGAACACAAAAGATAATATGTATAGGGACGGTACCGGTTCTTTTTTGCTCTCTGTTGGAATATTTATTATTATTATGTATTTCATCCTTGACTAAATGTTTTTAACAATTTTTGGGGTTTCTCTGGTGAAAAGGATTCCGGTCGGGCAATAATCGTTTCAATGCCAGCGCTGCAGTAACCACGAACTCGACGGTAAAAGATAACTGTCGTATACCTAAATACATGACATTTTTTCTTTTACTATGTTATTCATAATGTATATGTGTAATAATGTATAGACGTATAGGTGTGCGCAGTATGCATATACGAATACTGCTTCCCTACAATAAATGCAGCTCATTTAACGCTTATTTTATGTGGCATACAGTATACATGCAAGTGTAACACTATTAATGCAAATGCGCCAGACACCTGTTTGTTGTGTGCGGTTGTAACTTATAATAATGTTTGAGTTTGATACTTTGATATACACTTTAGTTTCAAAAAAAAAATTAACGACATAATAATTGTGTGTTTTTAATGGATAAGATGAAATATATTGATATAACTTATTTTGAATTGATATAAGGTATACAATTTTTCAGTGTTGAAGAGAATTATTAATAATGTACAGACTGTGCAGAGCATTATATTATTATAATGGTAAGTGTGAACGTATAGTCCGGTCGATTACTTTTTAAAGTCTGGATACGAAATATATTATATAGTATGGACATTATAAAGACAAGTAAGCCAATCACGTCCATAACATTTATTATATATTATATGGTTAACGAAAACGGGAGAGTAATAAATGGAATTTAATTCGTTCCGATTAGCAAGAGTGTATATATGTACACACACACTCACTCACACACATTTTTTTCACTTCCCCTCTCGTCCCGCAACCGCAGCAGCATATAAGACGCCTGTAGCGCGTCTCATTTCGATTGAGCTTTCCGCCACAAAACGGCCGTTAAAAAATGTATACACATATATATATACATATTATATTATATATAAAAAATAATAATAATAATAATGAAAAAAAAGACTACAGGTTTTGGTCGTCAGATAAGCGCATAAAACTGGTTCCTAATAAATCTGTCAAACCCCATAATAGCATTTAGCTCGTGTTTCAGTTCTTATTTGGAACCCGTTTATTTATTTATTATTTCTATATAATAATATATATTATGTATATATATATACACAGACACGCGCTAGCGTTATATACATATATATACACATGTGTGTGTTTGTGTGTGTGTTTATGTTTTTTCACGGACTCACAATACACAAAGACCTATTAGCGAGCTTATTATTATTATTATTATTATCATTATTATTAATACTATAATAATCGTCTCTGTCGTTTTTATCTACTTTCGGACGACAATAGGCCACGGCGTGGAATGCGTGCGGCGGCAGCGGCGCAGATTCGTCGGCCGGGAAGTCTTTATAATAATGTAATATAAACAGACTTCTGAACATATTATTGTCTTAGCGGCGGCTGTCGACGATATAATACAATCGCAGCAGTAGAATATACGGTGATACGCGCGGCTCAAACGGGGGGGGGGGCAGATATATTATTATCGTGCGTATCACAGATTACTACTTATCAGCTGTGTAGTGGAGGGTACACGGCTTGTACCCACCTCCCAATTTAATATTCAAGAGTGTACCCTTGACAAAAATTATGGTACTCAGGTTAGGCGTAGCCCCCATTTATTTTTTTACAATGATCAAGGCGTGTACCCATAAACTTTTTTAGGACTAAATCACTGCTACGTATCGATACCGGTTGAGGACGTTCGATTCGGCTTCTTCTAGCGATTTCAGACAAAAAGAAATCCGAAAAATACTATAAAATATCATTACACAATAATAACAATAATAATACATAATGTTGGTATAGTAATATTATTATTATTATCCGTTGCTCGCGAATTTTATGTATCGCCGCCCGACAACGATATTTATTACAATATAATATTTGTATTATGTATTATTTCACAGGCTGTTCTCGGGGTTATTAATTTGTCTGCGATTTCTCACCACCGCAGCCGCCGTCAAGGGCGCATTAAGTGTCGAAATGTATATACGGAGTGGGCGTGGTCATCTGCAGACAACAATAAATAATATATTTCATCAATCTATCCGGCGGAGAGCCCAATTAAATGCACGTGTGCATTTCCAGCCGCCGTTGGCCAATTAGACGGGGGGAGCTAACTGTCGGGTAGGGAGGTGCGCTGCTACAGGTAAACAATTAGTATGGACGCTCGAGCATCCGAGGTGACGGTGGTGGCGTTTTGTCGACGATAAAAATCGGATGTAATGCAGTGGCGGCTCGTGAACCGTATGAGGGGTGAGACAAATAAACAATAAATTGTTAATCAATTGAATACTACCATGGACCATGGTTCTATTAAAGTACAAGTATGAAGTAGGGCTCTTTAAAAACTTCTATTAGAGCCTTAGTACGAGTACAACATTTAAAATTGAATAATAACTAAATTGTAATATGTTCATTGTTATTTGTTCGATAAGAACCGATAATATCTTTAGTTTGTGATAAAAGTATTATAGGTATACACTTACACTAAACGGCATGATGACAACCTCTCGGTTCCTTTTTCTATTAGTAGAAATCACGTCGTTTCGACAAATGACTAATGGATAATGTTGACAAACTCTGAGGCCCGAATCGTTCAGCCTCATTTAATAATAATATTCCGAATTCCCCCACTATCATGATATATATTTTTATAATCGTACGGCCGTCAGACTCGTCTGAGGCTGAATATTACTAGCCTCTCAGCGTCAGCACTCTTCGGCTTTCGTCGAGATCGTACTATCGTTCCACGAAAATCGTCGTGATTTTTGATAACAGTGTCGAGAAAATGTATAAATATTATTATGTCTATGACAGTAACTGTGTTGTATATTAACTGTCATTATTATTTTGTCATGATAATAATATTATATGATATCAAAAAGCTTTTCTATTATAAAATATATAATATATTATTGAATATAATATTCTTAAAGTCGATTATGGAAATAACTATAATTATAGTATACACCTTATTTTTCTTTACAACAGTTAGGTGAGGCTGAGCCTCACTTGCCTCACTCGACGAACCACCCCTAATGTAATGAAGGAAGTCCGACAGTAAATAATTATATTAACATTAATAGTGTGATTGTCTTAGTGGGCGAAATAGAAGAAAAATAATAATAATATTATTAAAAATGTTTACAGAATAATATAGTAAAAACGCTAGTTTTTATTAACTGTGACTAGGGATATTGCTAACGGGGCTTAGGACTTAGGCTGACTTAGCCCCGTCAAACAATTGTTGACTGTTGAGCCAACCCAAAATAATGTACACGTTTGACGAATATTATTGTCTTATATCATTAGCATACAATATGAGAACCATTTGTTATTATTTAATAATTATTATAAATTGGATTCTAAATGTATATCGGTTCAAACTTAGAGTTAATAATAATATCTAGTACTTAGTTTTATCTTTGGCCAACCGATCTCGTTTCGGAAATGAATAAATTCTACGTTGTTAAATTTAAAAGTTCAACTATTTCTTTTTATGTTTATTGCCTCTATAGAACTATTATATGTTTGATTATTATTTAGAGCTGTTACAATTTGTATGTTTTAACTGGGCAATAAACAAAAATATTTAAAACGTTGATAAAGTATGCAGACGTGTTTGCCTTAGTGTAAAAAAAAATTAAGTCCCAGTTAAATAGATATTCTACTAAATCTCTTACTTCTATTTACTACGCGGGAACTTAAAAATGTTATATCAATTTAAAAAAAAAACACGCGCGTGTCTCTCTCTCTTTTATACTTCATGCGAATTCGTAATTTTTTTTTTTTTTGTTATTTATATAAACGAATTTTTTTTTTCGTTTTTTTGGTAGTTTGGACAACGACGACGCGGTCCGCAAAACGACGTGCACCTATGCCCACCTATATATACACATTATATACGACGCGCATTGGTTTCATTATATATAAACGAGCCAATTAGCCGAATCCGGTTCTCTCCTACTATCCGCTCGGTCCGTCTGTGCAGAGAGCTCCGGTCCCCGCCGAGTGTGTGCGTTGGAAACTAGTTTTTTTTTTTTGCCGCGCTCATGCATACGTGTATATGTTTAGTACGTATATATGTATATTATATATATATATATCGTTTTTATGACTTTATTTATTTCGAAATTGGCCTCCGGTGCGGATTAGCCGTTTGTGTTTAGGGCCGTGATTTAACGCGTTTCTCGGCCGGCTCGATTGTGAGGCGTGCACGCATTTATAATGCCGCCGCGCCGCCGCTGCACTACCGGAGGCGGCGGCGGCGGCGGAGGGGAAATAAGTAATTATGTTTTCCGAAGTTTTCGGCCGGATAAAACGGCATAGTTAAAACAAACTGGTTTTTTATACTCCTTAGTCTCTCCCTGCAGTATCTCCGATAGAGTAACAACCACTTTTTTCTTTCTTTTCTTCTTCTTCTTCTTCTTTTTTTTTTTTTTTTTTTGGGAGGTTGCATTATGTACCTATACGCGTATACCAGATACCTCTCTATACGTATAGAGATACATATATTGACGGCGTAATAATTTTCGGTCGGACCGCCTATTTTCCGCCCCACCGACAGCACGCATGCACACGTCGACATAGCGGGCAATGGCTAGTGGAAATTTGATTTATCACGAGTTAGAAAAATTACACGCTGATAGAAAAGAGAAAACTTGATCCGACAGAAACGAGGCAGAAGACTGCACCTGTTTTCGGCGGTTCGTTGCCTCGGGAACGAGGGATTTCGGAAACACTTGTATTTGCATACCTGTTACCACCTAACAATAACACGTACGACACAGGGCTGCAGGATTGACGAATATAATACCTATAGCTGAGGTGTCATAACTTTTATAACTTGTACCATAAATTCATATACGAATTTCCGTCGGTGATATCTTAATTTACTATAAAAATGGAAAACCTAAGATATTGGTCAAACTTTTTGAAATTAAAATCTATGGGTACTTATATAATATTATAAATGTATTTATTATTATTAGTAATTAGCATTAATTATTGTTTTAAAAATAGACTATTTTTAGTTAGGTGTGACTGTGTGAGTCATGAAGTCCTTAGACCTAGTGATACCTGCTAACAATGTAATACTCGTAATAGTACAGTTTTATTCATAGAATATAATAGTAGAAAAAATATTTGATTAAGAATTCTTAATGGTTATTAATGGTCATTAATGGTTCAATATTTCATTATGTACCTATTGTACCTATATAGTAGAACAATTTTTACCAGGCTGCCTATGGTAGTTTTAATATTAATTACGGTTAGTGCGTATTATTTATATTTATTATAGTTTAAAATATGTATTTATTTTTATGGATGGGGAGGGAGACAAGTTATTGTTGAGAGTTAGAAAAAAATGAATGTTCTTAGGGCTTTTATTCGGCTTAATCCGGCACTGGCACGACGTAATAATAATTGGTATTGTTATTATCATAATGTATATGGTGATATATTTGGACTGTGGTGGATAACATCCTCATTGCATTCAATTGGGTATCCATTTATAGTAATTGAAATTAATAAAGACTTGGCGGCGGCCCCGTGATTTGTCTTTTGTCCACCATCGTACATATTATATAATATAGAGCAATAATTAACGACAATTGGCGAAAAGGACGATGCGTATACGCACGCACCCGCCGTATAATATGATATTAAACATTATATATATTATATCATGTGCGCGGGCCGAACTAAGTCATTATGAGCGCGTCTCAGGGACGAATGGGTTAATGGCCTCACGCACAGGATCTCCGAATCACCAGGATATTGGATTATTTTTTATGATAATGCATGTCATTAACTGTACGTCGACTATCAGAATAATAAACATCGTATCTTTATTCATTGTATCATGCCTGCAAAGTCATCAATATTATGGTTTGAGGTTAAATATAGGTGACACGCTAAATAGGTTGAGTTTTTTTTTTAGATGGTTCACTAATCACTTATACGTCTTCACTGGAAAATCGATCGAGAAATAAATTCAATCGTGAAAATGAGTGCAGTGTCAAATCACTATTATCGCTCCGTATAAAACACACTCGGTATTTGATAAAAATATTAAAATAATACCATAGACATTTTTTTTTACCTGACTATATTATACAGGATGGCCAAGTACGACGCGTCGGCGGAACTTTGAACTTGACTCGATCAATTGTCAATACCGCGTAACAAGTTCAAAATATATTAAGACGATAACCAAGAAATTACGGTTGATAACACGACAATGACCAGGCACATAATAATATATTTTTTTTTGTGCGGGTGATTGAACATTAAAAGCTTGCGTCGGATGTGAAAATTGTCACGTAAAAAAAGTAAATGAGAGAAGCTGTGGCGATATTTGAGCGAAATAAGAGACACGACACAATGGACCTTCATGTGAAACGCGCACAATACTATATTATGTAGTATGTCTACCCAGCTATATTATATACCGTCAGATTATCAGTAAAAAATACACCTCTGCAAATTCTCGACCGACGACGGACTTTAGGTCGGGGTAAAAAATAAAATCTCAACGGAAAATAGGATTACATGTTATAACCGTTTGTAACGCAATCCCGCGAGTTATCGGGTCTTTATATCGTGTGTGTGGTTTTTTTCTCTTTAAATTATGTATAAGCGTTATTATTAATATATCGTATATCATATTTTATTCTATGCACGTTTAGTGGTGCACGTATTATACACCATATGTGTATACTGCGTATAGTGTAAGTTGCTTTCCCGCCGCAGCAGCAGCGCCACACATGTGCCTAAAATATTATAAAAAATGGTCCGAAGCGAAACTTGATCGAAAATGCAATACTTCGTATGAAAGAATGACGTGGAAAAATATGAATATTTTAAATTATTCTGAATTCCAGTAGAGGTAGAAACCTCAAAAACGCTTTTATTGTTTTCGATATTTAATCCTATTGTTAATATTGAAATCTTGTAGGCACACCCGCTATACCTATAGTATAAATAAATAATATTTCAGGTGAGTGTCTCGATAGTTCCTGGCATTATTAATACACTTTGAATAATGACGAAAAAATACGAAAATTCATTTTTATGAAAAACGGACGTGTTTTACATTATAATAATATTTTGTAAACGTGAGAAAAATATAATTATTAACAAACGAACTCGTACAGTAGACTCGTAGTTTGGAGCCCTCTAGTGTGTATTATAAATTTCACACAATATATACGTTCGATTTGCTGCCGGAATAAATAGGATAGCATCATAATAATGTGATCTGATCACTCGCCTTTTACAAGCAAAAACAACCACTGCAGACGTAAAAAAACGCTGTATACAACAACTGTAATAAAATACGCATTCCTCGCGGCTTCGCTCGGAATCTAAAACGTTAAAAAATTACCTTGTCGTAGCCGTAAACCGCGCGCGAAAATCGTCGTGCAAACCTAACGTACAAAAACGATAATGATAATGATAATAATAATAATAATAATTGTCGTCGTCGCAGCGTTTCGCGTATGTGTAAAAAAATATAATAATAATAATATGTGCAATGCTCGGTGCGTGCAGATTATCGCAGTTTTTCCCAAGCAGAGTGAACGACTCACGTACAAGAATAAAAAAAAAACAAACAAACCATCAGAAGACGGATGTAAAAAATAACGTCGCGCAAGTATCCGAGATCGATTTCGAACGCGTATTCGAAATATGCTCGCCGCGCAGTGCGATGTTGTTCAAACAAACGTTTTTTTTTTTTTCCATACATACATACATTTTTTCCCTTCACATATTATTATATTATATTATTATTATATCGTCTTCCGTCCTACATATTATTATATTATATGCATCGATATATATATATATATATATAATATCATATATAGTGTATTGTACGACGTGTACGTATTATTATTATTTTTTTTTTCTTTTACTTTTTTACAACAAATACCATTACCGGTCCACCACCGGTCTCATATGAGCTGCAGTGCAATGTGTGTGCGTGTGAGTACGCGGCAATACAACATTCCTGTCCCGTGTCTTCCCCGCAGAGGCGTGAATTCTTTTGAAAAACCTCTTTGCGATATAATATACACACGCACACTGCACTCCGCGTAATGTAATCGCGTCGTCGTCCTTCTGTGTGCAAGGTGGTGTATGTGTATTAGTGGTTGGGGGGGGGGATGGCCAGTGCAAAACACTATAATACCTACTCTTCGATATTCGCGTGTGTGTTTATTATAATAATATATGCGTATAATAATATAATAATAAAAAGTGCTATAAATGCTCGTGGAGTACACAATATAATATGGCTCGTCTGTTACATTGTTCCACCTTTCACCGAAATTCGGTGGCACGCACAGAGGGGTACGTGGGTGTCAGCTGACACCCGTATATAAACCGATGCATACGGGTGCATACTGCGTGGCTGTGGTGATATCGAAGGGGATGAACAATGATATATTATTCGCGCAACGTCAATACGCATGCAATGGACAGTCGTAAAGCAATAATCATCTCCCGAGATAAAATTGTTACTCTGCAACTATAAAGTATGAAGTTATACGTAAATCTGCATTTCTGATATCGAAGAATTGTATCATAAAACGCTTTTGTATTATGTTATCAATAGTGTTGAAAGATTGCAAGTAGTCGCGATTTCGTTTATAAAAAATTACCAATTTGAAAATGCGCTTGAATAATATTAACTCAATCATTGTTTCACCTTGTAATTAGACAAATTTAGAAATAATATTTAAATTTTTAGTTGAGTTATCTAAAATATTTGAAAACAACGAATGTGTATGATTCAGTTGAAAAAAGAGTGTTAATTTTTTTTAACAATATGATAATTTTTATACTCGAAGCCGTTAGAAGTTAAGACATTATTATAATGCGTCATCAATCGATGGACAGTGTTCATACATTTTGGAAACGGTCATTGGACTAATTAGGACTAACAAATGTGCAGATCATATTCGACCCGATGCACGATCATTCCGATTCGCGGGTGTGAAAATAGTCCGGACTGCAGTCCTGCTGCAGTGCAGTTAATCGCGACGAGAGGTTTTTATCGTCCCTATTGTCGTGGTAGTTTTATTTTTTTCCGCCATCCTCAGCACAAAGGTTTAGCGTCATGAAATATTGTGCTATTACGCATCATGTGCGATGGGAACCGTTTGCGATCCCGTCCTAGTCAGCGTTTTGCAGACACCTATATTTTTATCGCGCCGCGGCGGTCGTTTTATCGTCGTCGAGTATAATAATATTATAATATTCGAGGACGGATCGGTCAGATTTCATTTAGAACAGATAAATTCGATGTTTTGCACGGCTGTGGGAAGATGGTTTATTTATTTATTCACACGTTTCGGTTTTTATTTTCCCTCTGACCGACTGCAGACGGCCGCTCGAAACGGATTGCAGTGCGTTTCTCGGACGACTCATACCGCCGCGGCCACCGCATTAAAAGTTATATACTTACACTATTATAATATATATTATTATACACAACGTTCGTTTGTATCGCGGCGTGACGTGTTTAGTGTTTACTGTTTTTTTTTTTTGTCAACACCCTAAGGACACGCGTAGATTTACAACGTCTCTGTCGTTACATATATTATTATATGGGTACTATTATTATTACTCATACGTGTCTTGACCGCAGTTCGGTTCATACCTAACATAATATTATATATACGAGTATAATATATTATGATAAGTGTAACTACCCTGCACACCTAAATATAATAACGGCACTGCATACAATATTATAACCATAATATATTCACCTGTTGCACTTGTCAAACGTTTGACGGTCGTCACGCCGAACGAAATCGGTAATTTACACGAGCGCGCTCGCTCATCGTCTGTAATTGTAGACGAAACGCATAAAACCCTAAACATTTTTAACAATAATACAGTACTGCGAGTACCTATTGGCTATACCTATCATATAAACGTACAAACTACGACTTATGAGTGAGTAAAACTGAGTCGCTGCGAGTATAATATATATACCTATTATTATACGGGCCAGAATGCGAAGATAAAATATTGAGATGAGATCATGTATTATATATTATATAGGGACACTCACGTGTAAACCAGTTTTCGAATCGCCGTGTCCTATATTATACTTAATTTTTTTTCGTAGAAAAATAACCAAACTCAATAGTTCTATATAGGAGCTATACACATAATATTATACTTTCAACGAATCGAAAACTCGTAAATCGTAGTTAATTTTCTTATGACTGCGCTGCAGTAGAATTTACTGTAATATTGAAGAGTGGACGTTCAAACGTCGGAGAGTATATAAGAAATAAGAATAGGAAGTGGACGAGTACTCATACGGGGATGATTGGGGTGAGACGGTGAAATTCATAATAATTATTATACCCAATTACGTTCGGTTGTCAAATAAATAAATATTATTACAACTGCTGCTGTTGTAATATAATTTTTCGAAAGTCATCGCCAGCCAACGTCCTCTACCGGACTTCGATTGGCAACGCTGCAGTTATATAGGAATTTATTATACTGTATGTATACATAGACATTATATTCACCGACGTCCATATTCTCTAGGGGTTATTGTGGCTACAAAGAGTGGAAAAAAGGTCTCTTCCGCCGACGCCACATTTGTCGTCTGAATTTATAGTCGACGATGATTCCAAAACCCGAGCGTTTCGTTTTGCTCGCGTACCTAATTGTGCAGTATTTTACAGAAAATATTTTTATAGGTTCAAAAATACTGACAAACACCGGATCGAAACTGAACAATACACTGTTAGTTTGTGGGTAGCTTAAAATTTGAAAAACCCTGGCAGATAATAGTATTCCCTAAGACGAAAAGGCGTATAAATCATGCATGACCTTTTTTTCGAGGTTGGCGAGTTTATGGAGTGGCTAGAGGAGCATACAACACAATAATATAAAATAAATCATGTTATAATAATAGTGAATGCCTATACAATGTCGTCGGTAGTGACAATAGCACCTATACATAATACAATAATAGTGTTCTGTTGTTAAGTACCTGTGCGGTATCGGCTGGTGGAACGCGCCCATGCCGGACGTTGACGGGCTGGACGTGGCGGGCGGTATGAGGCTCGGGTTCCATATGCACGATCCCCTGGCGTCCGGGGGCGGCGGCGGGGCCGCGGCGGCCGACAGCGGGAACTGCAGGGACAGCCCGACGGAGTAGTCGAACGGATTCGGGTACAGCATGCTGGTCGTCTCCTTATCAGGCATACCGGATGACACCGCCGCGGCGATGGTGCTGCGGGCGGACGCGATTCGGACCCGAACGGCTAAACGCCGCTGACCGTGCGACGGCCATACACACGATCACACCTGTGGCTGCTGCGGGCGGGATGGACGTGTCTCCGCTGCCGCACTCGCCCTGTTCTGCAGTGGGCTGCTGATATTATTATATATTGCAGTGACGATACCTGCGGAGAAAGACAGAAGAAAAGAAATTGAAATGCGTTTCGTGGAGAGGCCTATATAGAGTATAGCTATATTATATTCAGTCGAAAACGTGTCGGGGTCGCGTTCTTATATTATTATATTTTTTTTTTCCCCGCCGGACTCTCTGTATACACGCTGGCACAATGCATCCGTCAGGGTCCCGTCGCGGGGGTGGACGGTACACTACGTGTATAGAGATGGTCTTTTATAAATATACGTACCTGCGCAGCTCTGCACTATACGTTATATAGGTAATATATATATATTATATTATAGTATAGGTACCACGTACAACACGTTTTAAACTCATATTATATATAATATTATATGCACGGTATAATGTGTTTGGATATTATAAAATATAATATAGAGTTAGGTGGGTAGGCTGCAGTTATATTATATGGGTAGAGGTAGGACGTACCTTTATAGGTATGTCGCGGTTGTAAAATAGGACGTATAATATAATAATAATATGAAATGTATATACTGTACATGTGCGTGGAACTAATATAATATGCTACTAATAAAGTCATTGCCGCCGCCGACGAAAACGTAAATGTAATTAAGGCGCCATGTGCTCGCGCGATCGATTGTGGTGAATTCCTATCGCTCGTCGTTTCTTTATTTTTTCTTCTCAGTCGGAGCCATCTTCGATTTTTTTTTTATTATTATTATTTATTCGAATCCGAACAATACACCGCGTCGTCTGCGTCGGTTTCTATCTGTTGTAACACAAACACATACACTCTACACACACACACTTAAACATATTATACTATTGGTCCGGATGCCCGTTTGTATTCGTTATATTATTATTATTATTATTATTATCATTATGCAGGTATCTATACACTACCCGGCGCGCGAGTTTTCTTTTGTTTCTTTGGCATAGTTGAAATTCGACTGCTGGCAACAATAATAATAATACATCTTGCGCCTATATCTGTATCTCTATCACACGCACACGCACACACATCTCCGTACGTCCATCTCTCGGCGCGTATATCGTACAATGTAATCTCGCGTTATAGGTAGACTCGTCGTCGGATAGGTCGGATATTATAATCCGCCTATAATTTGAAGCCTAGGCGTATGATTACACGGTGGGTGTTTTTCGTTTGCTAGGTAGGTACCTTTGTGCGTGTATATTATACCATGTTGTATACCTCGATCTGCTGCTGCTGCGGCGGCGGCGGCGGCGGGCTCTCTCCTTCGGGGCCGGTCGACGGAGACGGTGATCGCGCGACGACGATGATGACTTTATCAGCGGTGAGAGGATGAGCAGTCGAGTTGTATGTATAAGTACGCGTTTGGGTGTATGTAGGTGTGTAGGTGTGTGTGTGTGTGTACGCGCGCGCGCAAGGCAGTTCGTTGCACCGCGCCGCCGTTGTTGTTGCGTAGTAATATATATACACACACAGACTCACGCACGCGCGCCAGATCGAGTGTACAAGTACAAGTTAATAAAGACATTAGCGCACACGGCCGTTGTTATGTGCATATGTGTGTGCGCGCGCGTGTGTGATCCTCCATCGGCGCAGCCTCCACGAATTCTTGTACATCGTACGCTCGCGTTTCCTCTATATTATTTAGGCGGGTACCCATCGTGTATACCTATATATATATATATAGTTGGTCCGTATTTTTTTTTACTACCCTATTTTTTTGTTCCTTATTAACGCGACTCGGTCGGTGTATATTTTCGTATTTTTATTATATTTTTAGGAGGATCGGTGAGCGTATCGCCGCCTAATTATGTAATATATTATCATAATGTATACAGGCTGTAGCCTGGCGTGCAGCGCGGGATCGAAAAAACGATGACTTTATTCTTCGGGATGATTACACATTTTTTAAAATTTTTTTTTTTTATAACGGTAAACGGCGGGAACTTAAAATACCATCGACCATCGTATATGCCACGCATATAATATTATTATGATAACCGCGTTATCTATTATTGAGTCTTAAATATGATACCTTCATCTCTTGCGCCCCACAATAATATAAATATAATTCGGATATATGCACGCGTATCGTCCGCGCAATTAATACAATATCATCGTAAAGGATATATTTTATTGTATCTATACCGTTGTATATTATTATTGTATACAGTTCGTAACTCGCATGATGTTTTTTTTGTTTTCGGAACGATTATTATTAAACCAATGAGGTGTGTTTGTCTGGTATAAAATATTCGCATGACCCACAAGCCTCAAGGGATTCCAACAAGTTATTTCACTGAATACGCATAGTTGTGGACATCGATGACAATTTTAATTTTCTCCGCACAGAAAATGTTATTAAGTAGACGCTAATCTGATGGCGTAAAACGGTGCTCTGGGCGATAATGTACTTAATAGTATTAATATTGTATATTAATGCGCCGACTGCGGAACTCGTCGTTTACAAGTCTTCAGCGAAAAACACAATCCTCATTTACTATTATTTGCGAGGGATACGCGATTGCTGCCGTCGTTGTCCCCGGAATAAATAAAGCTATCATCACTGTTGTTTGTAAAACAATAACGGTTTTTTTCTTCTATTTATTATGAATTGTAATATTATTATACGGTGCAGTCGACAGACTCGCCGCGATAACGAGGATCGTCTCAATTAGTCAATTAGCCACCACACACCTATATAATATTATACACATAATATTATATAGGTATAGTGTGTACCGTGCGTTAACATTATAAACACGTTGCGTGTGCGAGTGGATAATATAGTAATTATTGTTATAATAATTTATCGTACCTACGTATATTATAATATTATTATCGTATGGAAACGTTCATCGACGTGCGTGTGTGGCGGCGCACTTTTACGAGGATTTTCTGTACAAGACGTCCAGGCGTATACGGCGGGAGTGCGGTGTTTATAAAAATTTGATCTAGACTCTAGAAGATCTAGTCGGCTGCGGCGGCGGTGGTTACTGGTTAACCGAGCGTAAACGGTTCCTACGTTCGACATTATATTATCCATATATATATATATATTGTAATATTGTAAGTATATTATGGGTATACCATAATATTATTATGCAAAACACACGTACTAACTGATATATACCTGGACGGCTAGACGTATTTTATTATTATTATATCGTCGTCACAACTCACAGAATTAAGTATTATATTTACAAAGTATATATATTATGAATAGTGCTCCGTGTATATTACGTATATAAGTTAGTAGATAGTTACAATGTGTATATTATTATTATGATTTAATATACGTTGTTTACGTATGCTGCGGTGTTTCACTAAATAATAGTACGCGATGATGATGATGATGATTGCGACTGTGGAAACCGCACACGCCATTATATTATAGTAATTAAACGAATTATTATCGAGTCGCCACCAATAGTATTATAAATAGATCTATCTACCTACCTATAATGATAATATTACGATAAACAGCAATGGTAATATTCTTTCATAATATGTAAATCTGATGGAAATTATAACACATTATATGAGTGGGCGATATAATATAAAATATTATGTTATTATAATGTTTATCGTGAGATGGACATTGTCTGGGCATAAGAAGACGTATTTTACCATCCAGCGATTATTATATTGTCGATCTAGGTGTCGGGACGAGAAATGTGCATTCGTCTACGATTCACAAAAGACCGTGAGCGTGTGACGACTGTTGTACGACTTAGAAACTACACTCGTAATGCATTAAAATAATAATAATATCATCTCGTCCGCATAACAGTTGCGCTCGCTGTAAACTTTCCCGTCGATATAATATTTAAATGTCTAAAGACGATATTATTATAAATTATGATAATAATATTCAGATCCGAGAGTGTTTTCCAGTTCATCGCGCTTACCCCTATCTGCATAATATACGATCAGTGAGTTGTACGACGTCAATAATCAACATCCGAAGTACACAACTGTAGTGTAACAGCTCGTCCGATAGACAAAGGAAAAACAGCTATATAGTATTTAACCGTACGACGTTACTTGTTACGTATTTGTATGCCGCGTTCCAGCTACTTAAAATGGGAATTGAATAATGATAATATATAATATTATTCTGTATATTACTATATGTCTATATACCTAATAACATGTACGATACAAAAAAAAAAAAAAAAGAAAAACACAAAACGGTGAACCTGCGACGAGAGCGTATATTTTATTTCCACTGGGACGACTATATTATTATTATTATAAATTATAATGTGACCATTAAAAATCTGTTAAATGGAGGGCAATAGCGGTGTTCGTTGTTTCTGTAAACAACTATATTAATCCCGTTCTGGGCCCTAATCTCGTGTAAGCTAAAAAGGTTCGACCAGTTAAGAGGCTACATAATAATATTACAATACATCGTTTAAGTATATTTTTATAATTCACTTTTATATTAAGGTTTACGAGATTTACGCTCGGTTTGTATAGGGTGGCGTCGTGTCAGATATCTTATGTCCTTAATACCTGACATTATGTATCTATAATATCTCCTATAGATTCAGAAGATTTAATTTGATTGATCAGATTTATTTTCCGTCTATTTTTTCACTAGGTAGTCATTTTTTTATATATTATATAGATGAAGTAGATTTATATAGATTCCATATTAAATACCGTGTATTTACGTTGCAAAGTGTTTTTAAAAGATACATCTTATTATTAGGTACTTATATTTTCTTGGCTTCTAACTAGCTACTTATACTAATAACTATGATAATATATACTAATATAATATTATATACAGTATGGGTAGTTAATTTTCTAACATGTATTCTACTTTTGTTAGTATACCTATTTAACGCGTATTATAATATGTATTAATAATTAATAAAACGGCAATAAAAATAATAATTATATGAGCTTGATTGCAAGATACAATATAAAATTGTGGCAAATGGTGAAAACTGATGAGCAAAACTATATAGTGGCACTCCGGAGAAAAAGGGTAATGATACTTACATTTATGTGTCAAAACACAAAATCTAATCCTTAAAATTCAAAACAAGAAATAAGAAATATTTCATATACCTACCCATACGACCATACCTAGGTACCTATTATGTTTTCAATACATCAATACATTTCCGTATATAATGCTTTAAATCCAATGAAAAAGATGTTTATGGAAGTTAAGGATTATAGTTGTATAAAGGAATAAAATACTGAGAAGTATATTAAGGGTAAAATATGTCATTGTATTTAGACCATGACAGAACACAAAGATCCAACCCCTCAAACCTATTTCAGGTAAAATTTTATCCTGGACAAAAGAAAAGGATGATAGAAATAATAATAATGGTATATAATAAAAACATTTTCTTTTCCAAACAATTCAAAATCAGAAGTTCCAATTTGTATTTATTTATGTTATAGGCGCGTACAGGCGAGAATATTATTATACTGAATGTCGTGAAGTTTTGGGTAGCATACGTGGGTAGCTCTGTTCAAGTGTGTGCGTGTAAAATACTTTAAAATTATTAAAAATCGGATAACTATTTTTTCAATTGTAGTTGGAAGAACAAAATCACGACCTTTTTTTATATCTCGAAAAATCCGCTTATACGCCAAAATGTGGTTACATAAAATATTTGTATAAAAACATTCGATTAAAACGAGGAAATTTAATATTTTTAAAAAAAATAAACGGCTCGATTAAACTAGTATAGTGTTTCGAACGTCGTTCCGTGAAAATGACGAATGTACGATATTTGAGTGAGCCGATGCGGTCAATAATTTAAACAAGTCGGCTAAAAACAAAATAATCACGAACATAATATCGATATAGATGATCATAAAGACAACACGATATATTTTAATTCCAATTTCCGACGATCCGAACAGGCAATATTTAACGACTGATTCAAAGAATCGATGAAAATCGTTATTAATTTGTAATGCTAAACGGGCGAATTTGAACGGATGTATAAAATATTTTATGATACGTGTACAAATTATACATCTTGAAACGTGAATAGGCATTGTTGCAAAAACAGTAGGACGTATTAAAAACGATTTTTAATGAAAACATCAAAATATGGGTACATATATCTATAAATTATAATATGTATTATCGGGACCCTGATAAATTCAAAGTCAATGTGTATTAATTATATACATATAATAATTGTAAAATTAAACTTGCTTGGTTTTTATTTTTATATCACACCAAATTTCGAATCTCAGAGTTAATAATTAAAAGTTCATATGAAAACTGCGATTTTTAGACACGTTTT
The DNA here is from genome assembly GCA_949089665.1 of Macrosiphum euphorbiae. NCBI lineage: Eukaryota > Metazoa > Arthropoda > Insecta > Hemiptera > Aphididae > Macrosiphum > Macrosiphum euphorbiae. The sequence goes on from CARXXK010000001.1 coordinate 36,340,672, forward strand.
AAAAATTGAACATTAGGCCAGGATTAAACTCGATAAAATCCACGTGCACATTCGTATCGACGAGGAATGTTCGGGCGAGGGAGGTTTATAGTCGCTTGGCTTATAATATTATTCAGTATGTCTGTTTAACAGTGAAAACTGAAAATATTTAATTTGAAAATGAGTCAAAATATATAAATATTTAAAAAATAAAATTACATTTTGTTGGATGTTGACGTTGTATATCTAAGTGAGATCATGTAGGTGAACGTTGGAAATTATAATAACCGTCGTCTAGAGATATTATACTATTATTATTATTGTTATTATTATAGTACCTAGGTACCTACTTATGTTTATTGAAACTACTGCAGAATACTAATGGTTAATTGCGCGTTATTGTTTTTAAGCATGGAACGAAAAGAGTTTACTTTTTGATAATTTTAGTAAAACATACCCCCCACTATTGCAACGACTATACGTGGTCTACATAGTTTTAAAATTTTAAATACATCCAACACAAATATTCGATATATTATACAATGAATGTTCATATTTTTTAGTTACCTATGTATTTTAATATTAATTAGATAAAAGACTTATTACTAAAACTACTGATATTTTAACACGAAATATTAATTACTTGATAGTTAGGTACCTATAATACTACTATAGTGAATTGCGAGATGTTAACGAAAATGTAATTACACTCCGATATCATAGGTTTTAATTTAAAATAAAAAGAATTAATTTTATGAAACTCCATTAGGTACCTATAGTTGTTTTCCTATAAAACATTATATAATAGTACGTTACTAATTAATTGATTTTTCGATTCAGGCGTTAGGTACATTATACTAAAACTACAATTATTTTTTTTTTGTTGATAGATCTACGTTGATTAATGAAATAGCGCGTGTGCAACAGATTATAATATAATTTATTCTACTATTATATAATGTAAATCGTCTGAAATATTGATACGTTCATTATAATTTATAACATAAACTATATAGTTTTCAATTTTCTTATAACATGGTAAAACCATTAGAAATGTATCCATTAATCAACAGTGTTTTATACGGGTAAGTCGCATGTAAATTATATGTTTGACATGTTTGTTAATATTTTTAATCGATCAAAAACATCATGTGGTCAAATAAGCATTAATAAACAATTGAGACATGGAGGTATATTACATATAATGGCATTATATTATTGTTATGATGTAGCCAGTAGTATAATATTTCTCATTTAAGAGCAAAAAAAAATATCGACCAAACTAATAATTATAAGTAGTAATTGCTTTTATTTTTGATTTAATATACTTCAATAAAATTGTACTACGATAAATAAAATTAGTCATAACGGGTAAGGCATTTGATACCAAATAAAAAATACAAGATTCAAACCCAATCAAAATCGTCGACCAACAATGTTTCCGTATATAAAATAATCTATAAGATTATGAAAAAATAAAAATATAATTTCTATAAACGAAACAATATTGTGAAATTACAATAACAAACTGTAGAAATATATAGTTCAGTTTGTATAACATAAATGGTTGAAATGCAAAAATAATTTTCAGTAATATTATTCTTATTGTCAATGATGATTATTTAGGCCATTTGGGGCAGCGCAATTGTAGATTAATGCATTTTAGATTATTGTAAAACGTAGTTTTCGTTGCAAAAAGTTTAAATTGTTTGACAATAAATAATTTTGAAACTATTATTTGCATATTTTGATATTTTTGATTTCTGAGGTAAGGTTTTTGTCTTTTAAGTATTTTTTTCTTTATTATTACATTTTACGTTATTTTTAACAATATCAGTCAATTAACAGTTTGCTCAAATTTTATGAATGTGGTTTCGTTTTACACAGGCTGTTAATTAATTATTAAAATATATAAACATTACCTATACAAATAAATTAAAAAATTGTAGGATTTGTGAGCATCTACCTATATACCTAAACTAAATGTGTTTTGGTTTTAATTAAATATTAACATAATATTTTATTTTCAATAAGACAAAACTTTTTTCTATTCTTAGGCAGTTTTAAAAAAAATATTGAATGCATATTTACTCAAGTGTGAAGTGCATAATTTAAACTGAATTTTCGTTTTGATTTTAAATGCATTTTTTGATGTTTTTATGGTTAGCAATTTACAGCCTTAAGATGATTAAAAAGTTTAAAGTGATTTTATGTTTAAATTTGTAAGAATAAAAATATCAACAGTCATAATTTTCATAGTTATTATTATTTTTGTAATTCAAAATCATCGGGTACTCCGCCGATCGTTATATGATCATAATATAGTTGTTAACTTTTTATAATATAAGGTGAAAAAAGAAATAATATTTTTGGAAATTCGAAAGGTGATGTTTATACATTAATTGATATCGTCGTACAAATCCGTTTAGTTCAGCCGATGACAAAATAATTCAACGTTATTAGCATTGTTTCAATTATTTCGCCACGCTTAAAAGTTCTTATATATCGACGGATAAAGGTAATATGTATAATATAATATTATGTTATTACACTATCGTATCATATTTGAACGCTCAAACGTAATATACCTAAAGTCTTATACTATTATTATGATAAACTACTTCACATTGGGATTGCACGTGTGTATAGTGCGTTGACACAATAATAATTTAATAATATGAAATAAAATTATGAACAAAGTATCGCTCGAGAGTACTCACCGATTATTCCAAAGGCGATGTGTATAACAAAAGGTTCAGTCCATACAGGGTGAAGAAAACGTTCTGCAGATGGTAAAATCACTGATCATAACATTTCAAAACACGTTCCCGAGAATAATATAAAATAAATAGTATCACATAATAATTATACACCGCACTTGATCACTGTAATATTATTATCATAGTTATAGGCACGTAAAGCGGCGGCGCACTGGTTCGCGGACGACACGAAATATTATAATTTAACAAAAATAAATCACTGTGCGCAAAAGTAAAAAAAAAAAATTGAATTAAAAAAAAACAGTAATACACCTGCCAGAGATTTGTGTAAGAAATCCGTCGAATCCTTTACAGGGCGCCTTCAAGATTTACAATTATTATATAATATAATTAAAACGATAAAAATATAAATAATTACAATACAATATAATTAATATTATATTATTATTATTATCGGCGGCGGCGGACCAACAATATTTTAATAATAATATTGAAGAGATAATACGGACACGCACACGAAAAAAAAAACGGAAATAGCACAATCACACACACACACGCGCGTACCGTAACGATCATCAGCCGAGATCCGAGTGCAGTCTCGACCGCCGCCGAACATCCCGGCAACACGAGCGCCGCCGCGGCCCCTCCTCCACCGAAACGGGATGACTGTAGGAGCGCACGTTGCCCGCCGCCGCCGCCGGTTGACAGCTCCATAACGACTCATTTAACTCCCGGCTCTCCGATAGAACGTCGACGGGTCACCCATTATAATAATATTATATTCTATAAGCGCGCGTTGTTACTCATCTATACAGTACCTACAGCTATACACACCACAGCTACACAATATTAATATACAGAGTGATTCGCGCTCAACCGTTTTGTAATTCTTTCTTCGATAACGCCTCCGCTGCTGTCGTTCGAAATCTCATTTCCGGTATTTCTAAATGTTACGGACTCGCTGTGAGTTATAATATATTTATAGATTTTTTTGTACTACTCCGCGAGCAGATAATGCGTGTCATACCTCATCCATATGTGGTCTCGGGCAGATAAAAACTTTATTGTTTTTTTCAAATGGGAATGCTCTCCTTTTCTATACTGTCAATATTATTTAGCCGATAATTTTTCTGAAAACATTGACGTATCAACATCCAAATATTATAGAAATTGTGGTTTTTGAGTTATTTTACTTTGTGAAGGTACTGAGGGATAATAGGTCCTAAAAATTATATAGGGACTATGCTGATTAGAAAACTTTAGTAATCTATTTGTATATCTACAGTTTGTAAAAGTGGTCCAAGTATGATATAAATACGCCCCGTCCAATATTACATCTGTTTTATATTTTTGTAAAACCATTTTTAAGTATTAGTATTTAGTAAATAAATTTTTATAAATGAGACACTACTCGTTTAAATTTAGATAAATATCAAAATTTATAAAAATAATTTACAATAAAAAAAGTGGGTTCTCAACTGAAAAACAGAAGTTTGGTGATACCACAGGACACACCTTAAGTAACTAGAACCAAAAATGTCAAGAATTTTATTATATGGTAGATATGATATGTAGATATATTTAAAAATACCAAAAATAAGAATTTTAAAGGAATAAAATGGGGACAAGCATGTTTTGGTGAACCACTCTGTAACGAGAGTATAATATGACTGGCTGTATTACCTGACTCCACCAGGTCAAAATTAATCCATCTATCTATTGTTTTCCGTTTTGCTTTAGTTGAAATATATAATACAAACACAGTAATTACAGTGATTAATTGAATGATTTTATATTTCTTGATTCTGGACACATTTTATAAATTATAATATGTAACCACAAAAAACTGGAGATGGATTCAACTAATGATTACCCGATACGTAAATCCAGTATCATTAAGATTTATATTCATATTAATGTATTGATATCGAATAAAATGTCCAGAATTAAAAAGCAAGTAGGTATACCTAATCATTGCAATTGTGTTCATAAGTATTTTTTTTTTTTTTTAATATATTTGGAAACAGTTGTACATGCCTTATTTCTACTAATTATAATAGTAATATAATCTGTAACCAGTTGCAAAATAAACATTTTCGTGAGCCAAAACTAAATACATGTTTGAGCCATTCTATAGAAACCCATTGGGATTGATAAAACCTACCTATTTATTATTATCATCGTTATTATTTATTGTTATTTTCCTCATTATGTATGGGAGCTCAGTGCTAGACAACAGCTTTAAGGGTAGCTGAGAAAAAAACAAAAATTTGTACCTAAGAATTTTCTTTATTACTTATCTTTGGATTTGTTTTTACGTTGACGATATTATAGAATAGGTGGAATAGTTACCTGCATTTATTTTGAATTTAAATACCTAGTTACGTTTTAAGCTATATTTAAATATTAATATGACATTAATTTTACTCTTCACAGATCTACTATATTATATTTTAGATTCTGAGCGAAGCGATGAATGTATTGGTTTTACAATGATGTGTGTTTTTATATTTTTATATTTTTATATTTTTATATTTTTGTGTCTGTCATCACGTTTTGGGACAGTAAAAGTGCTTCCATTTTCTTCAATAGTACCTTTTCTGATAGGAAAGTGAATCTTGTTGGTACTTTGGGGGGTCAAAAGTAAACATTTTCCAGTAGTTTTCACAAGCGCCGGGAAAAACAACATAAAAATTAAGGAAAAACGGGAATTTTTACGCAAAATCGATTTTCCAAAAAATCGAATTTGGTTTTTGGTGTAACTTTAAAACAAATGACCGTAGATACATGAAATTTTCACTGGTTGTTTATATTTGCATTTTCTATACACGATAACATTTTCAAAATATTTTGATTTATTTTGAACTGTTTAGGGACATTTTCATTTTTCATTTTTTTTTAGTTTTTTTTCTAGAAATATCAATAAAATTTTATTTGTTGGTTGCGAAAGCTTGAAAATTTAATAGAAGGCTCCTAATATGTTGTTTTAAAGGCAGATGAAAAATATTAAAAATCCTTAGTCACAATTTTTTTTTATAAGCATTTAAAGTTCAAAAATTTACAAAATATGGAAAAATCACGAAAATTAGCAAATTATTTTGAGTTAAGAATTCGTAAAAATTTTTCTTTTTAAATCTAAGATTTGAAAATGAAACACAAGATTCCTTATAAGATTATCTACCTTTATCAATAAAAAAATCTCTACCGGACAGTCAAGTTAAATTTTTATGAGCGTTTGAAATTAAAATTTTTACAACATTGGATATTCACTCGATTTCTCATGTAGCGATTTCCTTATTTTGTTGTAATTCAAAAACGAACAACTGTAGATACATGAAAATTTCACTGAATGTTTAAATTAGCATTTTCTATACACCATACAATTTTGAAAATATTTTGACTCTTTTTGAGCTGTTTAGGGACATTTTCAGTTTTCAATTTTTTTAGTTTTTTTTTTTATAATTGTCAATAAAATTTTATTTGGTGGGCCAAAAAGTCTGAAAATTGAATACAAGCTTTCTTATGTTATATTGTTACAATATCAGTTGAAAAATTTTAAAAATACATAAGCACGATTTTTTTTTATAAGCATTTAAAGTTGGAATTTTGACAAAATTTATCAAAATCTCGAAAATAATCAATCGTTGGAATTAAAAAATTATAAAATGTTCAGTTTTTATAACTAAGAGTTGAAAATTTAAAACAAAGATTCTCTTAAATAATTCATACTGTAACCAAAAAATCTAAAAAATATATGAACACACTTATTTTTTACAGACATTTTAAATTCAAATTTGGACGAAATTACATATTAAAAAACCTAGAATAACTATTTTAGTTATTTTGTTGTGATTGAATAATACTATTCGTGGGTACTTGAAACTTCTAAAGTGTACTATTATATATCTATGATAGTATCACGGTTTTTGTTGATGTATAACTCGTTATAAGTATCTAATGGATATTGTGATATGATTAATTTGGAATTTATTATAGGTACCTATTATAGGTCAATTTTTTGTTTAATACCATAAATATGTATATAATATGTCTTATACCTAGAAGGACATACCGTCTCCGCTCAGAATCGTTTTTCTTATACAATGATATTATATCATTGAATTCAAATTTAATACCATCCATTATACAGTGACCCACTTGTAACCTACTGTACAGCAGAGCGACACCCACTTGCCCACCTTTTTTTTCTTACATTTTTAAACTACATAAAATTTCTGCAAATTTGGTGGTCAGTGGTACAATGCATATTATAACATTGGGCTTATTTAAAATAAATTTTATATAATATGGCTCGAATTATACAGTATTGATTAAAAATATGTAAAATAAATACACATTATACTTCGTGTATTAAAATAATACTTCAAAGTATATTATATAAGTATTGAATATTGGCAAAACCAAATATCAATATTTTTATTTTTTATGTATTATAAGTTTCATACTATATGTACTAAAAAAAATGTAAATCAGGAAAAATAATTTTATATATTACTAAATACGCACCAAGAATTTTTGTTATGATGGTGAAGTACAAAACTAACGTTGATTACTTACTTACAGAAATGCAAAGCAAAAATAAATTTTCAAATACACCTAAGTTTAACCGAGCCTTATAAACATATTAAAACAATTATCATCATTTGAACACACGCTGTTTCCACAATATACTGTGATTTTTATAAATTATTTCGTTTGACTATAACCTGCAGATTTGTAATTATAAATTATTACGATTTATAAATGCTAAGACCTGGTTTAAATATTTGAGCGTTAGAACATATTAAATAATAAATTAAAATACGATAGACATTTGACTAAGTTAACTTGGTGTACCATTTGATAGTTTTAACTTCAATGGTATATTCAACAAATTTAAGAACCTCTGCACCATATTTATACGAATATAAAAAATAGTGTATAGCGGCCATGTGTGTAATTTTTTTTTTATTTTAGGTATATGATTTTTAAAAAGAATAGTGGCATTATAACTGTGTCGCACAAACAGAATATTTCAATTTAGAAAATGTTTGTTCGAAAGCCAAAAACACTTAGACCTCAAATTTATGATTATATATTATTTAACCTGAACTATCGTAATCAAAACGTGTAAAACACGACGTTTTTGCAACGATACGGTTGTTGGTTGTGAAATAACACCACGATGACACCAGCTAGATTCGCTCGATTTAAGACCGGAAGTCTATTTTTGATCCCGAATAGAAAATTAGCCAAATAATAGAAATTACTTGGCATCGTGCTCTAAAGAAAGCAATTTTGTATTTTAATTTTTTTTAATTTTAAGGTAGAATGACATTAGTGGATTTGGTTGGCCTGAATTATATGGTTTTCAGACGATTTAAGATAGATTTTTGTTAAATATTTAATAAACATACATATATATATATATATATATAATATATATATTATTATATTTGAATTTGTATGTATTTTTAGAAAATAAATATTGGTCGAAGAAATATAACTACATTTTTCACGAGAGTTAAAATAATTCCATATCTCAAAATATAGAGATTGTGTTAAATAAATATTTAAGAGATGATAGTTATAATTTATAAATTATAATATTATGCTATCAATAAAATAAAAACTCGTTTTTCTAAATAATCAACAAATAATATTATGTCCGTCAGGGTAATGTTTAATTATTATTTGGAAAAAATCGCGTACGCGTGCAGTGTTTAAAATGTCTTTATTAGGAATGGATTATATAGTATTATCTAATATTGTATAGCTCATGATTAAGTGATGAGGATACTTATATTATATATATACAGAGTGATTTACCTTGCATGCTTATCCCCCTTTTCCCTTTAATAATGCATTTATTCAAATCCTGATTTTTTTATTTAAATGTTTTTCAAATATACTTAAAGACCATATTTTAAAATACTTTGTATTTGTTATACTGTATAAAGAGTGTCCTGTGGTGATACAAACTTCTGTTTTTAAAATGATAATCATCCTTGTTTTCTTAATTATTTAGCAGGTAATTTTTCTGAAAATGTTGACCTATCAAATTCAAAACTCTAATAAGTTTTTGCATAAATTTAACTTTATGTACTATAAGGATAATAGCTACCTAATAGGTCTACGATAATGGTTTTGGAAATATGGGGACAAGGTTAATACAAATTGATTAGTAATTTATATTAATCTATCAATATTTATAATTTATAATATTGGTTTATGTAAATACTAGGTCATAAATAACATTTATTTTGTACTATTCCAATACAATTTTTAAGGACTATTATCATCAGTATAAAAATTTTAATAATTGAAAAACTATTCGTTTGAATTTTGATTTTAATACATCGACATTTTCAGAAAAATTATCGACTAAATAATTTATAAAAAAACAACGGGTGCTCTCATTTGAAAAACAGAAGCTTGTATCACCTCAGTACACTTTTTAAGTAGTACAAAATATCTCGACAATTTGAAAATATGGTCTTCAACCTTTATTTAACAGTTCCAACTATCAGAACTTAAATTAATGGTTTATTAAATAAAAAAAAATGAGTGAATCACCCTGTGTGTAATATAATCATATACCTACTCATATTTCTTAAAACAGATATCTTTTATTATTGATAATAAAATTAATGTGTATTTATTTCAATAGCACGCTTTTGCTGCAGTCCTTAATAGTAAATAGGTAATACATCTTGCAAGTGGTTTTTATTTTAACCTATTGAAGTAGCAATCGTCTGTTCATACATTACTTAACTCGTTATAATATTATCGTGCATAATTATGGTCGACTTACTACATTGTAAATTTATTGTTCTATTTATACTCACAAATGTACATATTATGCAGCTTAACGAAATCATTAGCATATCTGGTGATGGGGTTAACGTTCAATAACCCTCACAAGTTTTTTTTTTACTTTTCTGGATACACTTTACTAAATCAAAATCAATAAGTTATTAGGTATAGGTGGTTGAAATTGCTCAATGATAATTGATAAGGTTTAGAATTATATTGGAATTATGTCACAACGATATTAATTATAAACAACGTTTAAAATATTAATATAATTAGGTGCCTATTGCTAAAGTGTATTTGTTAAGTATTTAAATTTTTTGGAAAGGCAACATTTGTTATAAGTCGTTTCAGGCTCCACTGCTCTTACTATTTATCTCTAACTATTCGACTATAATATATCATTATAAGTTAGTAATGGAATAAACTCCCTGTGACACTGCAAACATAGTAAACTAGTAAACATCATAATGTGTGATCAAGTAAATATAGGTACATAATTTAATTATAATTTATGATCTAAGTTAAAAGAACATAGAACGATAGAACTATAGTCTAAAATCTGTTGAAGATGTGAGCAGACATAATAATATGTTCTTTGCACTAGCATATAGGTATCTACTATATAACTACTGATTACATTTTAAAATATAATATAAGTAGGTAATATTCTTGTTTCTTTAATTATTAGCTAATTTTATAGCGCAGTAATGGCATAGTGAAACTATTAACTAACTATACTAATTATATTTAGTTTCAGAATACTTAAATAGTAATTTTCTAGAATATTACAAAATAAACCACCTATATTATTGATAGATTTTTTTTATTTCTTATAAACTTATAAGCGATTTATTTTTACAGTGCCGGTTGAGATTAGTGTAATATTTTATATAAGACTGTATGATATGTAACAACTAATAATATAACAAGAGAACGTATCCAAAGATTATTCGGAGCAAAATCTGGTCATTGCCGATCTCAGCTGTTTTTTGTTGGTTTTGTCGGTAGCAGCGGTGGAATTCGGATTCGCGACCGCAATAGTTACAGGATTACTGTTGTAGCATAGGTGGAGCAGAAAAAAAAATGAAAAGGGAAAATTATAAGGCGAAGGTCACACCTTAATATCAGGAAGAATCGTTACTACCTATTTATTATAAACGCGATAATGTCTGTATTACAGCGTGAACGGGCCGGCGCGTATTATAATAGATGCTATATGCTGCACGTGCATACCTATATGTATACCTTATACATACATACGTACTTATTTTATATAATATATATATAAACGTACACATAATATACGACCCATACGTACACCCCATCCACACTGTTATTATTACCTGAGGTGAGCGTCGTATATTAGGGCGACGGGGCTACTATAAAATACAATATACTTATAACGCTACACGACGGTCGAGACGTTACCTGCAGTTGTATTGTTGTAGTACTAGTCGGGATGAAAATCGATTCGAGCCGGTCTTTATTTTTTCATTTTTTTTTTTTCATCCAAAATCGGATTCAAAATCGGTCGGGGCGGTTACCCCCCGGCTCGAACAATCGCCTGTGGGGGTGTGATGGTCGCGGCGGCACTAAAGGCGGGAGGATAGGTGTGTATCATTCAGAGGTGGAAAAACAACACACACACACACACACACACACACACATATTATATGGGTACACGAGTATACAAGCAGGTTACGGTGTGTAAGGGCAATCGGCGATGGACGATAATGATGTTTTCTACACTGCGCCGACGTATATACACACATATATTTTATTATTATTATTATTATATTCTCTCGGTGTGCCTAATCAAGGCGCACACAATAAAACGCCTCGCGTATATACCTACCGACATAATAAAAATAATAATGATTATAACGTAATATGATTATTGGACACTGCAGCGAGGGTGTATCTACATAACACGCACGTCGTTATGATGATAATATAATAATCATGCGCTGACTGCAGTTCGCCGTAAAATTGCATATTATGATGTATTTATTATAGTACTGCAGCAGCAAATCGTTTTTTTTTTGTCTGCACTTTAGTACACACGAGATTAACGTTTACCGACAAGTACCCTAAAGATTTAAAAAAAAACGTAATTTAATTCGGGAGGGTAAAAATTGTCAGTATGATTTCCAGGCTAAGAATTCAAAAATTCGGATCACTACGCAATAATATCATTATATTAATTTTAACTATCAAATATATTATTTTTATTTGCACCTGTACTTGGATATAATATATTTGAGGTTTCGGTTTCGCAATGTTTGGCACAAAGACAAATAAATAAGACTATTAGTACCTATGACATAATGTTTTTAATAGGTATAAATATCAATTTGCATTATACGTTTTGTAGGCGCAATTAGTATACACCATAGATTACGATAGATATTCGAGGAAATAAATAGTTTTAAGTCTAACTTGTCTGAACAAAAAAAAAAAATTTAATAATGCCTTCCTAATTAACAAACGATATACTGTCCCACTTGAAAATAAATTACAAGACCAACGAACGGAAATAAGTCGGTAAATTTATTGAGTTAAATTGCAAAAATCACACGCCACCGAATCCGCGGGGCACAACAAATATAAATAGTTGTAGAGAACATAAAACACTCGCACGGCGACAACAATAATATTGAAAAGTGAAAACTATTGGCTCTCCGAGGCTCGTTGTAGTCGCACGGTCCAACAATAATAATAATATTATTATTGTTGTTTTTTGAATATTTTTAAATACCTATAACAATTATCACTATGTGAAAAGTGCGCATATTATAGCAGCGGTCGTTGTGCGTGCTGCTGAGCCTCAGTGAACGGTGTGGCATTCCGATGGGAAATTTATGTTTGGGCACCGATATAATAATAATAACACCAAGTAGGCCCATTTAATTATAATATGATTTGTTTTATTATAATACATAATATATTATTATATTGTACGATCGCTCTCCGATGGTAGGTATATATACACGCGCCCCACGTGATACGACCACCCCCCCGCTGAGGGGGCTGTCGAAATGGATAGGCGCTTTGAAAAGTACGATAATAATATTATAGTAACAATACGCTCAGAGAATATGTATATATTACATGGTATAAGAAAACCACACACAGGTCGTTATGAGCAAACATACGACGACGGCCGGTTAGGAGACTTAAACAATAATATAATAATATTATTAGTCAAATATTTGTTTATTATTATTATTATTATTATTATTATTATAATATAATAAAGTCGTCGTCGCACTAATGTCCGTGGATAACGCAATGAGTGTAAACACATAAATCCCCTTAGCTCCGGTGATATCTCTTGTTATATAGTATAGTATTTTAAATTATCGGTACCTATATACGTTAACTGAGCGTATACAATATAACGTTTAAATATATCGTATATAGCCAAATTTAAAAAATGTATACAGTTAGGGTTTGGCGATTTAAAATATGCTCTAGAAATTAAAGAATTTGTTCTCAAAAATATTGTACAATATCGGCCAACGATAAAATATACAGATTATGTTTATAAAGTTGTCATAATATGTTTTGTGGAGTTTAATGCTTAAACTGCAGTTATAATATAACCACGAAAGTGCCCCAAAAAAATAAAACAAAAACCGAACCCACCTATAATATTATATTAGGTACTGCAGCAATATGTAGTCCCAAATAGTCGACCAGCCTTAGAAATGACCAATGTAGGTGTAAATGTTTTGTAATACGCTTTGTACTGTTTTTTCGAATTTTCTCTTCACAACGACGATGAGCGTCAGAAACCGAAAAAAAAGTAAATTTGTGCAAAATGTCATATTAGAATGATGCATAATATTACCTATAATATGATTATGAATCGGCGACCGCGATGATGTGGTAACCTCATGAAACGATAATTATTTTATAATGTTGTTACTTCAATAGTAGTGCGGGAATCTGCATAATTTAAAATAATATAAAATCGTATCGTATTATTAGCGTAGGATAATATTGTATCGGATTGAATAATAATATATACTGTTATATTTATCTACGAATTAGGTCGAACACCGCCCTTGCGTTTCTGTTAATTATTTTTCTTTTGCAGTTTCACACTGTATAATATAAAGATGTACGGTCGAGTGTCCATTCTTACTCGGCACAGCTATACGTAGGTAATAGGTATACGCATAATAATAATAATAATAATAATGGAAGTATATATTGTGTTATATTATTTATGCGCACATTATATTATGTGCCCGTCGAATATCGACAGTTTCGTACGTGGCGTTGTTCCATAGACCTTGAGGCCCGGCTTAAAACGCAGAAGACGATGATATATATACCTACTCGAAAATGTGGACATGATCTAATATTCTTATTGAAAACATTGGTATATGCGTTGCACATAACTATAATTGTGGGTGTTATTGATATTATCGTATACTATCCTGCACGTGAAAATGCGTATAATGTTACCATAATATTATGGTTCACGATTAAAAATCTCAAAAAAAATTAAAACCAACGTCTGACGACCTAGATAACAGAAATGCATCTACAAGTTACAACCCTGTACACGCAGGTACTTTTAGATAATGGGCTGAGTTAAGATTGAAGTTTTACAATAATAAATAAATATTTTATTTTTTTTTTTTTTTCAAACAACAATTCTTGGAACAGAAAAATCGATTTAATCTTAAACATTACAGAGAGTGATTTCTGGTAGAAAGGTTGATCTAATACATATTGAAAATACTAATTCAAAATTTGTTTATAAGTTCAAGTTCAAACTTGGTCAAAATCAAGCATTTTTGCAAATTATTTTGAAATTAAAATTTAAAAAGTCGTAAAACGTTAATAATTCGAATATTTAGTTTTACAAGGCACCTGGTACCTATATCATATAATTTTTCTCAGATAAATGAAAATTAATCGACAATGCATAGGTAGTCACAATTTTTTTTTACAAGCATTTAAAGTTTTCAAAATTAGCATTCAAACGTAAAACTAACGATTATACCTCAAATGACGTCCTAAATCCTAATAGCTACTTATAACTTAAATTGTTGTAGGTAATTCAAAAGATGCTAGACAATCATCGAAAATCGATTAATTCCATTATTTATATTATAACATTCTAATACTATTATAATTTTCTATTAAGTATAATATATACAATGGCATTTGAAAAATAATTAGGCTAATCATATTAAGCAAATTATTCTGCGATCCTATTCACATAATTTTACAGTACGTCAGTAAAAACTTACATCATTTATAATATGCGATATTTTTGGATAAAATTAGTTCAACCCCTTCAACTTGATAAATTAAGATAATTATAATAATAATAATATAAGATTAACAAAATTGTTCTTAATTTATTAGAATATAATAAGCAATAATTAGAGACTGGCAGAAATATTTTTCGTACCCAACAAACTATTACCTTTTGAACTCAATTAATGTATCACATACATTACCTGTACATTGCATTAGAATTACAAATTTTCTATAAAATTATGTTATTCAGTTTATTTATTGAATTTTTTTTATTTATTTAAATTTTATGCAAAATCCGTGGCGCCGAAGGACAACATAATTGAACTTACAAAGATTTACAAAGATAATAGTTCACATTTACTTCAGTATAGGTGATGTGTACAAATATATAATATATCAGATTGTATCTTAAAATTAGTACTTTATATTTTCTTACAGATGTTTGCTCTTAATAAGAATTTAAGAGTTGATCGGAGGTTCCACGGGTCTGGATTGAAATATTCTGACCCATGGCAGGGAATACTCGATTCTCTTCTTTCCCCTTTGTACATTCAATGCATTTTTTATATGAGTTTCAGGTACAGAGGTGTATAATATATTTCCGTTTATAGTTTTACTTGTGAAATAACTTAGATAACTAACTTTTCAATTTAATTTTAGACGTTTTAAAATTATATATAATATGATGACAAAATCAAACATCATGCGATGACAGTATGGACTATATTAGTTTAAACTATGTGTAGACATTTCTATTTATAAATGGCATTCATAGGCAGTTGTTTTTTTTATTTTATTCACTGTTTTGGCATCTAAAACGCTTGTTAAAGTGTAATCCTGTAACAGATGTCAATAAATTAAATTAAACAATAATACAAAAGTATGATATTATTATCATGTTGTTGTAAATAAATGCAAATATCATTTGCTATACTTTATTAAAGCATCTAGTGTAATAATTAATGACAAGCAATGTTGCACTCATAGTTGATTATTATAAATGAAAATAATTATAAAATCAATAATGTAATGTAATATAATGCTATATAATGTGATCATAAATATTTAAATCGTGTTTTCTCGAAATACCAATGCAATGTAAAATCGTGAAATATTAACGGCAATTATCGATTCAATTTCAATTTACATACATTTACATATTCTACAAATATATTTTATGACTAACATTAATAATCCAATTATCACGCATATTGGAATTTATTTGAACGTTGTGTACTAAAAAAAAAGCATTTATTTAACTATCACTATTTTCCATATTATAATCCGCAATGGACCGTATACCGAAGTTGTATATTATATAAAATAAAAATTAACTTGTTAACATACAAATTATTTAAATTGATGACTCATACGGTTGTCCCTTGGACGTTCTATGGCTGCAGATATCATAATTATTATTATTTATGTATACTATTATACAATACCAAAATTAATGAAATAGGTATATAAAATAGTTGTTTCAATCTTTGAGAATGAGATTCGAATACTATTTTAGTGCCAATTAAAATACAGTCGTAGACCGAGTATAATAAACAATCATTCCTATTCATTCAATTACTTTAAAGATTAAAAACACGCTTTCGAAGTATATACTATATATAAATAAATATTTTTTAGAAGACGTTTTATTTGTATTGTGTGTATAAAAACACTACCTTTATAGATCTTCGTTTTTCAAGGATAAAATAATATAGACAAACACAGAAACAAACGGTTATCGAGGAACAAAGTATAGTAGTTGTATGTATTTTGTATATAATATAATATATAATAAGACATTAAATATCATTGTAACTCCAATAGACATTCGTCTCGTTTTTTCTGGCTCTAAAACAACGGTTTCCACTAATGAGAAAATGAGTTGGTCACACATTTTTTTATTGTGTTTACTCAATGAAATTTAATCAATAGTATAAAATCAGATCAACTGTGTTTAATATTTCTGATTTGTCACATTCACTACAACACTATTATACAATACACAGCCATTACACGAAATATTATATTATGTACACGTTACATTTAAATTTCTATTAAAAAACATAGATCGTATATTTTT
Source organism: Macrosiphum euphorbiae (assembly GCA_949089665.1). NCBI lineage: Eukaryota > Metazoa > Arthropoda > Insecta > Hemiptera > Aphididae > Macrosiphum > Macrosiphum euphorbiae. The sequence continues at coordinate 36,357,550 of CARXXK010000001.1, forward strand.
TTTCACTGAACAAATCGTTCAACTTCGTTTCAAGAATTTTCTAGGGTCGTTTGATAGCTATAAGTATTTAGGTATATTTAGCCGTAACAAGTCCGTTGTCACCTTCAGCAGGCGACTGGACGCAAATGTTGACGAAGCAGCTGAATAATGTGTCATATTTATATTGTGAATACAACAACTTTACTATATCTTGTGACTAAAAAATAAAAAATGCGTTTGAAACCTCCGCCCGCTGCATGCGCCCAGGGTTGCAGGTCGTACAATTAATAATACGTGGCGAAAGATGAAAATTAAGTAAGCAGTGGTTATGTAATAATATGTGGATAAAGGCACGAAAAAATACGACTAACGTCGAAAGAGTTATGGCCATAATTTCGTCGAGCATAAATAATAAAGAGTATAAAAAAAAAATAACGTTGGCCACGTCGTTTGTAAACCGTACAAACAACATCGGTACACCGTGAAAAGGAGAAATTTTACCAAGTCCGCTTATATTATTATTATCATATTTATCTCACATATCGTATAATTATAATATGCTAACACGTGTGTGCATAATATGAATCCATACAATATCCGATTATTCAGTACCACATCGGTGATTGAAATACGACCATCGTGTCGATTATCGATTGCGCAGACCGCAAAATACGATCGCAGACGACGGGTTCACCTCTGTAATACAATGAAATCTATTATTAAATCGCTTATCATGCCGGAAATCCGATTATATTATAATATATGTTATATAGGTACCTACTTTAATATAATATTTGATAATTATTATCGATTTTATATCATAATTTTCATTTTTTTCTGTTTATTTATTTATTTATATTTAAAAACAAAGTTACACAATTTAAATATTTTAAATTTACAGTACACGTATACCTACATCTGTTAGTGGTTTTATTTTCATATGGTAATTAAAAACAATAGTTATTTAAATTAAATAGAAAAACTGTATACCCATTACCTATTTTATGACCTATATGTCTATAGGTATAAGACATTATGAATATTATAAATAAAAGTAGTAAACAGAAAGGACACAGCCCCCCCCCCACCATTATAGATTTCTGAATCAACATCTAAACTGACTGTATTTATTACGTTATATTATATTATTATAAAGGTTTGATACTTTGCATTTGTGTGTGAACTCACAAAGAAATTTCCAAATTTTAAACTATTTCAGTGTGTGTATGGCCAGTAAATATTGATTTTATAAATTACAACTTTTTTTGACACTGGATTCGGATAAATAAAATAATTTAAATCATTCTTGTTATAAAAAAACTTTAGCTAATAACTTTCTAAGGCATGTGTCAAAATAGTCAGTCTTTTTTTTAAAACATTTTTCAAAGTCATAACTTCAAATATCCCAATTATTAACTAGGTATAATTCACTTTTTATTATACACTTTACAACTATACACTTATAAAAGTTATAATTATAAATTATTATCATATTAATTATATCAACTTCCTACGAAGTACTATTAATGAATAGCTTCTTCTTCAAGCCAATGACCAATGCCCTATAATTGTATTTCCCCTTCATTGTACTTATTGTAATTATATTTTTATACAGATTGTACAAATAAAAACAAATATTATGACAAAAAAAAAATATCAACTTCTTGACTCAAATAGAAATTTTTTTTACTTTAAAAAATGTTTAACATATTATAATTTATAACCATTCAATTTTGATCTCGAACTTATAAGTTATAATAATTAATAATTTATATATACGGGGTGTCCCACCGAGATCTGACAAATGACATAACTTTTGCTATATACAAAATTTAAATATTTTTTTTTACTTATATAATTTATAGCCACTCGCGCTACATGTATAATATACAAAAAATTATTTTTATTTTTTAATACTGAAAATAAAAAATGTATAATTTGATTTAAAATTTTTTATATAAATTTAAAATAGCCAATTTGTGAACCTGATTATAAGAACAATTTTGATGGTAAAAACATTGATATAAGTCAAGTAGTTTATTTTTTAGAATTTTTTTAAATATCTATAATTTTTTTATTAAATTATTTTGGGATGTAATAACTTTTTTAAAAATATTATTTTTAGAAATTTGCTGACATGAGTATATTTTTTAAATTATTTGGTGATCACATAGTACTAACAATTTTTGTCATACGTTTAAGTAGCAGTTTTATTTATTTTTTTTTTTGTCAGATCTCGGTGGGACACCCTGTATATATATATTATGAATTATAAATGTTTTAAGTTATTTGAGTTATTGTAAACATTTATCCTCATATAAACTTTTTTAATCAGGGGAGAAATAATTTATTATAAAAAACATATATTTTTAAAATAACTATTTACTCTAGGGGGATAATTATATTACCATAATAAACTATATAATATCACCTGCGTCCAGTTTATTAAACTTCAAATAATTATTTATCAACTCGTGAAATAATTATTGGACGGGTACCTGAAATTGGCAATAACAATGTAGAACAAAAATGCAAGTATAATATTGATTATTATGTTATAATAAATGTTTGTCTCTACGGAGTTTAACATGGAAATATCAAACTGCACATTATAATCATATTACAATGACCGTTTTTGTATATTGTTGAAGTCACTGCGCCCTGTGGAATATTATTATATATAGGTACTGTCCATGTATTATATTATTAATAAATCATCGTGACATCTGGGCGAACCACTGTCTTTTTGGATTGTTATTTTTTTTTTTTTTGTTTAATCCGCATTATAATATTAAGTGATCAGTAAGACCTATACCACTATTCGCCTTAAACACTAATAATTTGGTAGGTATGACAAACCGACATTTAAATTTTATAAATTAAACCTGTTGTAATTTTGACGGGCTTAAATGAATTAAATAATTTCGTGGTTATATCAAGTCCCACCTACATATTATATTATAATACCTATATGGCTATAATAATATACTGTTTGGTACGTACGACTTAATTATATACACAATAAGCTAGATATAGAATATTATATGCTAATTATTTCCAGCACTTCACCTAATTATTGATAAACACTGTTAGGTATAATGTATATTGATGAAGATGTATCATACATAATATTATAATATAATGTATGTTATATTTTATTATATATGTTTACATAATGTGTTTTAATATTTTTAAATTTAAGATAAAAGATAGGTATCATTAATAACAGTTGAACAAATTTTTGATTTTTACACTAATAAGCACAGTGAATAAGTATAGTCACTAATTGCAATTATTTTTATGATGCGTGTATTATAATATTTACAATGATTTACAACCAATAACAATTCATTTGGTTACTAGATACCTAAAATAGAAAATAAATAATACACTGTAAAATACACAACTCGTTAATAATTAATAACTAACCACAAAGCTAACAAGACGATGTGTTTTAAAATACAGTGATAAGTGGTTTATGGACCATAATATGTGAAAGTTGAAGATGATATATTATAGTTTTACATATGAACAAAGGTATGTAGTAGGTACTATAGGTAATTAAATTCTAAAATAAATAAATTTGTAAATTATCGTTAACAACAATCATTTGAAGATAAAATAACAATAAATACAAATATTATGAAAAAAACTACTGACCACATAGAGTTTAAATGTTCCAAAGAAATTCAATATCTTAATAATAGGTACACGATTAAATAATCCTATCGAACGGATCAGCTGCTTACGATGAATATGGCGTTTCAATGATTGCTATGGCAGAAAACATAGTACTACTAAACAATAAAATAATATCTATGTTAAAATGAACGAATGGTAATAAATCATAATATTTTAATTATTGCGTTCGAAAATAAAATATAAATGGTTAGAATATATTAAACATATTTTGCATATTACTGGTATAAGAAGTCAGGGTAAGTAAATTTCAATTTATTTCAATTTATTTTCACTGAATATTAAAAATAAAAAAAATTGCTGACCATACAATGTAACATTATAATTATATTGGTAATAAGCTAATATACATAATATAATAATATACCTATCGGTGTTTACTGTTCAATAATTTTTTTTTGTTTCTTTTTTTACATTTGATTGTTTTTTTTTTTGGTGTCTTAAATTTAATACTATAAAAATATATACTCGTACTTAATTTCTATTTATTTATGAATGCATTTTTTTAATAATTGGGTATTGTTCCTTTGGAGCTATTCAATGGTGCTGATGTAATGAACGAAACAATTTAATAATATTAATTGATTAAAGTGTCGATTATAATATTAATTTTTTTTCCTAGATTTTTACATCACAACATACAAAAATCTCTGTACAGCTAAATAGATTTTGTAACACTCTTTTGGACATGGAAAAGGAAACTGAAGGTAAGATACATTTTAAAGATGTTTGATTATGTCAGTAAATCAGAATACCGTACTAGTAATTTAGTAATATTCGACTATCCTATTAATACGAAAACATACAATACCTATGTAACTTCTTCAACTTAACGTTTTATCTAAATTATAGACATCGTAGACACGATTAATCCAATGTAAAATACATATATTATTTGTTTAGTTGCCTTAACTAATTTAGGTTAGTACATAATATTTATGTTAATTTATCAATAATAATTAATACATTTTTAATAGTGTGTTATGGCTTGGTCTTTGCTATTCCACATTCTCACAGACATCAAAAGTTTGAATTAATTGTCACACAAAATCAGGACTCAGTCCCGGATTTATCGACTTCGGGTGGACTTTTGTAATCCAAGCTTTTATCTATAGTATTTGTCGGTGTGATCTAATCTCAATGCTTTGTTATTGTGATGGCCGTTTTTATATTGTTACGTAAGGATAATATACACCGCATTACGTTAATTGTATAACTGTTTGGTTTTCAATACAATAATTTAAACATTTCATTCTCTCTGACATGAACATTTATGTCAAATTTATATTAATCACTATAGCTGTAAAATACTATACGCTGGTTATGTTTATTTAATTTTTAAATAAATAAAACGGTTCACTCACTAACATTGTTGTGAATTATTATATTGTATTTATTGATGTAACCATATTATTTTTTAGGTGACATTCAAATGTACTTGAACTATATCAGAGGCTTGGGGATTAAAGCGTGGATTCCCGGGACACCGGGAAGTGGCCCCAAGATGTCTGAAATAGACCAGTGTCGATCTGGGGTACTCTGTTTGAATTATGAAGGATCGGACATCTATAGTACAGGCATTTTTTTTATTTTTCATAGACGATAACACGTTTGTATACATTTTAATGGGTCGGTTTTAGTTCAGGGCATTAGTCGTCGTACAAAAAACGACAAGTGTTCTACAGGACTTGTCGAGAATCTATACCACTTAAAGTCTGTTAAATTAGAAAACGACGAGGTAAGTCGTAACTGAATTAAAGTATATACACAACTTTAACCAAAAAAAACTTTATGTTTCAGTTGGATCGATTCGATGGTGGTCTCGGCAATACTGCATTAAATGGCTATTTGGATGTAAATATAACGTCACGTGATGATGAAGAAAAGTGTAGACTCGATGTCGGTACTCAGTGGAGCTATAGAGATATTATTGATTATTCACTTGAACATCCAAAATTTCCAAAAAGTATCACTAGTCATTTGAAAAAATCTGTTGGAACAAGAGTCGACGGCATTGAACAAGTGAGGAAACAAAGCAATTATAGTAATTAAATGTTTCAAATGTGACTTGATGATATATAATTTTAGTATTGTTGTATTAATATTATACATTTTACAGACAACTTTCGATACTGATATAACGGGGGTGGTGCATAAACGTATCGTAGAAGAAAAACTTACAAGAGAAGTCAGAGTGGCCAGATGTTACGTATCGTCGTTACCAGACCGTGCACTTAAACGCGGTGGCGGCGATGCAACGAAAAAGAAAAGCAGTCATCTAGATAAGAAATCATTGAGATCACATCACACGGGTAAATTATGGAGAAGCCAGGACATGCGTTTAGACGAAATCAAAAAATCCGGGCTTAGTCCTGGTTTTGTGCGACAATTAATTAAACGGTTTGATGTCTCTGATAATGTGGAACAGCACCGTCCAAGCCGGAACACCTTATAGACCTACAATAATAATATATCATACTTTATAATAATTCTCACCGATATTATAACGTTTAAACTATAACATATAAAAAAAATAAATTTTTTTCTTTTCGCTATCACTGTTGTTTTGGTACTATTATTACTATATTACAGTGTTGGGTAAGTTACGATTAAAAAGTAATTAAGTTACTTTACTCGTTACTCAAATAAAATTATAATGAAATTACTTTACTTTTCAAATAAAAAAGTAACTCATTACTTTCTTGTTACAAAAAAAAAATATTAATTAATTTCTTGGCAATTATCATCTGCATGCAAATTGAACAAGCAATTCTTTATAAAACCTGTACCTATAGTTAATAGGATCGTATAAAACTTAATCTTCCACACAAGCTATTCATAAGAAACCTATTTAAAGGAATCAAATTAAATAACACATTTAATTAACTGTTCTCGTAATTTAGGTGCAATTAGATATTTCAAATGTCAAAATCATTGAAAACTGAATTGTGGGGAATTAAAATTAAATATATATATACATATTAGATTGGTAATCATAATAATACCCCCATTACACCTACATATATATTTTTTTCGATTCCCCTTCCCCAGGTAGGTAGGTACTTGATAATTCGAAACTGTAACACGTTATTCTATAGAAATTACTTTTCAAAAGTAATTTCCATTACATTTTCGTTACTTGGAAATAATTCTAATGAAATTACTTAACGCGTTACAAGCAAAGTAAATTATGGAGAAGCCTGGCCAATATGCGATTAGACGAAATCAAAAAATCCGGGCTTAATCCTGGTTTTGTGCGACAATCAATTAAACGGTTTGTTGTCTATAATAATGGGGGACAGCAACGTCCGAGCCGGAAAACGTTAGACACATAATGATATAATATTAATATATCATATTCCAATATTAGTTAAAACTAATAATAATATACATATTAATATATTATATTATAATAATTTTCACCGATATACAAATGTTTAAACTATATAAAATATAAAAAATTCATGTTGTTGTTTTACACCATGTTGTTTTTGTACTATTATTATTACGAGCTTTCGACCGGTTTGATCGGTCCATAATCCGGTCATGCGTATGATAATAATGTCTTTATACATTATAATAAACGACCCAAAATCGGAAGCAACGCTGTTCGTTTATTTATAATATTCTACTGCACCACGTTACGAGCGTATACATATCAATTACGTGACGATTTTTATATTAGTATTGTAAAATCAGGTATATTCACGAATGCCATTATCGAAAAAATAATAATTAGTCATCACTCAGGTTTAGAATATTATTAAATGTTAATCGGCAGATTTAAATGTAAATAGGTACCTATAGGTATTGTAAGATAAATTTGTATTTATAGTGTAAATATCCGTATAATCTAAAACCTACATAAATGTAAAATAAACTTATATAGGTACATGATAATAATAATTTTCAATGATAAACACCTATCCAAAACCGAGAATACAAAGCGTACTTCTTGATATTTTTTTCTCTGCACATGTTTTCGAAACGTGTTAAAAAAAAAGTATCAACGAGGTTACAGTGGTTACGCCATTATATTATTATTATATTATTTAACTCCTGCTATTTATGAATAAAAAAAATTGATATTTAAATTTAGGGATTGTGATAAATAATAGACATTTTTATTCTAGTAAGATCTTACTAAGATACGTATATTAACAGTAAAAAAGATTAGAAGAAATATTACTATATAATATTGTTTAATACATTTTACTAGGAAATTCGTTGATTAATCATTGTTTGCAATGTCTTCAGAAATTTGCATTACCCACAATAATATAACATTAATTGCAATTGCAATCAAACTTGTATGAATAAAAAACGGTTTCATTAAATTCAGCAACTGCAAAACACATTATACGAGAACAATTGTTTAAAAGAAGGAGTATTTTCTCTGTAAAAGTCAAACGCGATGTAGTTAAATAAGATTATTCGAAGTACTTGTTTTATTTTAAATATAATACGGTTGAAAAACCTTATACCCTTTTATTGAAACATATATTTTGGATATCTATTGAACATAAAAAGTGTAATTTTCCAAATAGGTTTTATATTTTCAATCGTTAAAGATTATGGAAAAAGTGTAAGTTATATGACTTCAAGAAAACAAAAAGTGAAAAATGACATAACCTAACCAATCAATCACTGGTATTACTTTACACGCCTGTTCTTTACACTTCGAGAGAGGAATTTTGTTCAGCCTATGGCCATCATATCTTAATTTATACCATACCCATACTTGGGAACCATTGCTAACATCGACACTTTTCTCTGAGGACCAATTTATGTTTTTCTCTCACCAAACAACTAATGACTGTCAGCATTTCTGTCATTGTCATCTCCAACGTTACTTATTAAATATAAAAATGTGAAAGTGAAGTCGACGTTCAGAATACTCGTCGTTTGTCAGAAATGGAGTCTCTTTTCCAGATGTGTTTCGTCTATTAGGTGTTCTTTTAGTAAAACGATAAGTGAATATACAATTCGAGTAGGTAGGCTATAACTAAAAGTGTTCCTTATTTCCATCACAATTATTGCAAAATAAACTGTCGTTAATTACTCAATATTAGTCAATATACTAAACATAATATTATTTGGGATTAAGATATTAAATTTCTAGATAGGTAAATAATATAAATTGACAAATATACATTTACTTGAATACGCCTATATTCATAAATGTCTATTAAGTACCTATACAAATTGGTTGATGCATGATAAACTGTTGTTATTAATAATCATTTACGAATAGCAATACAAAGTACATAATTAAATATCCTTAGAAATATAGGCTTTCACATCCTTTATATATAGTTACATATACTGAATTACGAGGTGCACTATAAGCTCTTACTATAATATATCAGAATGACTTTTTAGATTTCCTGTTGTCACATTAAACTTGTACACAGTTTCTAAAATTATATTTCATACTCTCAACACAGTATTCGTAGATATCACAAAATGAGTATCAAAATGGATGGATTTTCTTAAAAGTTAAAATATTAAAACCTTACCAGGGATTTAGTAACTCCAACAGTTCGTTTTAATTAAATCAAAACGATCATAACTTTAGTACAATATCTTTTGCTTTGAAGACTACCATATACTTTTATTCAAACATTGATAGATATTGGCGATAGAGTATGTCCTCGTAAATGTTAAAGACTGTATCATCATTATATAGTGTGACAACATGGTTATTAGGAATTCAATTTGTACTTCATTTTCGTCTCCTCTCAAATAACAGTTAAACATAATATTTAATATTACATAACACAGGAAGGAGAAAATGGTATTTTTGTAATTGTTTTTTTTTTTCGAATATGGAAGTATAAAATCACAAAACTATTATTACATAACACATTTATTTACTCAAAAAGTATCTTATCTTATATTATTGGGATTCAATATGACTTTTTATAAATAATATTATTATATCACTGTTATAACATAATACGTTTACTACCTACGATAATAATTGGTTATAGTCATGAATTATAATTACTACGGAAATCAACATAATATTATTATGTGGAATCACTTATACTAAAAACGTGTTGATATCCAATCAGCATCACTTTATTTTAAAATGGATCACTGGCCTATTAAATATTCCAAAGTAATAACTTTATGCGAAATTCCCAATTGTAATGGTTGTACGTGGTATATTCAGGAATGTAAATACCATGATGGATTATGTGTCAACTGTCAAAAGAAGAAATATGCGTCTTAAAAATTATCAAACGACAATATGATATTATATTTTTCATTCATAATAAATAAGGTGTTAACTTGTCATTATTATTTTCACATGGACATTATTGAACTACTATTGTTATAACTCTATCGACAGTCGTTATTTATATATTTTTATTTCCACATCGACAAAACTGAAATTATTGCTATTTGGCAGATACTCGTAATGTTTACATTAATATCATTATGAACTCAAAATGTATGAAATAAAATAAAATGTCATTGGTTTTATATTTTATATTATTTTACAAAAAATGTTAACTATTATTATATTTTAAAATCGAATGTACTACCTGAAATACCTAGTACCAGTTAACAGCAAGTATAAGGATCACCAGCGTGGCAACCCACCTTAAACCATTTGAGATATTATGTACACAAATGCTGAAATGCATGATGTAACTCTTGACTCTAGAGGTTATATATGTACTTACTTATGTGAACACAAAAAAATAATAAATTAAATAAAAAATTCATGCATTGAAGAGTTAAAAATAATAATATTATCGTCTTTTTAAATTGAAGCAACACAAACACTTCCGGCCACATATTTTACCCAATATAACTGTTGAATTATTTACTCATGTTAAATAATATCTGCAGTTGGACGATTGAAAACTTGATGATTTGTCCAAGTTGTCTTATCATATTGTGATAAGAATGGTTGGATTCTTCTCATCACCTCACATTTATTAATTGTTTGTGGCGTAAGAATATAACTTACCAAACTAAAAATAATCACTAACTTGCAGAATTAATCGATGCTCGTTAATGAGCGGTTCTTCACAAACTATTATAATTAAATCCTTAGCAATTTATTTTAATGGTAATTAAAATAAACTTAACTCTCTATAAAATATGGTGTAAAAAGATAAACATATATATATATTATTCCTGGTTATCTTTATTACATGAACGAGGAATTTAAGAATGTTCTCGGAAAATATTATTTTGTATTGTTCATATTTATATTTTGAGTCATTGAACTATTTACATAAATTGTAGGTATATTATGTTTTGATAATATTACCTATTATCTCTTCAAATTTTCTAAATTAGAATGAACTTTCAATTTTAAAAGACTTGCATTTTAATTAGTCCGTAGTTTTAATATTTTTAATTCTCAAATGGATTTTAATATACATATATTTTATGATTAATAGGTCTTATGTCGGACTAACGATTTATTAATATTACTAGATTCCGGTGTTTGTCATCCCGCCTACGGCGGAAAGACTGTGTGGGCGGTGGTGCATCTTTGTCGGCGATGCTGGGTTTTTTGATCCAGCCTGCGGCGGGAATGGGGGGTCGTCGGTTATTGTGTTTTGTCGTGTTGGCAGCACTGGTTAAGCGGTAATTTTTGAACTCGGAAGAGTGTCTAGTCGTAAGTCACGCGATTCAAGTCGATCGTACGACACAGCCAGCCAGGTAGGCAATCCGACTACGTCGGATCGCAGACCATGCACCGGTCGGGTATGTCCGGTTCTGGTGTGTGTGTGTTGAAATCGGAAATGTTGAAATCGAAAATTCGGGTTCTCTGAGTTTGAGTGTCTAGCTATCAGTCATCTCGGGTGAAAGTCGATTCCCGAGTGTCGGATGCAGTGGGGGTGTAAGTCGCTCGTATGCAAGTAGCTAGTAAGGTAGGCAATCCGACTACGTCGGATCGCAGACCATGCCCCGGGCGTGTATGTCCGGTTCTCGTATGTGTGTTGAAATCGGAAATTCGGGTTCTCTGAGTTTGAGTGTCTAGCTATCAGTCATCTCGGGTAAAAGTCGATTCCCGAGTGTCGGTTGCAGTGGGGGTGTAAGTCGCTCGTATGCAAGTAGCTATTTAGGTAGGCAATCCGACTACGTCGGATCGTAGACCATGTACCGGGCGTGTATGTCCGGTTATGGAGTGTGTGTGTGTTGAAATCGGAAATTCGGATTCTGAGTTTGAGTGTCTAGCTATCAGTCATCTCGGGTGAAAGTCGATTCCCGAGTGTCGGATGCAGTGGGGGTGTAAGTCGCTCGTATGCAAGTAGCTAGTAAGGTAGGCAATCCGACTACGTCGGATCGCAGACCATGCACCGGGCGTGTATGTCCGATTCTCGTATGTGTGTTGAAATCGGAAATTCGGGTTCTGAGTTTGAGTGTCTAGCTATCGCCTATCAGTCATCTCGGGTGAAAGTCGATTCCCGAACGGACAATCCGCCTACAGCGAAAAGTGCTCGAAACGGCCGTTCAAATCTGATATACCATGTATATTTATTTAATTATGAGAATTAAATCAAATTAACAAATAGATAATTATATTGGTGAATAACAAATTTTATTGAAATGTAATACTATCATATTAAACGTAGGTATGTATAAATAAATACACTATACAATTTTTTGGCACTTATCTTCGTAAGTACCTACTATCATAATATTTTGCTGTTATATTGTATGTCTGTATATAATATATGATGTACCTACCTACCAATTTATTAAATGTCATATGATGTTTTAAATTATTTAGTAATTATAATTGCATAATTATAATGGTGCATCATTGTGTTATGACTTATGTATTATGTGTATGAAAGTGTGTATGAAAAAATCGAACTTTTTGTCGCATATTTTCATTTCCGTATAAAGTAATAACAACACTGTCCGCTCCCCGATCTCCTCCGCGGAACTCGACTCGAGCGAAGTACTGACGACGGCGGCTTATAAATTTAGCGGGGAATGCCAATAACATCCAAACAGGCAGGGTAATACCTCTAAAACGGGCCAAGAAACGAATTTTAGAAAAAAACAGCAAAAAATGACGCGACGCATGTATTTATTGCTGTATATAGCGATACTTACACGGTACCTACTCCCTTTTCCGCGACGCCGCTCTTTCCCGGGACTCGTCTGTGAAAAAGTATGGCCGCGCACCGGCTATAAATTTAGCGGGGAACGCGAATAAGATTCAAACGGGGAGGGTAATACGACCAAAAGGAGCTAAAACTCAAATTTTTGAAAAAAAAAGAAAAAAAAAAGAAATCGAACTCTTCGTCGCATAATATATTCACGCCCATGTATAGTAATAAAGACACTGTCCGCTCTGCTAAATCATTTGACGGGGAACGCGAGTAAGTCTTCAACGGGGAGGTCCGAAGTCAGTAGAGGCGTTAAAACTCGAATTTTGAAAAAAATCGGAACATTTACGTTAAAAATGATAAGACGGAAGTGATAGCGAACGACGAAAAAAAAAATTAATTTATCACGGCCGCCGCAAATTATCGTATATTCCCGGGGGCCGGGGGGTTTGAACCCACGACCCTCGAGTCACCTGTTCTAACGCCTAACCTACCTAACTACCTACTGAGATGAAAACCTGAGTCAAATCTATGACTCTTAAGCCGCGTTGCCGTCCCCGCGAAAGGCGAACGCCGTTTAGAAGAGGTTCAAATGGAGTTTGAGCGGGCGATCCGACAGCGTCGGCGAGCGGACGACCGTCGCGAGATTCGCGAAGAAAATCGAACCTCGAGACGCATGTATTTATGCCTGTATATAGCGATACCATACACGGTACCTACTCTCGTTTAAGCGACGCCGCTCCTTGCCGGGACTCGTTTTTGAAAAAGTAGGGCCTCGCGCCGGTTATAAATTTAGCGGGGAACGCGAATAAGATCCAAACGGGGAGGGCGATACGACCGAAAGGGGATAAAACTCGAATTTTTTAAAAAATACGGCAAAAAACATGCGCGACGGCGGCGCTCGTATCGCACGCGATATCTGCCGCCGCGGGCCGGCCGGGAATTAAGTAGGACAGCGCGCCGTCTATAAATTTACCGAGGAACGCGAATAAGGTCCAAACGGGCCCTCCCGAGGCACCCGAGGGGGGTAAACCTCAAAAATGTTGAAAAAAAATTGTGAAAAATGGTCAAAACCGTGAAAAGTGATAAGGAGGAAAGATAACGCAGTGACGGCTCCCCAAAAAACGCCTCGACGCATGTATTTATGCCTGTATATAGCGATACCTACACGGTACCTACTCTCGTTTCCGCGACGCCTCTCCTCACCGGGACTCGTCTGTGGAAAAGTAGGGCCGCACGCCGGCTATAAATTTAGCGGGGAACTCGAATAAGTCGTCGACGGGGAGGGTGAAACGACCGAAAGGGGCTGAAACTCGAATTTTCGAAAAAAACGGCAAATGGAGCAGTCATATTAAACAGTATTTATAATCTGTAGCAATATTTAACCCAATCGGAATCACCTAAAAACTGTAATATATCAAGTAGGTACTACATTACAATTATATTGTAGGTTGGTCACGGTAAAATCAAGTATTAATTAAATGTTAATTATTATTTTTTTGCAAAATAAATATATATAAATACCGATATATATAATATTATAATAACGCGAATTTTGAAAAAAATCGGAACACATGATTAATGTGACAAAAAAAAAACGCAAAAATAAGAAATTCGATTTGGTTCGGCCGCCGCAAATAACCGAAAATCCCGGACGGCGGTTTCGAACCCACGACCCTCGAGTCACCTATCCTAACGCCTAACCAACCTAGCCACCTACTCAGATAAGATTCTGAGGCAAATGTATGACTCTTAAGCCGCGTCGCCGTGCTCGCGGCGATAAAATAAAATTCTTATCACTTTTCTTATCAATAAAAACAATATTTAAGAAAATCCCAATAAATCCTATCAAAAACTCAAAACCCCGAGTTTCCCCTTGGCGAGGTGGGTGTTAGTACTCTCCCGGACCAAAATCCATCAAAAAAGCAAAATCCAAAAAGGGGGGGAGGAGGTGCCCCCGTTCCCTAAAGCGGAAAACGGTAGTATTCATAAAAAGAATGGGTTCCCCCTTGGTCGGAGGTCTTTAACTTGAATTCCGGCCGAGTTATACTCAACTCAAAATGTGGGGGGGGTGGGGGCTTTGGTTCCCTAATGTTGAAAATTCATCTGGGGCCTAAAAAATTGAGATGCCCATTGGTACGGGGTCTCTAAGTCGAATACCGGCTAAGTTATACTTGGTCAAAAATAATTACTCGTTTAATGGGTCCCCCCACTCCGCCCGACGGTCACGGGGTAATCGATTTATAAGACGTTATTATCACGTCAAAAAAATGAAAAACACGGGTTTTTTTTTAATAATAATAATAATGTTCGAAAATATTCGTCGATAAGGAAAAGGGAGGAGATAAGCGAGCGGAATTTATAGCGAACGCGCGGGAAGTATTGTGATTGGTCGTCATGGAAGAAACGCGGAGTGCCGTGAGCGCTCCCCGCGGATCTTATACGCGTTATTAGCGTTTTATTATATAAGACTAGATTCCGGTGTTTGTCATCCCGCCTACGGCGGAAAGACTGTGTGGGCGGTGGTGAATCTTTGTCGGCGATGCTGGGTTTTTTGATCCAGCCTGCGGCGGGAAGGGGGGGGGGGTCGTCGGGTATTGTGTTTTGTCGTGTTGGCAGCACTGGTTAAGCGGTAATTTTTGAACTCAGAAGAGTGTCTAGTCGTATGTGTGTTGAAATCGGAAATTCGGATTCTGAGTTGGAGTGTCTAGCTATCAGTCATCTCGGGTGAAAGTCGATTCCCGAACGGACAATCCACCTGCGGCGGATCGTATGCAGTGGGGGTGTATGTCGCTCGTATGCAAGTAGCTAGTCAGGTAGGCAATCCGACTACGTCGGATCGCAGACCATGCACCGGGCGTGTATGTCCGGTTCTCGTATGTGTGTTGAAATCGGAAATTCGGATTCTGATTTTGAGTATCTAGCTATCAGTCAACTCGGGTGAAAGTCGATTCCCGAGTGTCAGATGCAGTGGGGGTGTAAGTCGCTCGTATGCAAGTAGCTAGTCAGGTAGGCAATCCGACTACGTCGGATCGCAGACCATGCACCGGGTGTGTATGTCCGGTTCTCGTATGTGTGTTGAAATCGGAAATTCGGATTCTGAGTTTGAGTGTCTAGTTATCAGTCATCTCGGGTGAAATCCGATTCCCGAACGGACAATCAGCCTAGAGCGAAAAGTACTCGAAACGGCCGTTCAAATATGAAAAAGCATACAGGAGTTAATAAAATTGTATTTTTTGATAATTATAGAGAACAGTTATCAGGTGTTTTATGTTGTATTTATAATCAATGTAATCATTGTTATGTTTTCGCGGTTATAACAAATAAGTCGACAAAATCTAATTTTCTGATATTTTCGAATATTTTCTAAAATATACCTACCATGTATATTTATTTAATTATGCGAATTAAATCAAATTAACAAATAGATAATTATATTGGTGAATAACAAATTTTATTGAAATGTAATAATATCCTATTAAACGTAGGAATGTATAAATGAATACACTATACAATTTTTTATCACTTATCTTCGTAAGTACCTACTATCATAATATTTTGCTGTTTTATTGTACGACTGTATATAATATATTATGTACCTACCTACCAATGTATTTAATGTCATATGATATTTATGATGTTTTAAATTATTTAGTAATTATAATTGCATAATTATAATGGTGCATCACTGTGTTATGACTTATGACTTATGTATTATGTGTATGAAAGTGTGTGTGAAAAAATCGAACTTTTTGTCGCATATTTTCGAATTTTAGAAAAAAAACGCAAAAAACGACGCGACGCATGTATTTATTGCTGTATATAGTGATACTTACACGGTACCTACTCCCTTTTCCCTGACGCCGCTCTTTCCCGGGACTCGTCTGTGAAAAAGTAGGGCCGCGCACCTGCTATAAATTTAGCAGGGAACCCGAATAAGATTCAAACGGGGAGGTCCGAAGTCAGAAGAGGCGTTAAAACTCGAATTTTGAAAAAAATCGGAACAAAAAAATGATAAGACGGAAGTGATAGCGAAACGACGAAAAAAAAATCAATTTATCGAGTTGCGGGTTGCGAGTTGCGGGTTACGCGTCCGTCAAAGGGCGTTTGAGCGGAGGACCGTGTCCGCCGCCTTCGGACGTTCAAAACGCGAGATTTGCGAAAAAAATCGAACCTAGAGGCGCATGTATATATATTATATGTATGTATATAGCGATACCTACACGGTACCTACTCTCGTTTCCACCCCGGGACTCGAATTTTCGAAATAAACGGCAAATGAAGCAGTCATTACTATTTTTTAATATAGTATTTATAATCTATAGCGGTATTTAACCAAATCGGAATCACGTAAAAACTGTAATATATCAAGTAGGTACTACACGTATAGGTTAGTTAAATTGTAATGTATTTATAAAAGAAACATGTAGGTGGGTCGGTAAATGTTAATTATAATAATTTTTTTGCCCAATAAATATCGTCAAACGAATAATAATAATATATATAATAATATAATAATGCAAATTAAAAAAAAAAATGAACACTTTCGTTAAAAATGATTAATGTGACCAAAAAAAAAAAAAACGCAAAAAAAAGAAATCCGAAATATCACGGGCGCCGCAAATTATCGAAAATCCCGGCGGCCGGGTTCGAACCCACGACCCTCGAGTCACCTATCCTAACGCCTAACCAACCTAGCCACCTACTCAGATGAAAACCGGAGTCAATTCTATGACTCTTAAGCCGCGTCCCCGTGCTCGCGAAAGGCGAACGCCGTTTGGAAAGCCGTCAAAGGGCGTTTGAGCGGGCGATCCGACAGCGTCGGCGAGCGGACGACCGGCTTCGCCGCCCTCGGACGTATAATACCCGAGCTTTGCGAAAAAAATCGAACCTCGAGACGCACGTATTTATGCCCGTATATAGCGGTACCTACTCGATACCCCATCGGTACCTACTCTCGTTTAAGCGACGTCGCTCCTCCCCGGGACTCGTTTTTGAAAAAGTAGGTACCCTCGCCGGCTATAAATTTAGCGAGGAACTCGAATACGTCGCCGGCGGGGAGGTCGGACGTCTCGTAGAGTTGCTACACTCGACTCTAGTCGAAAAAGTCGAGAAAACCGTCGAAACGGCGACGACGCGGCGCCCTCGGCGATCGATACGTCCGCCGGGGCACTCGTTTTTGAAAAAGTAGGGCCACGTTTCGACGTTAAATTTAGCGGGGAACGCGAATAAGATCCAAACGGGGAGGTCGATAATCCCCAAAACGCCTAAAACTCGAATTTTCGAAAAAAAATGCAAAAAACGCGCGCGACGGCGGCGCTCGTATCGCACTCGACATCCGCCGCCGCGGGCCCGCCGGGAAAAAAGTAGGGCCGCTCGCCGACTATAAATTTACCGAGGAACGCGAATAAGGTCCGAACGGGGCCGCCCGAGGCCCCCCGGGGGGGTAAAACTCGTTTTTTTTCGAAATTTCTTTGATTTTCGAAAAAAAACGGCAAAAAGTGATAAGAGGAGTGATAACGCAGCGACGGCTCCGCCGCCGCCGGGAGACCGCCCGCGGATAGAAATCTAATTTTCTCATTGGCTCTCCCTTACGCTAGTTCGGAATTACTCCACAAGCTGCGCCCTCGGGTTCACGTTTTATAGTATAAGACTAGCTCTCCGAGCGTCGCTGGGGGACACCCCCAGACCCCCGTGACCGGGCCCCGAGTGTTGTCGATTTCGGAAGCAGCGGTGGTCTCATGGTGCGGTCGTGGGTCTCAGCCGACACGGTGTATGGGTGATGAGGAGGTATGGTGATAAGGATGTGTGATAAGGCTAGGACCACTGTGGTTCGACGTGGTAGCCCGTGGTAGCCAGGGCAGAGTCTTTTCGCCAACGCCGCCGGAAATTCGAAATTTGGTAAAAAAATAATATAGGTAGTAATTTTTGTGGGTGTCTAGCAGTTCGGTCACCTAGAATGACGTTCGCCGTAGTAATAGTATTTGGGGTCTAGCGGGTCAGTCACGTTCCTCGACTTTGGTCGTAGTCACCCTTGAAAACGCAAAATTAAAGAATAAATTACGTGAAGAAAATTCAAAATATTTCGGGCGTCCGTGCAAATCATATAGCCCCCGTCTGATTTTGGTGTCTAGCAGGTCACCCATCTATGTTATCCTTGTAGGCAACCGACACGATGTTGGAGGTAGACAACGTGACGACCGGTTCGTGTCATCGGCTATATAATTTACGTGAAAATATGTTTTGGGGTCTAGCAGGTCTGTCACCTTCCTCGACGTTGTTCGTATTTTTGTGGGTGTCGGATAATGTGTGATGGCCGCGTGTCACGTCATCACGTATGCAATCCGACTGCGTCGAATCGCGGACACCGTTTATTACTGTCACCGAAAACGGATAGTTAAGTAAAAATATCATCTGGTCGTCGGTCTCTAGCCGGTCGTTGTGTCATGAGATTTGCACCACCGTGGTTCCACGTGGTAGCCCGTGTGAGCAACAACGTTCGCCGACAACGTTTGCCGAATGCCCCCGGAAATTCGAAATCCCGTAAAAAAACATATTGTTGCCGCGATTTTTTTCCTCTCTACCAGGTCAGTCAACTCGAATGACGTCCGCCTTAGTAAAACTTCTAGGATATATGACAATGTGCGACGGCCGAGTTTTATAGCTGCCCTTTAGTTTAGGTGTCTACCAGGTCGGTCGCCTTACTCGACGTTACAGCACATAGAATCATAACGCAGAACCTACCATGATTATGAAAAACTAATATAAAAAATAATATAAAGTCACGTTCCTCGACTTTGGTCGTAGTCAAGCTGGAAGGCAGCCCGACAATATTCGACGGCTGGGGCACGTCATCACGTATGCAATCCGACTGCGTCGAATCACGGACGACGTTCATTACTGTTACCGAAAACGCAGAATTAAAGGATAAATTACGTGAAGAAAATTCAAATTATTTCGGTCGTCCGTGCAAATCATATAGCCACCGTCTGATTTTTTGTTGTCTAGCAGGTCAGTCATCTATGTTATCCGGGTAGGCAACGTGCGGCCGGGATAGCGTCCATTACAGTCACTGACAACGCAAAATTAAGTTAAGAATTATGTGAAAAAAAATTCAAAACATTTCGTAAGCAATCCGACTACCGAGTCACCTTCCTCGACGTCATTACGCCAAAATTTAGGTCTACGACTTTATAATTATTTATTATTACTAATAATTAGTTATTAGTTATTACCTATTTTCACCACAGATGAAATATCTATTGGATTTTCCGGAAAAACCTCTACATCAAAATATAGGTTTCGGTTTCTTTTCTTAAAAAAATATATTTAATTGTTCCGGTCCGGTTTCGGTCCTAAGATTTTCAAAAGATTTCGGTCCAAAACTGGTCAATTTCGGTACGGTTCCAGTCCCTGTTATGAACTAATAAATGCATACATATCAATATAATATTACAGTTGTCAGGTGACTTAATTGGTTGAGGTAATCAAATAGCCACTTTCTTATTTTGGTAATTAATAATTTAATGTAGCATACAAATACTGCTACAGTTTCTATATAATATATATTATTATATTAATAAATAAAAAGATCTTTATATATTTAAGTAAAGTTTGTAGGTAGTAAAGTTATTTAATATTTGTATAATATTTTCTATACTATTTGATATTACTTACATATATAGTAAAGTTATACCTACCATGTATATTTATTTAATAATGAGAATTAAATCAAATTAATAAATATATAATTTTATTGATGAATAGCAAATTTGATTGACCTGAAAAATACTGTCCTATTAAACGTAGGTATGTGTAAATGTATACACTATACAATGCATATAGTTTGTATTTTGTGGCATTTATCTTACTGAGTAGGTCTACTATCATAATATTTTTCTGTTATATTGTATGACTGTATATAATATATTAATATATTATGTACCTACCTACCAATTTTTTAATGTCTTATGATATTTATGATAGTTTAAATTATTTAGTAACTATAATTGCACATTTATAATGGTGCATCACTGTGTTATTACTTATCTGTTATGTGTATGCAAGTGTGTATGAATGTAGTTTATATTGTACACTTAATACATAAATGTGGATAATAAAAGCAATAGCTGTGGTTGTCAATTATCTAAATATTGTTATTTATCAATTATCTATTTATTAATTTGATTAAACCTACCTATTGTATACTCAAATTAATAATACCTAATATATAATTATTTTATATTATTTTTTCTGTGACATCCATCGTGGACTCTAGCTGGGATAATATTTTATAAAGTATATATAATTTAACTAAACCAACCCAGCTACCGTGTATCATTTCTTTATAAATATAAATTTATATATTATAATATGCATGTACCTGGTACACCTACAGACTGACTCTGTGGGTAGATCGTGTAAGCAGTAAAATATAATATAAAAAGGCAGTTTCTTGAATCAAAAAATCGAACTTTTCGTCGCATATTTTCATTTCCGTTTATAGTAATAACAACACTGTCCGCTTCCCGATCTCCTCCGCGGAACACGACTCGAGCGAAGTACTGACGCGGGCGGCTTATAAATATATCGGGGAACGCCAATAACACCCAAACAGGAAGGGTAATACCACTAAAACGGGCCAAGAAACGAATTTTAGAAAAAAACGGCAAAAAACGACTCGACGCATGTATTTATTGCTGTATATAGCGATGCTTACACGGTACCTACTCTCTTTTCCGCGACGCCTCTCTTTCCCGGTACTCGTCTGTGAAAATGTAGGGCCACGCGCCGGCTATAAATTTACCGGGGAACGCGAATAAGATTCAAACGGGGAGGGTAATACGACCAAAAGGAGCTAAAACTCGAATTTTTGAAAAAAAAACGAAAAAATAAAGAGAAATCAAACTCTTCGTCGCATATTATATTAAAATAGACATAAAGACACTGTCCGCTCTGCTAAATCATTTGAGGGGGAACGCGAATAAGTCTTCAACGGGGAGGTCCGAAGTCAGTAGAGGCGTTAAGACTCGAATTTTGATAAAAATCAGAACATTTACGTTAAAAATGATAAGACGGAAGTGTAGCGAAACGACGAAAAAAAAAATACAATTTATCAGGGCCGCCGCTAATTATCGATAATCCGACGGCCGGGATCGAACCCACAACCCTCGAGACACCTGTCCTAACGCCTAACCAACCTAGCCACCTACTGAGATGTAAACCAGAGTCAAATGTATGACTCTTAACCCGCGTTGCCGTCCCCGCGAAAGGCGAACGCCGTTTGGTCGTCAGTCAAAGGGCGTCGTAGCGGGCCATCCGACCGCGTCGGGAAGCGGACTACCGGCTCCGCGGCCCTAGGACGTATAAAACGCGAGAATTGCAAAAAAAAAATCGAACCTCGCGACGCATGTATTTATGCCTGTATATAGCGATACGTAATTGGTACCTACTCTCTTTTCCGCGACGCCGCTCCACCCCGGGACTCGTTTTTGAAAATGTAGGGCCACGTGCTGGTTATAAATTTAGCTGGGAACGCGAATAAGTCGTCGACGGGGAGGGTGATACGACCGAAAGGGGCTAAAACTCGAATTTTCGAAAAAAACGGCAAAAAGAGCAGTCATAATATAGTCGTACTACTTAAATGCCAGAGTTTAATCAGTTCTTTTAGATCTATTAGTTTATTAATATCGTATTAAACAATATTTAACCAAATCGGAATCACTTAAAAACCGTAATATATCAAGTAGGTACTACAATATATGTCATATAGGTTAGTTATATTATATTGTATTTATAAAAGAAACATTATATAGGTGCGTTGGTCACGGTAAAATCAAGTATTAATTAAATGCTAATTATTATTATTATTTAATATATTAATTTATTATATATTTATATTTTTTTGCAAAATAAATATAGTTAAACGAATTATAATATATATGAATACCGATATATTTAATATAATAAAGCGAATTTTGAAAAAAATCACAACACTTTCGTTAAAAATAATTAATGTGACGAAAAAAAAAAAACGCGAAAAAAAAAACACCCATTTAACACGGCCGCCGCAAATTAATGATTTTCGGGCGGCGGGTTCGAAACCACGACCCTCGAGTCACCTATCCTAACGCCTAACCAACCTAGCCACCTACTGAGATGAAATTCTGAGTCAAATGTATGACTCTTAAGCCGCGTCGCCGTGCTAGCGAAAAGCGAACGCCGTTTGGACGGCCGGCAAAAGGCGTTTGAGCGGGCGATCCGACCGCGACACCGCGTCGGCGAGCAGACGACCGGCTCCGCCGCCCTCGGACGTATAATACCCGAGCTTAGCGAAAAAAATCGAACCTCGAGACGCACGTATTTATGCCTGTATATAGCAGTACCTACTCCATACCCAATCGGTACCTACTCTCGTTTAAGCGACGCCGGTCCTCCCCGGGACTCGTTTTTGAAAAAGTAGGGCAGTGCGCCGGCTATAAATTTAGCGGGGAACGCGAATAAGATCCAAACGGGGAGGTCGATACGCCCCAAAAGCCTAAAACTCGAATTTTCGAAAAAAACGGCAAAAAGCGCGGGCGACGGCGGCGCTCGGTTCGCACGTGATATCCGCCGCGGAGGGCCCGCAGAGAAAAAAGTACGGCGGACTTTTAATAGTAAATTTAGCGAGGAATGCGAATAAGGTCCGAACGGGGCCGCCCGAGGCCCCGAGGGGAGTAAAAGTCGAAAATTTTGAAAAAAAATCGTAAAAAGTGATAAGGAGGAGTGATAACGCAGCGACGGCTACGCAAAAAACGACTCGACGCATGTATTTATGCCTGTATATAGCGATACATACACGGTACCTACTCACGTTTCCGTTCACGTTTAACCTCCCCTGGACTCGTTTTTGAAAAAGTAAGGCCGCGCGCCGGATATAAATTTAGCGGGGAACTCGAATACGTCGCCGACGGGGAGGTCGGGAGACTCGTAGAGGTGCCAAACGCGACTCTAGTCGAAAAAGTCGAGAAAACCGTCGAAACGGCGAAGACGCGGCGCTCTCGGCGATCGATTCGTCCGCCGGGATACCCGTTTTTGAAAAAATAGGGCAGCGCGCCGACTATAAATTTAGGGGGGAACGCGAATAAGATCCAAACGGGGAGGTCGATACGCCCTAAAACGCTTAAAACTCGAATTTTCGAATAAAAACGGCAAAAAACGCGCGTCGACGGCGGCGCTCGGTTCGCACGCGATATCGGCCGCGGCGGGCCCGCAGGGAAAAAAGTACGGCGTACTCGTAATAGTAAATCTAGCGGGGAACGCGAATAAGGTCCGAACGGGACCGCCCGAGGCCCCCGGGCGGGGTAAAACTCGAAAAATTTGAAAAAAAAATCGTGAATTTCGAGAAAAACGGTGAAAAGCGATAAGAGGAGTGATAACGCTGCGACGGCTCCGCCGCCGCCGGGAGACCGCCCTCCGGGGAAATTGAATTTTCTCATTGGAGGGTTCCCTATAAAGTGCCGATTTAACGCATAGGAAGCGCCACACGGGTTTTCGTTTTATATAGTAAGATTATTCATCGTTTGCTAGGGGTAACCTAGGGTACCTACTACTACTCTAACATTTTTAACTTTATGACATTTAATTCAATCTTTTTATCGTTTGGTTGTCATGACATCAGCTGTAACGGTCAGAAAAAAATGTATTCAGCCCAAAAACATAATTGGTAAGTAGTCTCTAAATTCTTTTAAAAAAAATGAATGTTATTGTTTATTTCAAGCGCGTATTTTCGATTTTGAAGTGAAAATATAATAACTGTAGAACGCAAATCTCACTTTATTTAGTACATTTTATTTACAGAACTAGTATTAAAGTTTGAGGTCCAATAATAATTTTAATATATGATAAAAATCCGGTATACCGATATAATAATATAATGGGTCACATTAATCTTGGTGTACCTATATTATACACCTATATACATACCTTCCTATACACATAATACATAATATTATAATATATCGTGAGCGTATACGCGCGACACGGACAAGTCGGCATTGATAATCGTACATATAATATATAATTATATGATATAATATTATAATTGTATATACGATTTGATTTACGACGTTCATATTTCCATTAAGCCAATGAGGATTTTATATGTTTTAGAGAGGAGACGATCGGCGGTGTGTCGCGGCGTGTCCACATAAATCACTTGGACTTTTTTTTTGTCGCATTTAATCCCCCGCAACGAGCTCTGCGAAACGTGTAATCGGCCGACGATTTTTTCACTTTATTTCGTTACACGCGTGATATAATAAGCAAGAAAAAAAAACGCTTAAAATTACGCGCTAGTAAAGTGGCATTTATTACCGTCGTCGTCGACGTCCTTCGGCGCAAAAAAAAAAACAAAATATATAAATTAATAATATTCCCGACTTCCTCTATAATATTATATTATTATATTGTGTATTATACTGAGGATACCTATCATGTGCGAATATACTAATAATAATAATAATAATAGTATGTAGTGCGCGGGAGCCAAACCGTCGATGTATCGACGAGAATAATATATATATATACATATAATATTATAATATCATCGACGCTGCGTTTTAATTACGATTTATAATAATAATTACTATGCGCGCCAGCACTGTTTTATTCGGTTTTTTAATTCATCCCTAATGGGAAACGCGAGACGTGTCTCGGGCGAGCACACGATTTATGGGTTCGTTTTTATTATCATATAATAATGTGTGTGCACTACACACACGCACACAGAGATATCGCGAAAACCGGCACAGGCACCCATAATTGGATGTGAGTGTGGATAAGAAGAGAAAAAAACCGCGTGAGGAGCTCATATACGCCAGTATTATTTTTATTATATATATATATTTTATATATGTGTGTGTGTGTGTGTGTAGTCGCTTTGGCGAATTTGCATTTTAAATAAGCTCTAGAGCGTATATTACTTCGCTATTGTCGCGTACATGCGAACGGTTCATTGGCCGTAAATTTAAAACGGAAACAGACGAAAACATTAAAGGATATAACCGTGACATTATTATTGGTTTTTCATAAGTTAGTAAGCCCTTGATTTATACGACTAATTTACTGGATGATCCTTTTATTGCAAGACAATCGATGTCCCTGCTTATTATTCCTGGTTAAACCCGACCTCGCGGCCCACAGAAGACAGAAAAAATTCACATTCAGCATAACAAAAATAATCACTAATTTGGAGACAACGGAGTAGATGCCCTCTACAGTTTATGTGATACTATAATTAATATTTTTATAAAATAGAATAACGCATTGTACATGATCACCTCATTAGACGAGTAGCCAGAATTTTTGTTTTTTTTTGGGGGAAGGAGGGGGTGTTTTAATTTTATATTTAAATATAAAACGTGATGGGAGTAATACACGCCCTCTTGCATTGCAGTCGTCAACCTTCGTACTATTCATAATATCAAAAATCACCAATACGACAACATATTTTGTAGAAATCTGAATGGTTTATTAAGTACATATTATATGTTCTTTTTCGTAATAATTGTGACTGATGAGAGTACAGCTGTACTAGTACACACAAAAGTCCCCATGCTTAGGGCACTGTACCTCATCGATTATTCTGTAGTACCATATTCTTTGTGTTACATTCAAACAATGGTGTTGTACTGATATGAATTAGCTTCACTCTAACAAATACATAAATAACTTAGTCAAACAAAAATAACGATATCATTTTTTGTAAAATAGTAGGCAACCTATTTTTTAAGATACCTAGGTAATAATATTCTTAGCTCTGAATAAACTGAAAGTGTAGATTTAAACGTTAGAGCCTTAGGGGATGCTATAAATGAGCCACAACGAATCTGGACCTAAACACATCTCATCTAACCTAATATAGGAGATACAGGGAAGTTTTTATTGATCATTTGATAGGACAGTGCACCGTAGGGCTATAAAGGGTTGTAGACTTTTCGGGGTGTACATAAATGTTTACATATTACATGCATGACGAACCGCTACCGGATTATTAGTCAAATATACGAGTCACCTGCCACATAGCTCCCTGCTGACGGCAGCAGTGTGTTTTGTGTGTTGACTGTGAGTAAATTTACACAGGAAATAGGTAACATATATATCCACGCATCGTTCTATAATAGCGGCAGAGGTTCAAATAAGAATATCATACCAAGTGTTTATTCTGAAAATATAGATGAATAATACATAATATTTTTGTACGCAAATTCTAATCTTAACTAGTATAATATTATAAGCCTTCATATCACGGTGCATCGATATATTGTTAACTAGTCATATTGCCTCGAGTGTGATTAAATCTGTCTCAAAATATCGGAAGAAACCGACGAGCAGAGATCGGACATTCGACCATCGTGTCCAAATTTGACGATACCCACGGTTTGACGTGGTCGATTTGACGAAACAAATTTGATACCAAAAACATCGAATATAATAATATTATGTGGCACTGTTTTTTATTGGTGGCCAACTATACTGATAAAACGATTTGATATTAGTATCGTTTTAGAATTATTCGTAACGTCGAATCAACTTTTATCGAAATCTAAATCATAGGTTTCATGTAAATTGTAAGCTACATGTGCAATTGTTATCCAATAATAAACGAAGAACTTTGGGAACAAATTTGATTCGAGATAACTCAAATATTATGTATATCCAGAGAATCCTGCAGGGATCGAAAACAACGATATCGTAGAACAAATCGATAAAATTAATTCATTTTTTGCTAACCATAATATAGTAAAGTATAGTATGTTTAGGTGTATATAAAGTAAAGTATAGCGGAATTTCGAATGACGGAGAAAATTCGAACGAAATCACGATATTAGAAATTATGTCGTCGGTCATCACACACGGCCATTATAATTATATTATATTATTATACTAACCTACACTCGAACTACAGTCGAATCGCACAAAGTATCTATCCGGTTTTCGATCGTCGTCGTCGCCGTTTGCGCGTGACGATAATAATTAAGTGTCTCTCTTTTTTTTTTCTCCGTTGCCAATAATGCTTATTATATATATATGTAGGTACGCAATATACACACAACCGTCGTCTCTGGACTATCGTGGTTCCATTTAATATATTGGCACGGTCGTGCACGATCCGTTGCTATTTTACTCTCTTTCTCTCTCTCTCCCTCTCACACACACACACGTGCTCGCCTATATACGATCGCGGCTCGAGTATAATATTATATGTGTGGAAAACATAAAAATAAAATCGTCTCCTCGTCATCTGCCCGGCCGGCGGCGGCGGCGGCCGCGTGTTGAGTGGTAAACGATGTTTCTCTCGCCGAGATTTTTATCGTGTCGGACACGTTTTTCTGCGTTGAGCACTTTACCCGTAGGTACATTTTTTCATACTAGTTATAGTAATAATAATAATAATACGGCGCACGTTATCATCTGCAGCCGTCCCGACGACGACGACGACGACTGTTACAGAAAAGCGTATTTCATGCGTATATTACAAAAATATTATAATATCATGTGTGAGTTAAGTACCTCTATGCCTTTAAATACGAGATCGATTTTTTTGTTTATTCGATTTTATTCAATTTTTTTTTTTAATCGATCTCTCCGCGTGCTCTATATCATATCATTATTACCATCGATACTAACCAATGATATTATTTTATCGTAGTATTTTCGATAGATTTAAACTGTCGCTTTCGAATTCAGACTATGACCGTAAAGCGAGTATTTCCGATTTATATATCACGCAGCGCACGAATGCAAGGACTTAATATTGTGACAATTATAGGTGCCCGAGCACATATTATAATAATTATAAAAAAGATGCATTATTTTGGAATAAACGATTCAATGTGTACAGATTTAGTCAAATTGCAGAGGGGGCTTAAATATTTTTATTCCTCAATCATAAATATTAGGTGACTATACTGTAAAAATAGCAATAATACATACAATTTATAAAATATGATAGTTATAATATTAACTAATGTTTCAATAACAGATAAAAGTTTTAGTATAGGGCGTATAGCTTTAATTTAATAAAATGTTTTTATACCTGGTAGAAGCAACTTAGGATGAACAATATTGTTCCAAAAACAGACTAAAGTAACATTAAACTAATTAGTTATTTAAATTTAAACAACAAATCGTACCTATATTACTTGCTATAAATTAAGAATACTAGCAAAAACGTAAAATTTGCATTCTTTTTAGGAGGGGACTTAGAACGACATAATTGAGAGCTCTAAGCCCACATAACCCCCTCTTCTAATCTCCAACTATGGTACTCGTCGAGCACCCACGTTCAAACTGCAATAATGTTTGGCTAAATAGTTTTTTTTGAAACTTTGACCTTTAATTATAATATATACTACCCGTCTACCCTTGTTGTGATTTTCATAAATTCATACGGCAGTTAACAAGCATTGTAACATACCTACACAATAAGTGATATGGTAATCGGAACACATACCTATTATCTTGACATTCGTTAATAATGTTACTGAACGTTGTCGACTCCAAACGATGCTCATGCACTATCGTTCACCAATCACCACTATACACCAGTGGTCTAAGTTTCCGTATTTGACAACCATAGTGCTACAACGTGCGCATAGTAAGTATATTACTTAATTATTTATTTCAATTTCGTATGGAGCACCGTTTTAAATAATTTAAATTTTAAATTACTGTTTTTATGTACTATATAATTTCAATAATAATTGATATAATATAATATTACCCAATGCAAACACAAGTGATTGAAGTGGTCATCACTCATCAGTATAAAGTCATCAATGTGCAATAATATAATAACTAATAAGGTATTTACATTTCCTATAAGATGTGTCACAACTGCGTTTATGAACATAATATGTGTGATAATCGGTCTACGCTTTTCCTATAGTAATACTATTTTGATGTTAAGTGTGTAAAAATATTGAGTATATTGTATATAGAACAAAATATACGAACATCCTTCATAAACAAATTTAAATTACGTTTTCATACTTGTATATTATCATAATAATTATGATTTATGTTTCTATTATATTAAATCTTTTTTCTGATGTGGGCGTTCCATCAGACCCCGTTGACAGCGTTTAAGTCAAACGGTTAAGCTAGGTTAGATTTTGATTTTTAGAATTTTTAAGTAGGTACCTATAGTTAAGCCGAGTTTCATAAAAAATGATCAATTTGTTAGTTCAATAAAATCGAATAGACCAATCATGGGCTACTAAATCAGGTTTAAGCGACCCTACGTTCATAATTGATTCATTAAATATTTAGTGGTTGTTTGCAACCTGGCATTACACGATTAATATATTTTAATAATAATCTAATCTATAGCCTCGACAAAATGTTACCACCATCAGCAAATCCTGGAAAAACGGGTGACGCAGACCGGAAGTGATGAGACTCGCAAAAATTTGTATAAAATTCCATAGTATAGTTTCACTAGACAGTACCTATGTCGTCACACTGCACAACACTTAATGCGAAATCAGTTTTTGATTGAGAGTCGATCGGCACGACGAACGAGTAGAATAAGAACTGATGACGATTAAAGTATTTGGTTTCGTCGGCTTCCTTTACAATTTCCTCCGCCAACTTGAAATGTCCATCAAAGTACCTTACTGGATTGTAGTAGAACCAATTAACTGTTTTTATTTCTGTCATCACCTTTTGGGACAGTACAAATGCTTTGATTTTTTACTTGAAACTTTTGGAGTACACTTTTTATACACACAATGACATTTTCAAATGCAATTTATTCGGTCAAAATGAATTTAACCTACAACTGTAGTACTAATGCCTAATAGTAAAATAAATTGCTTTAATCACAATAATTTTATAAAATATACTTAGTTATATTATAGGCTGACAGACCGCCTTTGCTCAGAATCGTTTTTCGTATAGAATGGCTTTATATCATTGAATTCAAATTTAACACATCCATTACAGTGGCTCTCAAGACACCTAATGTACAGAAGAGCATTATCCACTTTCCCACTTTTTTTATATGATTTTATTAGTGGTTACTTTTTTTCGGCATTTGATTCTCAGTCAAACCGTCCACTTCCATAAGAGTTTGTATCAATGGTGGACAGTGAACTAATAACGAGCACATAATATTTATTTTGATTGCAGCAACCCCCAAACGGCCCAAACTACACCCCTCTAGTGCAGAGAACTCTGAAAAATAATCTTGAGTCTTGACCCGGGTTTCCACTAGATACATCGGCTGTGGCATGGCCGTCGCGTACGTGTTATGGCCCATAGGTATAATGTGTGATTTTGGGATATTTTTTGGATATTTTATTGGGGATATTTTTTCAAGGATATATTACGATGTACCATACAATGGGGTCCCTAATACCTATATGGAACAAAACACGACATGGCGTGCAGTGAGCATCTGCAGACTTAAAGGTTGAAAACAAATGGTATAAAAACCGATAGTAAACGCTGTATAAATGTATAATATGATGAGATGTGGCATCTAATGGAAATAAAACTGATGTCGATTAACATTTGGTAGACTAATTTTTAACAACTGGCCTAAGAAATGTAGTAGGAACATTCTATATTCATGATCACGGTACAAAATCCTCTAAAATATTTTTGCACCGGGGGCCTCGTGATTGTGATCTCGATTCGAGACACATGTGACAAAACTAAGTGATTTTTCAAGAGATACAGACACGACAAAGCACGTTTAGGTCAGTTGAAAAAAAATTGTATTGAAAAAATTGTCCCACTCATTTGGACCAGTATTGTGAATACATATTATATACCTACAGAAAATGTACTTACTGGTTTTTATAAAATCATTAATTTATCTAATAATATTGTCGAACGTGGCGTTTTTTCAACCGACGATATTATATTCTGTTTTACTTAAATCTCATTATAATATTACACAATATATTAATTATCCGGTCAGAGAGTATTTGTGTGCGTTTCTTAGCTTCAAAGAGAACATTTTTATTTCCACCCACGGCATACACGTTTACCACTTTTCTACGCAATAAACATGTAGAATACTGCACCATACGACATTAGAAATATGTGACGCCACGTGTTTATCGTGAACATTTTTTTTTTTTTTTTTATAATAATATAATATTTTACGTTTAATACATTTCGGGATTCGACAAAAACGCGTCGTCGGTTCACCGCATGCGGTGCTTGTTTTAATATACAAACGTGATACGTATAACTGCGTGTAAATGTAAATACATATATAATATATAATATTATTATATAATGGTGTTCGTAAATTATGAAAGATAAGATGACGACTTCTTGGTAAAACGGTTAGGTCGGTCGGTTTATATAATGTTGCCTGCAAGAGTGCGTATATTATAATAAAGAGGAATTTCGTCGCTATCAGTCGTAAAATCATGTGCATCGGGGGGATGGGTTTAAAGACTGGCTTTGAAATCGTTCTGAAGAAGAGAAGAACAGAAAAAAACATAATTAACACACGTGTCGGAGTACTCTGCCATGGTTCCACGCTAAAACCTAAAAATATTAGAAACACAAAACGTTAACGGCGCAATATATCGATTTAATTATTATAATATTCAATTATTTTTTACACTCCAATCATTAAATATTCGAATACATATTCTGAATACTTTTTTTTAACTCCTCGGAATATGGATTTGAAATACTTTTAAAAAGTATTTTACCCAAGTCTGCATTGCAGCATAATAGCATATTATAGTATTTATTTTTTATATTATATATAGATAGGGGTAGTTAAAATATGAGATACACAGCGGCAGCATAATATGATATGATTGCAAAAGTGAGAACTGCAGCTTCGTAAGTCGTGCTGATTTTGAGGGGTGAAAAAATACATTTGAGCAACGAGAACCAGGCTGTGGACATGACAGCCCCCTCTCTTCATCCACAATACAATCATAAATTACTTTTTATGTGGTCCACTCGAAATAGTTAGTATTGATTTATTATACATGGTTAATAACAATTTAACATTAAACGAGTATAAACCTTGAAAAATAAATATTATAATATAAATAATATTATTTATTTAAGTATTATTTAACCCCTATTATTGCTATCCCCAGTTTACGACACAGGATATTTAAAAGGATATTATCTAAATATGTTTCAAGTTCATAATATAGTTTGTATATATTATAGAAAATACTTGTACTCACATAGATATAAATAAAGATATATAGAAAGTCGTAAGCATTCGAATCAGTCGTTTATTATTTGTGTCGTTGTATACATTATAATATAATAAGATTCTTTACAATAATATTATTACGTATCTTATGTCGAGGATATTTAGCGTACAGACTTCGTTATTCATTCGGTTCTCGTCGCGTTTTAAACGTACTATTCACTATAAATGGAAATTAAATCGGTGTCACATGGTTGCCAAGTGTGCCCGTAAACACCCTGAATATATAATATTATTATTGCGTGCATAATGATGTATAGAATATTATATACCCTAGAAATGAATCAATTGGGGTTTAAAGCCCTGACCGATATTGCATGTGAAACACGTTTCGTGCAAGTAAAAGGCTATATAATAGTTGAGCCTTATTATTGGTGCATATTAATAAATAATCGATTAGAATGGGATTCAGATGTAGAGATGTGTTCAGTCCGTAAAATAGTATGAAAATACTTTGATTCGGTATATTTTATAGTTAAACTAAGACAAAAACACAAACTTTTAAGGGATATACGCGAATTGTCTTCAGAGGACATCTCGAATTTATCAAATATTCAGGAATTTGTATCCATGACTCCAAGTGGAAGAAGAGTTGATGAAAATCAAAATATTCAGAGAGTATAGTTGGTAATAAGATTTACTATTACCTACCATGATTATTAAAAATACCACACCGGGTACCCAAGGTATTATTGTTCTTATTTTACTTGTATTTACTTTGTACCATTCTGTTAATTTTAAAATCAACTATTATATTAAAACCAAACAAAAATTATTAATATGATTTATATACCTGCATAGGTTTAACCATATAGTCTTATTTAGGTATCTACTACCTATACTATATAATAAATGCTGTATAAATGTATTATAATTTCTATGTATTAATATATTATCAAATAAATGACAAATCAATATTTTAATTTCTATGAAAAGGTCAAGATGTTAGAGAATGTATTACAACACAAAAGTACAAATATAACTGATCTGTAATAGCTACCGCTAGTCGTAACACACTATAGTTGGAGACTTTAACGTCTGCAACAATTAGTCGATTATACGTTTTACCTACACATTAAATCTATTTATTTTTCAAATTACATTAATATATTATACTAATTAATAGGCAATATCTCTTTTCACAGTAAGATTTAGCTTGCATACTTAAAAATAAATGTATGTATGTATAATAATTATGTAAATAATATTTGGGATCTTTATTTGTCAGTATAGTTATACTGGCATTTATATATAGATATAATAAAGCAGTTATAATATAGGTAAAACATAAAGATACAATCGATTGACAGTATACGTTTAGCTATATACCGTTTGTACCTACCAAATTATTTTGATTTAAATTCACCCGTTTTGATGAAAATATCATTATCTTGTTGAATAATATACTATTTGTTATTGAACAAACAAATAATGTTTTCAACTTTGTATTAAATTAAAATTAAAATTTTACTAGTACGCTTACCTACATATTATTTCGAATAGTAAATAATAGGTATCTATCTATTATATTTAATTTTGTGTACCTATATAGTTGTTTCTTGATAGGTATACTTAGTGGTTAAAAAGTTAATTTTATTATAATATAATTATTCAATTCACTTATAAGTTATTGGTTCCAAAATCAATGTTAATCATCGTTTAATATCCACGACGACGACCACGACGACGACAATTACATACATTATAATATATTTCCAATGTGCCTTCGCGGTGTGCATACCGAACAAGAAATAAATCGAAAGTATTCGTAATTTACACGCGTCCGTATGTAGATTCAGACACCGTGTCCTATACCGCCCGTACGTAAATATTTCAACGTTAGCCAAGACATAAAGCAACCGGGTGTAGGTACCTATATATACGTACACAGAAACTATCTGTCACCCACAGCGATGAACGGCCCCGATAACGATGTTTTTAACTAAACAAAACAGAATAAAAAAAATAACAACCGTCTTTATATTATGTTGCACCTGACCAAGATGTTAGGTCTCCACACTTAACAGTCTACCGTATACGTTTATAATATATATATACATCTGTACATAAAATAATACTGTCGATAAGTTTTAATTGGAGGGTAAGGTTTTGGGAAAAAAATAAAATAAAAAACCATCAACACGACAACCAAAAGGTGATTATAAAAAACAATTTATTATGTGTGTAAAAAATTCGTTTGAATTTTATAAATCACTTAAAACTGGATACAGGACTAATTGGACGAGTTTAATTTACTATACCTCTTTCGGATTTGAAGATTATTCAGTGAACGTTTAAAATAGGTGATGGTGTGGATAAAAATCTACCGAAATCATATTAAATATACACAGTACCAGCTTTATAGTTTAAAACGTAATTTAGTTATACATAGCAGAATAAATAAGACATCAAGGTATTAGCACGTCATAATTTATCTGCTTTGGCCAATTTCAACGATAATGTCGATCTACACATTTCTTTGACGTGATATATATATATATAGATTTAAGGGGTATCTCTGTACATGGGCAAACATATGGTAATTTTTCAGGGAGGGGGGGGGACAAAATAAAACTAGATTACAAAACCTATTATTTCGTACGAACACTACGAACATAAAATGATTGGTTCACTGATTAATAAGTAATACGCATTGAGCATATGTCTATGGTATCAAGCTTATAGTATTAATTTATATGAAATAATATGTATAATATAATATGTATAATATGTATATGGGTTCAAAGCATATATCATTTTTGTTCACATACTTTATTATTTTCCAGGGAATACATGTCCCGCTTGCCCCACCACCCTTTGCCACTGTATTTTGTCTACAAATTATCTTATTTTATTCGACTGTATGATTATTAATTTTTGATTCGTTTGGACGTTTAAGTTTAACAAAAAAACGATCGATATCAGATATGTTTCTAAATGATAATTAATATATATAAATAAATAACCATTACAAATACATTATAATATCACAAACGTATTTTAATCCATTTTATCCATTCCGAGGCACACGATTTATGTTTATAAATTCATAACTTTCAATGCGCACATGAACTTTAATAATTTGTACCTCATAGGTTAGTATACAATATACATATTATAATATACACTTGTACAACAGTTACTAACTACAATAAAATTATATAATTATATTGATGGCTCGACAGTCGTTTGTTGTTAACCAACTGGCGAGTTAGCAAAGAGTAGTTAGTACTTTAGTTACACATCCTTGATTTAATTTTGCTTATTCGTAAACGATTTTCACCTGTCGTACTATTGTCACCGATAACAGCATAATATATCTATTGCAACATTTTTGAGGATCACCCTTAAATTCATTCCGAAAAAATTGTTCGGTAGGTTAGGTTAGGTACTTATATCATTTATGTTTTGTTGACATTTCAGATTTACGCTTGGCACGATAATATACGACCGAAGAGGGACGTTATTTGTACACTATCATTGGATTTATTACTACTGTAAGTTGTTGTATAAATAATATACAATTATACAAACGAATAAACCCGCACTTATTCGACGCTGCCTTATACTCTGTTCAAAAATGTCACTCTGACCGAATATACGATAATAATATACTACCTATATAATATAATTCAGACAGGTGCGTATATTGATAAATTATATATTATTATTTTATCGTACAAATCGTAGGTATATTATGTAGACGAAACGGTTCTTATAATAATTAATATGAAGTGAAACATTTAAATGCGCTATAATACCTGATTTCAATTTACATGTTACATATTATTATGTGATAATATGTTATGTAAGATATTATATTTACGAATATACTCTGACACACGCCACGCCACCGGATCCGTTTGCGAGAATACCGACTGGTCCGACTGTGTAATAAGCTGTGAGCAGACCGTATATTATAATATTATAAATTATGATTATTAATAGGTATTATAAAGGTTGGGCCAAACGCATGTATATAATAAACCAACCATGCAGTAGTCAACACTCAACAGTCGGTTGCAAATACAATAATATACATATTTTTTATTATAAAATACAAATACAATAAACAATAATTTTTAAAAACCTGTTTTATATTTTTTTCTCGTCTAAATAGAGCAATCGGTTTGCCGCGAGTCCATTAATAAAAACACGTTTTACACAATAATAATAATAATAATAATATGTAGGCGAATTCAGAATTGGTTGAAATACTTTAGTAGTACTAAAAAAAAAAAAAACTTCAGGGTAATCTGGAATGTCTTCAGTATACCAGCTGCGGCGACGGCTAAATAGCAGTCACATAATATAATATATCCTTTAAAATAGAGATACGTTTGGCTTATAAATTCGTATATACGTGAACCTTATGAATAATATTATTACATAAAAATGTCGGCGTTTTTTTTCTCTCAACAAACGAGTCTTCGGATTCTTGCTTTGGAGCACAATGTCTACCACCTATGTGTAGTGGGTATCGTGTATACTATTCTTATAAAGCGGATCCCTGTAACACATTAATATACCTAATATTATAATATTATGTTTATGTACCTAAATAATGTCAGGTATAATGATAAGCTACAAGGGATCGGAATCGATTATTTTCCTTGTCTCTCTCTATCTGTTATTTATGTAACTCCAAAACGTATAAGAACAATTATTTAAACTTTAAAAAGGGCGGTAGCATTCAATTTGTCAAGTTGAGGCTAAAAGTTCGAAAATGTGGGAAATTCAATCTCGAAGCAGGTGTTCATAGCGTCATCGTCGTCATAATAATAACGTAGTGGGTATGATGATATTATAATAACATAATATTGTATATAATAAAAGAGTGCAAGGTCGATCGGCGAGTCGAAATAAATAGAACACACGTCTATAAAACGTCTAGACCGCGCGGTGTGAGAGACGGCAAATGACCGCTTCCACAGCTTACTACCTATACCCTCGAGTATATTGTCACTCGAGCGCGCGTGCGCAAACACACTCATTATGAAATAACGTATAGGCACATCATCGTGGCAGGAAAACGGTGTGTGTGTGTGTGGAATACGGCATTTACGGATGAAAACGTAATCGGTTTAACATAAAACACGCGGGTTTTCCGATAGTGTCGTCTGTGTGTCATGTGCGTCGTATAATATAGGTACGCCTCGTGATTTAGAGTCCGTGTTCATTACCGCGGCGAGACACGACCGGAATATGCGACGACTATACGACGTGCACCGCCGCAGAGATCGGCGACAGACTATAATATAATATATTAATATACGCGTCAAGACCGTTACCGCGATCGCGTCTCGGGTAACCACTTTGGTACATACATATATATATATATATATATATATTATTATTGCGGGTACGGGTATTACGATCTCGCGGCCGCCGGTGCCTGGTAAACGAGTGAACATTAAGTGGTGGCTCAAGCCTATTGGCGTCGTCGGATAATGGGCCGCTTTCGAGGGAGGAACATGTAATATTATTTTGTAGAGACCTGCGAATGTGGCTAAACCTAATGTTAGTTATTCGAGATGATATTATTATTTTGTTCCAGTTCGAGAGAAGTCAATTTTTTCCTCTTCGATGGCTCAGACGATTTTTAACGAGTGATATGCAATGATACAGCGGTTAACAAATTCAACGTTTGTGGTCAGATTTTATAGGCCACACTTATAAGATTACTAATTCTTAGTTCCAAATTTATTAATTTATAACCATTATAGGTGTGCGCACAGGGGGTGCCAGGGGTGCCTGGGCACCCCCAGACATTTCACCAAAAACGACAAGAGCCCAAATTATAATTAAGTGTAAATTAAATTAATGAAATTATTGACGAATTCAAAAATGTTGTTCCTTTTAAACGTCGATTATCATTAAAGATTGTATATCTATATATTGTTATGTAATATTTATTAGAATGAATAATAAAATAAAATAAATATTTTTAGTGCATTTGATATCTTTAAAACATTTGTCTGTATCTATAATTGTTTTCCAAATTATTGTGAGCCCTAATGTTTAGTGTGCACCCCCGGAACCAAAAGTCTGCGCACGCCTATGATGTCCATTGTATAGTTACAAAATTAAACAATTAACGATTGCAAAATATAATAATACCTACAATAGGTATATAATAGTATACCTTCGATACTAAAAAAATATATGTTTTAAAAAATGTGATATGAATTCTTCTGTCTAACCATCTATCCAAAGCTCAAGCAGAACCTAAATTTGCCACCCAACAACACTACCTTGGGGACTTTAACGACCCAAGGGCGACAAAAAATGAATATAGTCACCACCCGGTTACATGGAGTAAATCCTGTACATACACGGTATCCGCCATATCCGCTTATATAAAAATTCTTAAAAACAAAATGTGGGATAGGTACGACGCACAAATGTGGTGATATTACCCGTACACCCTGTATAGTACATATATTATTATATTTACCGTGCTGTCGCAATGCCGGAGGCCCACGGTATATATATCGAAGGAATGCCGATCCGAGAATAATAGTGTAGTTTTTTTTCCAATCCGTTTCTTCTTCGTGGTCGTCGTCTTCTTGCGCTAGTCTGTTTTTTTTTCGGTCCGAATCGACATCGCCGGCACCGGCAGGCGACTTTATTCCGG
The DNA here is from genome assembly GCA_949089665.1 of Macrosiphum euphorbiae. Classification (NCBI taxonomy): domain Eukaryota; kingdom Metazoa; phylum Arthropoda; class Insecta; order Hemiptera; family Aphididae; genus Macrosiphum; species Macrosiphum euphorbiae. Next base: position 36,397,202 of record CARXXK010000001.1, read on the forward strand.
TCACGCTGTCTAATCTACACATGTCAATCTATCCACGCGGCGGGATATATTATATATTATGTTATATAGTTGCAAATATATATATATATATATATATATGTATACAACTCAACTTTGATCGGCGGCGGCGAGTTCTTCGACCGATGGCTTTATACGGAAACTTGTATAATATCATCATCTAGCCCGCTTATAGGTACCTCAACGGCTCTATACGTTTACATACGCATGCACATAAGTGTACCTAAGTATATATAATATTTATATGCTTTGCCGATCCCACGATCCTACCAAGGAGAGTGTGGTGTGTGTGTGGTGAGGTCAGGTCGTACAATTTTTTTGGCTGTAAAACCCAAACGGCTGTCCGAGAAAAAAAATTGAATAATGCTCGAAATCTCATTTGTATGAAGCTGATGCACACGTTCTACAGTCGCGCTGCAGTATATAATATAATAATATCATCTATAGGTCGAATGAAAAAAAAAAAATAAATACGAATGTGGCGAGGTAAACTAATATATAATATTATACAGGTAGGAACTTACTAATAAGTAATACAATAATACATAAACCTATTATAACGTTTAGGTTTACAGGGTGAAACACCAAGCGCACTCATCCCCATTTATTGCTTTATACTATTGATGTTTTTTTTTTTTCATATCAATTTTTAAATATATTCTCAAAGACCATAATTTCAAATTAAATACTTGTAGGTATTACTTAAGGAGTAATCTGTGATGATACAAACTTCTGTTTTCCAAATGAAAACCGCCCTTTTTACAGTAAATTATTTAGTGGATAATTTTTTGATAATTAATGATGTACCTAACTCAATATTCTAACGAGTAGTTTCTCAGTTATTAACATATTTACTCTTAAAATATAATATCTTAAAAATAGTTTTACAAAAATATAAGGCCTAATATGTAATACCTAAATATATTGGATCTAGTATTTGTTATACTTGGACCATTTTTTACAAATTATCTATGTTTATAGATTAACTAAAATGTTCGAATCACCATAGCCCCCATATTTTCCGAACTCATTATCATGGACGTAATATCCTGAGTGTACACAAAGTTAAATAACTCATAAACAATTCGTTAATATTTTTAGAAAAATGATTCACTAAATAATTTATAGTGGAAAAGTGGTGTTCTCATTTGAAGAACAGAAGTTTGTATCTTCATAGTTCACATTATACACTCCACGTGGTTCTTTAACATTTTGAATTTTCTGATATCTCCGAGAACAATCTCTGAAAATGTTCGAAATCGATAAGTAGTTTTCTATTCTAAAACCTACAAATATAAGAAATAAGGACTTTGACTTTTGTTGTACATTTTAATAACAAACAATAAATACCTTCGTTAGATTTTACAATGGTGTTTTTTTTTAAATTTTTTTTTCTTTTATATCCTGTATATGAAATTTCTACCAGAAGGAGTTTTTCGATTTCAACATATAGTATCTTATCTTTTAGTAAATTGGATCAAGATGGTACTTTAGACAGGTCATTTTTCGATTTTATCAATAGTTATTTAATGCCACCGAAAAATTACGAAAAAGCTTTGTTTATTACCATAGAAAAAATTATAATATTATAATATTAATTCAACTTACATGGTATAATAACTAATAACAATATAAAATATCCAGACTGACAAACCGTCTCTGCTCAGAATCGTTTTTCTTGTTTTCTTGTTCAAGTTTAATACAAACCATTATACAATGACCCACTTGTCAATCTACTATACAGCCGAGCGACATCCACTTTCCCGCTTTTTTTTAATTGTACTTCTGTAACCAAAGACATCAGTATGCACAAACAAAAAATATTCGATTTTCATGAGCCAAAACGAAATTCATATGTGAGCCATCTGTATAGAAACCTACAGGGGTTATAAACAGAAACATGTAACACCCTTAGAGTCTCACGGTAGGTATATCAATATATTGGTATAATTTTTATTGATGTCAGTAGTTTTAAGAGATTAGCTTTGATTAGATTAGATTTGTGTAAAAAATATTTATAACATTTAGGTACCTGGATAAATAATAGAATATAAGATATTAGAAATTATAGGGAGGTAAATATATTAAACTCACAATCGTATTCACATAGTAATAAGGTATATGAGGTATATAATATTAGTACCGAGTTTATAAGATCGATAAAAAAAAATAATGATATTATAGGTAATATTAAACGGATCTAAACACCAAAAAACCAAACCGGCTAAGCTGGTCCTACTTTATGGGGTACCTATACTCTCATATTAAATATAAGTAGTTATAATATAACGTGGTTAATCACCTATATAATATATAGTATAATATACCCTTCACATATAATATAATAAAATTGTTTATAAACACCCTTTAGGTATTATACGGAATAGTAATGTAGTATTATAATGTAAGTATATGTACTTAGAAGACACGTCTGTATAATATACGTTAAACTGCAGTGTGCCGAAAGAATGTTGAGAAAATATACGACTCGGAAATTATCGTGTCACTATTATACACACACATATATATTATATATAATATTATATTATATAATGTCTATGTTGGCAACGACCATAAACACATATCGTCTGCAGCCGTGTACTATAAAACACTGGGTCGCTCCGCCTCCAAACTGCTCGTGGTCCAACCTCCACTGCTTCGGTTATTGGTCTATTGATTTAGAGACAATTCCTATCGATTGCTTACCACGTTATATAGTCTTACTACAATAGTGTGACTATAAGTGGATGCCGGCGTCCTATTTGATCCAAGAGAATAATAACGCGGATGAAACAAACTCAACGAACAATAATTCAAATGGGCAGTAAAATATAATTATAATAATTAATAACCATTAATGACGGATCTATAATGTAATAATATCTAATTTCCAAATATTTTATATAGCAGTATAAATAGTGTTATTATTAATTACAACTGATTTGTTTTGTGGTCTTATATTTCCTGGTCACACACTTACATATTGTTTAAAAAAATTCTTACACGGAAAAAATACAAGCAATGACACACGGGCGATACAAAAACGAATATAATACATATAATGTAAGGGGTCGTCATGGTCTGCTAGCGAGACCATTAATGAGGGTCTGTCAACCCTGCAACAGGACTGAGGGTACACGAGTGTTATACAAACCAATTTTTGAAAATGAAATTTTTCTGGGCTTAATAATACATTATATATATATTATAATTTTAATAATAATGAGGTCTATACAACTAACTATACAACAGATCTACTAAAATATTATAATAAACAATATTTTAATCGAAATTATTTATCGGTATGTTGTATGAAATCAATTAAAAACAAATGGTGCAGTACCTACCTATAGTTAGGTAATTAGGTAATCATAAAATATAATATTTCAGTTGATAATATTAGAAATTGAATAGGCTTTAACACGCGTAGAGTGTAACAATTTGGGAAATATTTTAGTTTATGTAGAGTAATTATATAGTATGTGCACTATATGTGTAGTAGGTAAGCATTTGTGGTTAAATGAAATGCAAAATTATTTTGCAAATGTCATACATCAGTACTGTAAATTACCAATGAGGGTGTTTATAACATTTATACATACGAATAGAATAGAGATAATTTATCTAGGTATTTATATAAATATTATAATGAATAGTACTGTTGTAGCTTTAACCAAATCATAATACCTAATATAATACTTCACGACAAATACAAGATTTCTCATATCGAAACGTCGACTTAAAGTAATCCACATCCTTACTTCTGCGCCATATTATATTATTATTGCAGTTATTATTATTTATTATAATAGCTGGTACGTGTCTAACGACAATGTTCACTATACCTTCTACAAATCCGTCGCTTTATATTATATTTGCAACATCCACTACCTATATAGTCGTCTCTATAATAACACCATATTATGATAATCGATCAAAGTGCTCGTTTTCCTCTTATACGGACACCAGACATTGCTGAATACAACATCATGCTCCGATGAGCAGTATAATAATAATATATGGTATATCAATACAATCAAAATGCAGCAATGGTAGCCAGAACTAAATCTGAGCGAGATCAGCAATATAATATTATATTATTAGGTAGCTATAATGTAGGGAATTAAGGTAAGATGTGAGAATATCTACTCTTGATAACCTATACTCAGGAAAGTGCAAGATAAGTACATACAAATCCGTAGCACGAATGCACGCCATATATTATTACCCACATGAACATGATAAATACTCGAATTTGGAGTATCGTGATTCTAACTACTAGATACTTGTCTATAGAGTAACTTGATACTATAGATACTCGATACTTGCATTTTGAAATATTTAGAATTTAGATACTCGGTAGCGAAGACATTAAAATAAAATAAATTTTTACCATACGTCTATATATACTTCATAATATTTAAATTATGAGTAATAAATAATAATATTGTATTAATGCGAGAAAATCTGGTTTAATAATTTTATATGGCCAAACAGTGAAGCCCACAAATTATATACTAGTAGGTATATTAGTAAAAGATAAATTATGTCTTATTTAGTTATCTTAACAGATATAATTTAATAACTGCAGTATTATTAATTATAATAATAATAATATAGTCAGCAGTTTTTCAGATTTTAAAATATGTTCCATCCAAAATTAATGGGATAAATAAATTATTTTGTATTTCAGACACGTTATATATATAATAAGTTATAAGTTATACCAAGAATTGGCACTGATGGTGACGGTAATTTTAAGGGGAGCTTATAGACTCCAGTATTATCCTTATTATTCTCTCAATTTCTTTATTCAACAGGTAGTCGTGTATAAATTTCCACACCACCTTTGTGAAAAACGACAGCATTGGAATAATGAAATCCGTTTTAAATGCATGAGGTATTACACATGGCGCGGTTTTTTTTATTGTGGTATCCCCGGTAAGTCCTAATCTACACGTACAAATAAAGCGTCAATTTTATCCACACTTTCAACACAAAGTATTTTACTGTTAATGATCAATGGTGGCTAGTTTTTTGTTTTTAATGTATCTATATAAGAATTGTTTAATATAGGTATGTGTTTTGACGAAGGACCGTGATGGTTGACAATAATTTGAAAAATAATAATGTAATGATGGTAAAATTTGCAAAAGTCTGTCAATGATTGGATTGGACATTATGGAATTCGATGATGCAACTTGAGTTTTTTTTTATATGGCAAATTTGTGGATTTAATTTTAAATTGATAGGAAATATTAGGATAAAAATTATTAAATTATTAAAATTATTAAACACACGCACTGTGTAAATATGCATTTTAAATATTCAATTTTTAAACTGATTATTTATAGATAATTATAACATTTTACACTATCCTCGTCACCAATTATTTTCATTTATATGTATTATTATGAAATATTTTTAAATCATTAATTCATTATTATTAATTTCGTTCCCACTGAGAACTACTAATAATGATAATGCGTAAAAAATTAAAAAATTAAAATTCTCACACGTGCATTTTCTAATCATTAATGATGGGAGAGGTATAGGGACTTCCGTACGACCTTTTCTTTTTTTCGGTATCGACGACGTTGCTGGGACTTCTTGCGAATTACTTAGACAATTTTCGTACAGCCTGCAGTGTTGAATGTTGATTGTTTTAAGTAGGGGAAAAATAATTAAATTAATTTATAACTTTACTTTCAAGTTTAAGTACTCTATATTAAATCTAAAACTCAATAAAAATAAAAATAATAATACTATTTGGATATATTTTAAGCAATTCACTGTTGAAAAATATTAAGGTATAAATGAACAAATAAATTCTATTCGATTAAACATTTACGTATAGTCTCCTTTTTAGCCAGCTCGGTATTACACTTATATTTATTTACTATAGCCAACATAATATTATTATAATATCAATTTAATATGAGTGGGCATAATATAGGTACAGTGTAGGTATCGTAGTTTATTTGTATTTTAAAGTAAAAGTTAAATACTTGAATTCCTACCAGCGTCCAGAATTATACCTAAACGTTAAAATATGTGTAAACAATGTATACATTATAACTTATATCATTATATTTATGTATAATGCAATGTATGTATATGCATGCATTCAAAACAGTTTAAACCTACTTTTAATGTAATAAACACCTAATAATTAAAACTAAAATTAAATTAAAAATAATACTACAATATTAATACTATACTGATTATTCTAGTTAAAACCAAATATTTGTAATCTTTAGTATTATTTTTACAATCTGCATTGAATCTTGTCACATACAATCTTGTCCTTATTATTTATTGTATATCTATGCATATACCTAGGTACCTATAATCAAAATAATTTTTGGGAAACCATTTTCAAATCCCAATTTAACAATTTTGAAAGGAATATAAATATACAATTAATAGTTTTGTAGGTATTGGACCTACCATTTGAGACACTTATAACTGTAGCAACTACATTTCGTAATTAGATTAAGTGTAGCGTTATAAAAATATTTTAAAATATTGAGTTTAACTCAGCACCTTGCTTAGTCGCTTTATATCCTTGTTAGATCAATTTTGGATTATGGATCGATAGTTTGGAATTCATTCATTCAGGTCGAGATCAAACTTGTGGAAAGAGTTCAATTTCGCTTCCTTGGCCTTGCTGGATTTTTACTAAAAATTGACATTACACGCCAGTCATGAAAAAATTAAAACTCGGTTCACTTGAAAATAGACGAGAAAGTCCTGACCAACTATTTTTGTTCAACTTTCTTCACGGGAGGGTGGTCACATCCCAACTCCTAAAAAAATAAAAATAGCGATTGAAGAGATAATTGTATTAACAGCCTGTTGACACTTCAAATAGGTGTTCCTATCATTTAGTAAAAGCTATAAACTTGATATAATTTAGAACTGAAATATTAGAGTTAGAAATTATACACTTAAGTACCTACCACATAATAATATACTGCTTCGCATAATTGCAAGCTAATCTCACGGCCAACGCCGGGCGGGATGACTATAAATTGCAATACAATATAATTTACACTTAAAAAGGCATTGCTTCCACAGTGAGTTACGCCCAAAAAGAACTGAACAATCACAATTTTTTTCAGGGCAACGCCGGGTAATTCAGCTAATATAATATAAATTATTATAAAATATCTTACGATACAATATGAAGTGTTCATATTATTGTTTGCTCAGAGATGATCGACAGTATAATACCTATATACGGCTTTTTACATATATTATGACGAGATGACATATTATGTCTGAGCGACGGACAAAAATACGGAATAAAATCAATCGTTTTCGTGGTGAGAGGGATCCGTGAAGATTTCGAATATCCTCGTAAACCATAATAATATATGTCATATGTGATTATGGCATGGGATAACTGAGACTAACCTACAAGTTATAAAACAACCACGAAAGACGTATAAATTATAACATACATAAAATATGTGCTGCAAGTAATATAATAATAATGACTCGCGACTCGACTATACAAGAGTCGTCCAAAACTTAAGTAGGCTTATAACACAATAACAATAACAACAATACTACCTACCTTTATTTACGATCGTACGATGACAGAAAAAACGTCCTAACCCAACACTTGGGCATATTTCACTGCCGCTCGTTATATGCGAACAACTATATATAACAATATAGGTACAGCGCGATTATTTTCTTGTGGACCACGGGGCAATGTCCACAGGGAAACTAGAGAATTTTTCCTCGTTCGTTTTGACTACATAATACAAATTGGTAGGTACTGATTATCATAAACAAAAAATGGTGAAATTCTCTCTATGTGCCTAAAGTTTGAAAAAAATAAAATACATAACTTAAAAATTCGTTATGTTTGCCGGAATATATTGTGCGTGGTTCTCGACAAAATGATCGCTCTGTAGTGTACGTCATTAGCTGCAGATTTTTCACGCGCACATCATAATAATATTATTATAATACGACGGCCGACGGCGTATCCAATAATAATAATAATAATAATAATATTATCGGACATGATTTATACGTCATGTCTTGTCATCGGGTTTCGCGAACCATTCGATCGGCACCGTCGTCGTCGGTATTTGGATATTACACGGTTTAGTATAATAATATGATAAGTCTGTCGGTGTAATATTATCGTTATTATTGTGAAACACTATTTAAAACGCTCCGGCGATGACTGAAGAAAAAACCGTACGAATTATTAGCGGTTTTCGATACGGCACGGTCGCGCACACGAATATAATGTTATAATATACGTTATACACGCACTAATAACATTATATTGTTATTGCGTGTACCTACATAATATAATAATAATATATTATATTATGGGTGCCGGTTGTATACTATTGCCGCAGACGGACAAGACACGTCATTATCGCAGACTCGCGAGGAACATCGTCGTAGTTACACTCGTCAGTATTAAATATGGAAAAAAAATATTAAACACGACGCGATCGTTTTTCTGCCATAATAATATTATATTTCGTATAATATATTTTTGTTATTTATCATTACTGTTGTACGATATTCCCACACCCGGCTTCGACTAGTGGCTATACTTACTATTATATTATACATTTTATACATCAATATAAAATAATATATAATGATACAATATGTAAGCTCTTTTCATCGAAATATAATTCCTGGAGATTTCACGTGTGTATAATAACCTATACATATATATATATATATATCATATATTATGTGTGTTTGTGTGTGTGTGTGCGTGGTCGACCGACTGACAAAGAGCCGGCCCGACATGATATTCACTCGCGCGGCATCGTCTCGAAGAACATCTCTCGCGATGATCGCCGCCGCCATTGCCGGTAATGCGTACAATAACAATAAAATAAAAATAATAACTACAATAATAAGAGATGTTTTTTTTTTCTACGCACGCATACAGCAGAGATAGAGAGAAGAAAAAAAACACGTCTGACGAATAATAATAATATAATGACAACGTTATTAGTATATAACTGCCAATGCTACTATGCAGCCAGCCGCCGCCAATTTTCGAATATTATCATCGTCGTTGCGATGTCTCACCGCAGATTTTTTTTTTCGTCATCTACTTCTCGTCGTTATTGCATTTCCCCCCCCCCTTCTCCCCATTTTCGATTAAATTGCATCGGTCATATTAACCGTGGTCTCGCATGTACAAATATTATCAGATCTAATATGATGTTATGAATTCCGATTTTTGAGGTCAAACTGCAGAACTTTAATAAAAATTTAAAATTATTTAAATACTTTTCCCAAAAACTATAATAATTTATGTGAATTTTGATTTAATGTATTTGTTTTTGAATCGAATACCAAAACCCCAAATTACAGTTGTACAAATCGAACAATTCCCGGTACCTATATAACATCACTAATAACACTAATAATGTTACCATACGGTGTACACTAAAAAACGATATTTACTCGTAATTACTGAAACGCATAATAATTTATATACACACATTGGTATACATACGATTTATATATTATATTATTATTGTAAAACGTCATACCTTATACCTATAACCTATATACTATTTAGGTACACACCACAAAGTTATGCCAGTCCCACGCACCGAACAGCTGGCGTATAAAATCGTAATTCGAAATGAAATCTGATTTCCAACCATTTCCAATGTATAATTCAGCTAGCAGGTACTAATAAATTATCGTTTCTGATATCAGTGTTGTACATAATATTATACGTAGGCAATATAATATGTAATATGTGTATGTACCTTATAGTGTGCTCGTTTATAAAATATGTTGTGCATGCAATGATTTTTGAATGTATCGATACAATTACCATTTTACAAACGATAAAAATGAAAGTACTCGGAATCAGTTATGATAAATCATTGCAGATCATAGTTGTAGCGGCATTTTAAAAGTCGAAGAGGCGATCGTAGAAAAGTTGCATACGTCTTGCAGGTGCGCGTCTTACCGCGAGCTTAAATGATGCATTTATTTCGCCACAAATTCACGTCAGCCACGTTATAATGTTTGTTTTAACAACACACACACACACACACACACACACACATCATACAGGTGGGCATAGCTATATAATATTACGCTATCGTGTACTCGTTATAGTGTGATGCTAGAACCGGGAAAAGACGTGTGTGTTTTCGGCGTGGCGGAATATTATAGATCTCGTCACCTACCGTTTTCGTGTACTAGTGTAGTACTACGTTATCGTGTACACACGTTATAATTATATCGAATGCGTACAATATATATATATACAATGTAAAATTATCGTAAGCATAAATAATGACGTATGCACACGGCATATTATATTATATTACAATATTATAATGTGTACATAATAATATTATTATCCGCGTCGCCGAGTATTTGTATGACGGCCATAATTACGCACACGTCATTCCCGCATAGGTAGGTACATCATTCATCGGCGCGCACACACACACACTCGCTCGAGTGTACTTAAAAAAAAACACACACCCATGAGGGTACCTACAAGCCGCCGCGGACATTTCGATCGGCGGCGTTACAATATATGATTAGGGTTTTTTTTTTATAATTATTCGTTTTCCTCTTCGAACTGTTTTTAACGCGAGCGCAAGTGATGGATTTCGGGTATACCTACCTACCAGACACATAGGCGTAGGTATATACCTACCTATAGCACCCATAATCATAGCCTATGGCCGCGGTAGTTACAGGGTGATCCGTTTGACTAGCTATAGGTACACAATTATAAGTTTCTGAGTTTTCACGGTTTTTTTCCATGTACGGTTTGAAATGTATATTTTATATGACGTGTAACACGCATCTATTTTGACAAAAACAAATTTAATTTTTAGGTTACTCTTTTTCGTGTTTTAAATTTTAGAATATTTTATAAGGAGTGTAGAACGGTACAACTACCCCGTAAAAGTAGTGGCCCACTATAACATTGATCGATTGCTCGAAAACACAACTGCAACAACCAACGGCTGACTCGGAAAGTCAATTTAAACCGTGTAAAACGGTTTAATCATGGATCACTACTGCATACACTTTACACGATTATAATATGTAGGTATTATATGTATAAGGTGTATACCGCTGTCCGCGACAGGTATGATATATTGTATATGCCTAATACCCAATAATAATAATAATAATATACGTAGTGCCCGACGCTGTTTATTCCAAAGAATTGGAGATGAGAGACATCCGGGCAACGTCGCATAATACACGAAATCTTAATATATCGGTCGACGGTTTGTGCCCATTATAATATTATATTTATATACAGCGTGTCCCAAAAGTCCCGAGGGTATCACCCCAATAATTATCTCCGACTTCCGAGAGGTCATAATTAGTGTACATTTAAACGCAGGTCTTTCGACAGCAGTTAATCTATACAATTATGTATGGCAATACATTTTGAAATTTTCCTGGATTACCGTCGAAAAATCCGTAGCACTTAATATAAACGTGTTGAAGTGTCACGTTTGCACGCAGTGGTATAATAATAATATACTCTTGGTGCGATATAGGTACTGGACTTTTGGGACACACTGTATAACTTAAGAGTGATGTGTATATCATATATCGTGTATATATAGAGCTACACGCATATTATATGCATATATAATAATGATATTATTATTATTTTTTTTTTAAATATTGTGTATACACGCGCACCTGGTCGACGCGGTCGTTGTTTCGATAGGTTAATAATTATTATTAACAGGCCTGCTCACATATATAATATACCGCCCGGATTGGATTGAGACATATTACACGCGCGCTGTGTGAACGAACCTAACGGGTTAATAATGTATATCGTTATAATATTGTGTACGCTTCATATATATATATACACACACATATAAATTAAGATATACCCATACGTCTGTAGTATACCTTTATAAATAAAGAGGTATATATATATATGTTGTACGAGTGAACCAGAAAAGTCTTAAGCGAAATGCCCGAAGGCCTATCCGTAAACTATAATATACCTATACTATATCATAATATATTATATTATACGATACATATATATATGGGCGAGGTCTACCACCGCGTATTAAATTATTATTATATATGTACACCCGAACTGAGAGTCGATAATACGGTATATACCTATAACCTATTAACCAGATACCGCTTAACTGGAGGTATTATGTACCTGTGGTGTATAATGTAAGGCGTGCGAGTTGTGTCGCAGCTTTTTTCGTCGCGAGCGAAATGATTTAATAACATTATATTATTTTACACGTTATGACGATAGTGATTTATATAGATAGGTATAGTACCTACATAATATATAGTTTTTGGATCTAGAAACGAAAACAGATAATATTTATAGTATTATATTGACTAAAAAATCAAAATATGATAATTATGCGTGATGTATCATGGTAAATCTAATATATTTTATATATAGACAAGAGTATTACATCATTTATTTAATTTAATTGACTAGGAGAGAAAACGACAATGAATGCGGATTTAAAATTTAAGACCCTAAAAACGGTAAGTACCTATATTATATTCAAATATTATGTTTTAATGATGATAAATGAGAAATCAACTTCGACGTGTGCTAAGTCCATTGGCGCCTGCTACTCCAAAATGAGCTGTTGTCCATAAGCCCTAAATATGGTCTAAATGCAACCAAAAAGTGCAAACAAAAACAGCTTACATTATAATCACAAAAAAATACCTTTTTAATAACGATTAAATGCAAACACATTTTATTAAAAAAGAAATAATGTTTATTTGATTATACTCAAAGTCTTTATTAATATTGAGCTTTAAATAAAACGAAATTAAGTATTTTAAAATTAAATTTGCAATTGAAGATTACAGTTTTTTAAGTAGTTAGGTACCTCTATTCTATTGCAGTAATATTTTTTTTTTCAGAGTACCTATACAATATACATCTTTGGACAATATGCACTTAGAATGACGTAAATACATAATATTATATATTCCTGCCGTGCTAATAAAATATGGTCTTTTGAACTTACATTATATTTCGTGGCATGTGCCAATATTATTATTATGCGTTTCACGTTATATCTGCAGCATATTTGCGAGCTGTCAATAACAATAATTATTTTTAAAAAATGTCCTGTTGTTTTAATAATATTGTATTGTTCATCCTGAAACAATTTATTCTTAAAAACGAAAAACGATCATAACTACGTTTTGAAAGGGCCGGCGAGCAATGTATTTTCTTTGTCGTCGTTTATATACAGTTCATCATTTCGCCAACTGCATGCCGCCCGCAATAAACGTCTTTCGTCGGTTATAGAATAATAAGAAGATTATTACACCGTGCCAAACTGGCTTTCGTGTACACTGCGGTAAAACTCTGCTCAGTTTAATGTCGAAACCATAAAAAATAATAACAACGAAACTGCAAGAACATATAATATTTCAACAAGTACATATAAATAATACTCGGAGTGATCCATTTAAATGGTCAAGAGCACTACACACATTTTCTATGTAAATTTTTGTGTTTTTTTAAGAATATGACGTACCTATACGTCATATTATATAGTTTGAATACAGTCAGACTACTACGTGATAAAAAGATCTAATGGTGGATTGTTAGGTACCCATTTATTAATATTATTTTTTTTCTATGACAATTTATATTTTTAATTTTATAATCAGACGCAGAATATTACGCGTTGCTAAACACGTCTATGTTTGCCTAATTTTTATGACATTTCAAATAGCTATAAATAGTTTTAGTTTCTAACTTGTGAGGTTTATATGAGTGGATTTGTGGGCAAATAGTAAAGCTACACTTTTACGCTTTGTGTACACCTTACAATCTTACCAATAAGCTTAAATTAGTTTATGACATATAAAAAATATAGGTAATTTTTTGTTTGATGTCCCACATCAAAACGTTGAGAAAAGGGTTTTGCTTCTGATATCGTAATTAAACCTTTTTAAATCTGAAAAGCAACCATAATTATTGTACAATCGGTGTAATATAGCAATGCGTGGCAATTAAATTTGATAGGTGAAACATCTAACCCTGCGCACATCAAACGGTTAAAATAAATATGAGTTATATTTTCATCCCCTCGCCCTCATAATATCGTTTTAAATATATGGGCAATAGTTGTAATAATAACAATAATAATAATAATACCGCCGTCTGTGTAGGTACCTATCTATACAGTGTCTTGAGAAACACACGTCGCGGGTTCAAATCGTGCGTCGTATTAGTCAATTAAAAAGCTCGTGAATAAATATATTACATACAGATAAATGTATATGTATATATTATACGAATGCGACTAAATCCCACGATTGCTGTGCGTTGCAACGATGAGATTTACGTTGCAGACATCGGAACCACTCGTTAAATAACGACCGTTTACACAAAGCGATTGTGTGTGTGTATGTGTGTGTTCAGTGAACATAAAGAACAAAACGAATAGGTAACGTTTCGAGATTGTAATTAATTAAAAATGCGTTTTAAAATAAAGTTTCGCAACGGTTTTAATGGAAAGTGTATGATGGGGAATAATGCAATAATAATAATAATAATAATAATCGTAATAAATCGACCGTACGTTTCGCGAACCCTGTGATTGACCGACGAAATGCGAGTTTTGGGGATAATATGCCTGATATATGACCTACCTATATTCATCAAAATCATTAGTGAACAGTCGTGTTATACGTTTAAATATTTGACCCACAGTCGTTGCGGATATATTATTATAATAATATGGTTTATGTTTATGTCGACGTATCGTTATAGTATAGACTATAGGTAATGTACATAAAATATACCTACAGGATAGGATTTTCTGGAAAATGCGTAACTGCTTCCATAAGTAATATTTTTTGATTTCAAGTGAACGTCATAATTTCACTCGGATATCGTCGGGGTAACATAATGACGTTTAACAGACAGATTAAATTAAATTAAGATAAGATGTTAGAGAAAAAACGATGACATATCGTATATTATTTTCTTTACCTCACGAATTTTTCGTGTGAAAATAAAAACGTCTGACTGATAATTTATTTATACGACGTTTCAGCTTTTAACTACGCTGTACGAGTACACATAAAATATGTTATAATAACAGTGTAACATTACCCATATGCATCAACCAGCGCATATTAGGTACCTACATTATATATTATACTTATATGTATACGAGTTCGATTGCCTGTTGAATAGAGTACCTACAATATTTACTTGCATATTATTATATATTATTTACATTGTGTACAGTACGTAAATCTATATTATGACATATATCACCGAGTAATCGCTATGTTAAACATTACCACCTTAACCTCAGAGTACATATAAGATTTTATTGAGGTATCCTGCACGTAGGCATTTACCCGAGACACTTAAAACAGTAAATAAAATGTTTAAAAATTAATACGTTACGTATTAATCAAACCTGAGATCGGTACACGAATACAAATATTCAAAACAAGGTTACGATTTGAATACATATTGTGTGACGACTGACGAGAGTATATTCTGAACTGATAATATATAGGTATCGCTCTAAAGCAAACATATTTGATCCGGACATCGTTTAAAATAAATATTTGATTTGAAAGCATTACAATTATGTTAATTTAAATAATATATTGTGAACACATAATATGTATTTAATATTTTTCTAAATGTACAAGTGTATGATTTTCGTGTGATCGCAATGTAAAATAAAACATTACGAATCATTTAATCGGAGATATGTAATATTATAAATATGTTATGGTCTGAAATTAACTAAAAAAAAAAGTTTATTTTATAAACATAATATAACGTCGTGTGCATAATATCATACATGTTATATTAGCCATATTAATACTCAGGTCTCAGATATTATGTGAACGAAACGTATTATATTTCTTGAGGATGCGTACATTATTGAAAATCGTTTTTGCTTTCTGGAATGCAAACGAATGGACGAAGAAATATTGTAAGTATTTGCAATAAAAACATGCAGGTTGACAATAAATTGCTAATTATATATTTTTTTTAAAATTTTTATTCGGAACACCGTGACGACGTGATCAAAATTATACGATTTTCACACCACATTAGTTACACTCTATAAATAGATATTCAGCACAAAATTAATTTTTATGCGATGCTTTTTCAAACAAATAGAATACTTTTCGATTATCATCCCGGTGAACAACTATGAACGGAGAATAATAGTCGTGTTGTTTAAAATCAAAAACAATAGGATAACGTGCTGTATAGATGCAGGTAATTGAGTCGTATATTCGTATATACCTGCGATATACCTACTTAGGTCGATATACTCCAATGTCGTCAGCTGGTGAAATGTTATATGATAAAACGTATTAATTTATGGCTAGCTACATAATATTCTGTCGGCATTCGTAATGTATAATATTGACTGCTCGGACTTATCAAACTTGAATAATATTATTATATCATTACAATGTATCCATTAGCTTAACGCGGTGCGTAAACGAAAAGGGTTACTTTCATATGTACTGCAACTATTGGGTGGTGATTGATCTCTCCTATAGCCGCAAATCGTAGACGAAAGATAAGTGTGAAGAGTCGACCAATCCAGGGACAGCCATTTAATACAATATTATATTCTAATATATAGTGATTCAACCGTATAGAAGTGGTTAGGATGCACTGTATGTATTAAGCACACGACCGGAATGCAGTGCGCGTTTTGCAGTTGGTAACTTCTTTTCAGATGACACCCCTGCAGTTGTCGTTTGTATTATTACTATTGGGTATTTCGAATTCAATTATTTGTATTCCGATCAGATAAAATAATGAACGGGGAAAATATGTGACTAACCGAAGAAATAAATAACTAATTTAAACAAAATATTGCACAATACTTAGGAGCGTTGTTTACATGCAGTACGGGATTCGGTATAATATTCGTGTATATAATATTATAATAGCTCACGCACGTGTAAATGCTTCGGTATACTCGCTATTATAGTAACCGCTAACTTATGTACCATAAATTAAATATAATTTGTTCGTTAGATATATGTTTATAGATTTCCTAGTGTATTGTGGTTATAACTAATAAATGTGTATTTTTTTTTTAAACTTATCACCTACATTAATAATAGATAAGGAAAGAAAACTGTATTATGATGGTTGAAAGTAAAACAAGATATAAATCAACGAAATAATGTCACTGTAATACTGTATCTACTATATTATTATTTAATGTCTATAATATAATAATATTATCGGACGAGCATCTTACATACAAAATATATATAGTAAGGGTTACAATACGAGTATAATACAGACGGTTATAGAGAATAATAGGGATTTCGATTTGAACGCACTCTGTTTATTTGACTAAAACGTCAGGCTGGTCTTTATATACGTTCAATATACGCATACACATAAACGTATAATATATATATATACCTCGGTAGCCTGTTTATGTCAAATCGCATTAGACAGATAACATCTTTAACGACCGCTCTTGGAAGTGTTGAAGAGGGAATTTTGACACGGTGCGTTCTGTTCGTGAGCACTGAGGAATCCTTCCACTGAACCCCCCCTCGACCCAAAACCTCCGTCGCCCTTCCACCCGAGGCCACACGAGGACCGCATGTGTAACAATAAATGTTGGTCGAAAACGGACCGGTGATAAATGTGATTCGCCCTCCAGGGGGGCGCCGACGTCGACACCGCTGCACTATGTATATTATATATATATATACACACACACTATATATATACGGTATATGGTTTATATATAATATATATACGCACTATACTCACACGGCGCACAAAATAAAACCATCCTACTCCGGAAACATTTTACTCCACTTTATTTGATTTTGCCGATATAACTTTAGATAAACATATTTCGGACGTCCAATAAAAATAAAATCGAAATCGTTAAACACAATAAATTCCATCGAGTTACGCGTACTGGGTAATATAATATTATTATTATATGACATAATATATTGTTTAGGTCTGGTTAGGTACTGCAGCAGGAATAAATAAAACCGTCTATTTATTGAGCGGACGGTGACCATCAATATACTATTCTATAGGTACCTATAATACAAAGTCTTAGGCCCTAAAGACACCCTTCCATAAATCGTTTTAGAGGCCCTTAGCTCTAAATCACTCAAGGAACGCCCCGAAGTCAAAGTCTGCGTACGCCTACAAGTATAATATGTATATTATAATATAATATTGATGTTAAAGAATTTTTCATTATGTCTAACACAACGATTTAAATGTGTGTAAACTTATTCATACGATACTTACACACATTTGGTTCACATCGAAATTATAAATATAGCTACTATATTATATTAACGTGACATACCATTTTCAAAACAAATTGAAAAAAATTCCATATTTTAATTTACCTACACTAAACTTATTTTTTTTTTCACCACTCTGTATACACGATGCCTCGAGTATTTTATCTCTTTATCGAATGCGGCAAAACCTTTTGCGCCAATTTCAGCACCTATTCGAAGAATTCTCCAGCAATCGTGTTTTTGACTTCACCGCGGGAGACTTCATCTCTTTATAACTCGGTGCGAGCGCAATGAATCATCGCTCGGACTATAACTCTTGTGTTCGGCAAAACATCTGCAACAAATATTTATATTATTTTTCTAAACAATAATATAATATCGACCCGAATGATCGAACAACATATAGGTATAGTCATGATTTTATTTTTGAACAATAAACATTAAGTGAAAGTGTCGACAAATATTTTAGAACATAATATAATATATTATTATTTATTTTGGTTATAAGTTATAACTTATTAGGCGTAACTGTTTATCCACATCATATTACTATCATAATACTCCTAGATGCCTAGATCTATAATATATTATTGGTACATGGTGCATCATAATTCATAATATATTGATGTATATTATACACCAATACATCATATCATATATAATTAATATACCAAAAATAGTATTGTTGTATACAAACATTAATTTATGACTTTTTTATCCAAATAATTTATACTTATTTTAGAAAGTAGAGAAAATGTAAAACAAGTTTTAACATTTTTCCATTTAAAACATATAATTCTTATTTTAATTATATGCATCCCCTAAGGTACGAACGTCAATACCTATATTATTTGTACTCATAATAATTATCTAAAATCTCATAACTATTTAGTAACTATTTACATTTATAATCCAATTTAAATATCAAATTTCAAATCAATAATTTATATTTATAATGTATGCTGTTGAAAGAAGCAAAGTAATATTAAAAATGTTGAATAGTAAAACATTAAATCAACCAAACAATTTACTTATTAAAAATGTAGACTTGTAGCATTATATTAAACTATATTCTGTGATGTATATCGTAGTTATAAATTATAATTTATAGTACCTATAGTGTAACAACCTAACTTTTTGAAAATATTATAATACCTATAATTCGACTAAAATATATATTATATAATATATACATATAATATATAATAAATATAAATATTATAATACCTATAATTCGACTAAAATATATATTATATAATATATACATATAATATATAATATTATGATACATTGAAATCAAAGTATCTAGGCAATTTTGAATTTGTTTTACTTTATCAATATTAGAATAGAAGTCAACTTTTCAAAGATAATCCATTAGACATTAGTAATTTAATTACCTATGCTAAATATAAGGTTTTAATTGATAGAAGAAAAAATATCAGATTTTAATTAGTCATACTTGAAAAACATTTTTTACTAACATAATATTTACAGCGAGTATTCGATGGCATTATATGAAGTAAGAAATGTACGATGGTCACAGAAAATAAAACACTTTGATGTTGAAATGAATCCAATTTTTTTTTTTGCGTCGGAATGTTTTACGAATCAAAACAACTCTTGTCAAGAGCTTATTTTATTTTTATACATATTATAGTAATGTAAAATAAAACTGTCAAATCTTATAGCGTCATTGTCGGACGCGTTTTATAGAGGTATAGGTAGTGTACCAATATTAAAAAGTCCGCAAAAGTCAATTTAAAAGTCGCCGAGTTCTTTTAGTCGATTCTGTTCTTAAATGTTGAATATAACTATTACCTAGTTATATATGAATTATAATCGATTTGAATCTAATATTGAAAATTAAAATATGACAATTCGAGGTAGGTAGTTGGTATCGGTATGTCAAAGTGCACTTGTTGCTGCGGTACTCGCGAAACTATTCTCATTTTATGATGGCCGCCATATAGTCTATGCGGGGTGAACCATCGTACGGCGCAATGTACACGCAAAAACGAAACTCGGACTGAACGATGGAGCGTGTCACAGAGATGTTTTTTTTTTTATCGTATACACTTATTAATATTCGGTCGGCTGTGATGATTTTTTCTGTTGGCGGTGAACGACCGAATTCTGCAGCAGCAGACTATATTATAATGTATACATATGATATTATATACAATACAGTAGCACACACGTGTGCATAAAAATATTAATGTGCATTAAATATGTCTTTATATTATATTCCACGTGACAAAAAGTTTGACGATACTGCCGCTGTATGTTGTGCGATGAATGCGGGAGCATAATAATATTATGCTGAGCAGGCCCATACAAATAATGAATTGTCAGGAATAAAAACGCTTATGTCATTTTAATGTAGTTGTCATATTACCCATATACCACCCCCCGTTTTTAAAGCAACATTTAGCCGCATTTTTTTTGGCTTAGCGTGATTGCCCTCATTACACGTATTGACTATTAGAAGTACTTAACTAGTAATAAAAAATAATCAATACTTATAATTAATACCGATTAAAACATTAAATATAGCTTGAGCCATTCACGTGTGCAATTTCTTCAAGTATTCGTAAGTCAAAGTTTTTAATTGATGTACAATACACTTATAGCAAACTTAACCTAACATGTTGAATGACCCTATAATAATATATAGGTAAGTGTGGTATCGTTTGCAGATAAGCACTAGAGGTGTACACATTCTGCGGATATTTGATAAAAGTGACCGGCGGGATGTCCGCCGAGCAACATCATTTATCCGTGTATAGCTGTAAGAATATAAAGTGAGTGCGTGTATTGTCATAATCGGTCGGGACCAGCTCGTTATTAGCGATAATGACTGTGCAGCAGCTACCTTTCCGTGACACTCGGGAACCACCTTCTTTAAACATCACGAAAAAAAAATATAATAATAAAAATAAAAAAAAAAAAACCAAACGAAACGATACGAAAAGAGTATAGGTCGAAACCGGCCTAGTCATCCGACACTCTCTGACACCACCGCCGCCGCTACACAACGTATTTTTCTCCCGTCTGTAGGTACCTATATATATTGTAAACGCGACGGGAGCTGCAGCTATACACGCAGTCAGCTGCGGCGGCGGCGGCGGGGGAGCGCGTGTGCGTGGGTTTGTCGACAACGACGCGGGGGTAGTAGAGACGACGGGTGGTCGGGGAAAGAGGAGGATGAGGAGGAGAAGAAGAGAAGAAAAAAAACTTTTGGTATGTGCCGGTATGTGCCCCTCCCCACCCTTTTTTCGTATTCTTCGCCGAGTAAAGGAGAGATGACGACCGCGGCGGTGCTGCAGTATAATATACGTGTTGCGTGCTCGTACGTATATACGCGTGCATCGTCGGTGTGTGTGTGTATGACGTCGCAACCTCGTGTTACAGCGGCGTGTTGTGGAATAAAGGCAAAAAAAAATAATAATAATAAATAAATAAACCTATATATAATAATAATATGTACATACACGAGCGGAGAGAAGCCTGCAGTCTCTCTCGGGCGCGCGCGAGATCGTGCACCGGAATAAAGACGTCCGTTCTATATAATGAGGCGGTCTCGGCGATCGGCCAATGGCTGTGCCGTGACCCGTGGGTGGTGGGGCGGGGGGACTTACCGGACCTCGGTAGTGGTGGTGGTGGTGGTGGAGGAGCAAAAGAGAGACGTCTCGCGGTCGCGGTATATATAGGGAAAGGAAAAAACACACGTATACATTATATTATACCTATACGTATATTATAGCCAGAGTTGTGGTAGTGGTAGTGGTAGCGACGAGTATACAGCACTGTGTGTATATACAGACGCACGCACAGACTCGCGATGCTGCGGGGTGCGCAGAGAGGACGACCGAAAAGAAACGACTGCACGAGACCAAACCGGTATCGGAATAAGAATATAATATAATATATCTGTATAGAAGCAGACGGCGATGAGACGCGGTATAAGGCGAACGGACGAGATAGAGAAGGAAGAGCTGCAGGATACGCCAGTGGGAGCGACAGAGATCGACGGGGGTACCTATAGGTATACAGAAGATACCGCAGGAATACAAACAAAAGGATTTCGTATACTATAACGTCGTCGACGTCGTTGTTGTCGCACACAGAAGGCGCTCCTCGGTGTACACTTGATCCTGTTATAACAATAGGCACGACGACGACGACGATGATGATGATGTTCTCCGGGACAAAGGGGATTAATAATATTTCCCGTGTGTTTTATATTTTTTTTCCTACTTACTCTTCTCCGCCGCGGAGTAACTCGCTATATACTTATTAGTATATACCATGACGTTGTATTTACCTATACCTACTAACCCACGATGACTAAAAAAATTGAACTATTAAATATGGACTAATAATTATTTTGATATAAACCTATAATAATATAACGATCGCATCGTCGCGCAGCTAGCAAATGCAGTGCAAGTGCAGTAGTCGGGAGACGATTCTTCAGGGGAAAATGCATTATTAATTAGACGTGACACACTCGTTCGCGTGCGCAGTGCTCGATGCGTACTGGCTCGGTCTTAATGAGATCGTCTTTTGTGTGTACACGCATTTCGAACGATAATAAATTGTTTGATAATCATATATATGTTGTGACACGCAATGGATAATATATATGTGTGCCTACCTGTAAAAAATAATAATAATAATATTAAGATCCGTATATATGTGTACTGCTGTATAGGTATAATATTGTATTATATCCGCCTCGCCATCGCCACGATTCTTATCGGTTTTTGATTCTTTACGCTCCCGCAGTGGACGATTATTCATTCTAATCACATGTGTGTAATAATAATATTATTGTGATATATCATCTACAATATCATGTACCCGTTGTAATAATATATAATGACATATTATGTTTCATGACGAAATATTTCAATAGCAACTACAATATATAATACAGTTGAATAATATTTAATATGTGTCATAAGTGTATTTCACTTGTATCTGCAGTTGGGTTCGTTTTGTATGATATGTGTTAGTAAAATGTTTGGTAATTCGTTCGTTTTAAATTTAAAAGAACATCCGTAGGAATTTATACCTTAAACATATACTATATGAGTATATTGTGATATTATATTATATAGTTTGAAGAGTAAAATCCTATCCCTGTGATACAAAGAGAACCGATCTAAGGGAAGGATGATTTAAATGTTCTTGTGATACACCCATAATTCACCGGTTTAAAATATGAACTCAACACAATTTTAATATTTTGAATTACAAAATAAGAAGTGTTATACCTAGTGGTGTCACATACATTTTTAATGGATAACTTAGACGAAACACTTAACCTTCAACGTCTAATTAAGTATAATTTGATTTTTAATAAGGTTATACCTACCTATAATTATAGACTATACGACTATACCTACTACCTATAAAATATATTATTATAATATACCCCATTTAAATGTTTTTCATTTTATTCACGTAGATACCTATTGT
Source organism: Macrosiphum euphorbiae (assembly GCA_949089665.1). NCBI lineage: Eukaryota > Metazoa > Arthropoda > Insecta > Hemiptera > Aphididae > Macrosiphum > Macrosiphum euphorbiae. Next base: position 36,421,025 of record CARXXK010000001.1, read on the forward strand.
CTATTAACTCATAGAAACAAAAACTTTCATATTCAATAACGTAGTATTGAAGGCCTTTTTCTATATATGTGCAGTTTTCTCTTTTTACGTCGAACACGTATATAAGATATTAAATTCAGTGGCAACCTTTTAGACTATAATAAAAGGATTAGGCACTTAAACAATATACTTAAGAAGACTTCACACCCGCATGTGTTGTCTCTGCCTTACACACGTACGATATAGCAAATTTCCGTTCGCTAGTTTCAATAGGGTGCTGTCAGTTTTGATATTAGGGTGAATATACCCATTATTAAAGTTTTAAGTAACAACATTATCTGTGTTTCTCTCTTAAATTAGTTCATAATCAGTCTTTTAAATATAACTATGTAACTACACTATAGAATATTCAATTCTACCCCACGGCCTACGCCCCACAGTACAGGTTTTAATATATATTTTATCAATAACTGTACAGTTATGTACAACATAACATTCAATAGTATCTTATTTGAAAGAATACAATATTTTAATTTAGTATGTGCTGCTAAATACTTATTGATTTTTTTTTTTTAGCATCGTAATAAATGGCTAAAAAAATAATAAATACAAGTTCAAAAATAGTTTTTATTTTTCGTTATAAATTTTGATAACAGATAGCTGATCAACATATTATCACTTATTGCAGGGTACATTAGTGTTATATGGTATGACGAAATGTCTATATTTTACTTGAACCTAATTTCTCACTAAAATGAGTACGAAAAAACAATTTTAAATAATCAAAATAATAAATAGGAAATATAATAACATATTTGTGACAATATTTTTAAGTCAACTGCCAAAACACAGATTGTAGATTAAGATGGAAAATAAATGACGAATTATTATTATATTTTATCAGCAATTAATTGTTTATCATTTTTATATCACGTCTTTGGTATTCCCTAGTTAGCTCTGTCTCTCTCTCTAATTTTATTTCGGCGACCCTCAAGAGTCCTATATAAGAGCCATACCTTCAAAAAGTTATTTGAAAGAAAATTAGTAGGGGATTAACAATATCTTAGAGTCTTTCATCAGTGTTCTATAAAAGTTCCACTGGTATAATATACTGTTTTATAAAAGTTATTTTTAAAAGTTCCTTGTTAAAATGTATACTATTTAAACTTTAAACTTAATATTATAATATGTAATGTTCTTTTGATAATAAGCCTGTAAGCATAATACTACATGCTATAAGCAAAAAAAAAAAAAGTATGAGATGTTTATCATGTTTGTAAATACATACATTTATATCTTGTAAGTCACGTATATAAGTTACGATGTCGGTAGGTGTGCACGTATACTTATTATCTAATTCTCTATTCGACACAGTCGATTTGGTGACCCTGCAGTATGTTGCAGTATACGAGTACCCATATATACTAATGCTCAGGAATAGCGAGTGCGTTTGTGTGCAAAACGAACGTCATCTAGGGCGAACAATTCAGACACTTTGTTGTTACAATAAGACCGTCAAACGCCGTTTCGTTGGAGGTTAGTCGGAGACAATATCAATAATCTAAAATGTCATCGTATACACGTTAAGTGACCAGTATAATACAATATACGTATATGTAGACGCATGTACATTATTGTACATGTTACATGTGGGTATATTTATACTTCCATCTTGTATACTGTATAGGCAACTCAGAACACGATCGGTACACGGAAAAAACCGCGCCCGGTCGTGAAGAATCGAGTCATTCGGATAAATATATATATATAACCGTTGTCGTCTCCCTGAGGGCGTCGGAATTGTAACGCCAACAGTGATGGAGTTGGATGGTGAGGATTCGCGATTTAAAATTATTTTGTTTTTTTAAGTCAGCGACGAAAACGGTGACAGTGCGCAGCGTGTCGTAATATGTCTTACGGCGCCGGAAAAATCCTACGCGCTTAAAAAAGATAATCGTATAAAATTTTCTGAAACTGATAATACGATACACCCACCAAACAGATTATACTGCATGGTCATATTATATTGTGCGGTATCAGCTATACGGCCACCGGTGCTACTGCGGGGGTGGGCATGATGCTGTGGAGTTGGGTAGTCGGCATTTTTCCAAGGGATTATCACAACCTACGAACGCTCACAAAAAACTCACTTGTCGATAACAATCATAATAGTAATATTCGATATTACAATATAAATTATACATTTTAAGATTCAATTAAAATTTCAAAAATCCGTTCAAGGCGAATAATAACGCGTTGTCTTATAGAATATTGATGACTTAATGTAAGTAGGCTATAGCTGAAGTAGATACTAAAAACTAAGGAATACAAAAACAATAGCTGGGTCGAGGGTGTGGTATAGTGATGTGAGACAAAGGGTAGATTGTCTCAAATCAATCGGACGTATAGATGCGATTGATATATATATCACAATGCGTATTATAGTAACATTATATTGGTCAACCGCTGTGGCAGTAAAATAATTTAATAATACCAAAACCATACTTGTGGTCTGCGTGGGCTGACACCCTCGATAAACGCGCCGTCACAGCGGTCGCTTCTGTGCGCGGAGACTATTGACGGTGCCGCCGTCTCGGGAGTCCGTACTCAACGTATGAGCGTATATCATCATATTATAATATAAACAATGTATTACAATAATGCAGAACGTTTCGGTATATAATAATATTGTATTATGATAATACGAGAACCTCGGGATTTTCGTGTTTCCTAGTACCACGCGGGCGAACCGCTATGGGATTGGTTAGAGGGGGGTGGGAGGGGGCGCCCAGTGCGATGTAAACGCGAAACGCGCGGGAGACTCAAACGCCGCCCGCGCCACAGAGACGACGTACATTATATTAATATAAAGGCCTCCACGACGCGAACGAATAATAAATATGCATTGTAGGTAGGTCGGGTCAGGTGTATATTATACGTACGGGCATATACACGTAGGTCGTAGGTATATTATAACATAATAATAAAGAGCGGATTGTCTTTGTCGCGCGCTGCAGCGCTGCTCGGGCCCTTGTCGGTGTTTGTATAATATATACATATATCGTATAATATATAATACGACACGACGCACGACGACGGACGACATAGTGTGCTGTTTTATATTATGGAGAACTTATTGCCTCCAGACGTCGGCGGCGGCGGCGGCCTCGCCCTTGTCCGAGAAATTTATTCGTGGACGTCCATGTAGAAGGACTCGGAAAACAGCAGGACGAGAGATAATATACACGCACGCCGTGTGGCTGCAGCGTGGCGCGTACAAGGAGCACACCAGATAAATCGACAGATAGAACCATTAAATTTAAAACGCGGACAGCGGTGCCGGGACGCTATCGCAGGTGGTGGGTGAGGTGGTGGTGGTTGGGGGGGAGAGAGAAAATAATAAAAACCAGCCGACAACCGACCAAACGCCTCCTCCTTCTCCTCCAGCGCACATACACAATACGAATACGAATAATAATATTATAATCTCTTTTCGGTATCTCTCGGCGAGCACCCGAGGAGTTTGCGGGACGGACGTCGACGACGACGACGACGTCGAAACGGAGAGACTATATTATATACCTATATAGGTACTATATACCTCTCCGGAAGGCGCTATATTATATATGCTTCCAAAACTGGTTATTTCATATTATACATATAGGTATATATATATATATATATGTACATTTTCGTGAACATGTTAATACGCGTTGGCAGCGGCTAATATATATTATAATATAATATAATATATACGTTTTAATAATATCATACGATTCATACTCGGACGAGGAACCCCGCGCGCTGCGGTGAATATAATAATAATATACGTGAAAAAAAATATATATAAACGAAACGAAGAAAATAATATGTGACATACACCCGATCCTTTAATTCCCATTAATTTACTGCCGGCGTACCTATGTGTGTGTGTGTGTATATAATACGCGGGACCGATGACGTCCGTTTTTTGATAATTGTGCGGTTTCGTGTCGTTTTGTACACAAATCGGTTTTCTTGCTTATTACCGTAGTAGTCGATGCCACCGTCGCCGCCCGTCACCTCTCACGACCACCTTAATCCTTATACGCAGGTTTTTTTCATCTTCTATTATCCGAGTTACTGTGGGCACCGATGATACCGGGATTTTTTTCCCCTAGAAAATGATATACACACAGCAGATACGTATAAATTATTACGATCGTATAATATTATTGAAACGACTGGGACGTCATATTATAATATCGTGTAGTAGCATTGAGTACACTATTATCTATACTCAATGGTAGTAGGTACGTCACATATTATGTAAAGTTTGTATGCGTTTTCGTGTAGATACCTCCGTCATTGTCGTATTGTACTTTGATGTGTAATAACCAATTTCCATTCGATGACTTCTACTCTGTTTGTTTCGTATATACATATATATTTGATTCCGACCCACCATGTGTACATATATAACTGTCTATTTTGGTTCACCCACGTCGTGAATCCAGAGTAATACTATGTATATATATATATAGAGATAATAGCTAGTATTTATTTCATTATTTTTAATCACGTGGTCTCAGAATATTCAATTCTATACTGGACTTGGATGGCGTGCCCTGATGTCGAACAACATATGAATAAACATTTGAAAATATCAAATTAAGCTATAGAGCAGTTTAAAAAAGTTACAATGATAAAATAGTCGAAACATTGTTCGGACTTCTATAGTTCTATAGCTCTATAGTCTATATGATTACATGTCTTCATATTGTTTAACATTTGTGATTTGTATCAATATACCGAAGGCGTCCTAGAAGTATTATTGAAGGCTTTGCGGTAAATTAAAAATCAAGACTTAATTTTGATAGATACATATTTTAAATATTATTAATAATAATCAAATCATTATATTTTATTGTTATTTGCTTGATAATAAACTCTAATAATTATTATAATATTATATACTTTTTCACTGTCGTATATATTTAAATATTTAGTACTGGGAACGATAACTCGATAACCATAAACGCAAATAAATAATACCTTTATATATACATATATACAATATATATATATTATAATTTATGCCCATATAACAGTAATGTAATATTTATTTTATTTGGCGGCGCGTAATCCCGTGATGTTCCATAATGTTAATATATATAATAAATTGTTATTTACGACCCGTTCTCTCTCTCTCTCTCTCTCTGCGCAGTACCTCCTACCTATCACTCGAAATCCGTTTCGTTTTTTTTTTCTCCGTGTCGTTAATAATTGTTAAAATAGTTGTTGCCACGTCATCGTCAGTCAAAGGGATTCAACACCCTCTTGTATTGGTTTTCTCGCCACATCAATGCACCGAGCGGCATAATAGAGACTTGCACTCTGACACAAACCGTGGCTGCTGCACAGGGAACTACCTACATATTATTATTTTATAAATGGACGAGCGAGTGTTAGGATTTAATCACGCATCGACGCTTTACAATAGAAGACGAAAATTAACGTTTTGTATAGAATATTATGTACGTATGTGACTACCGATGCTGCTGCAGTAATCGTGTGTACCCACTGCACGATCTTTAACAAACAGACAATAACAATAATAATTCCGCTGTACCATCGTCCGCACTCGAAATTTCAAAATGACGTGTACAATTTTCTGTCCTACACTGCTACGTTATTAGTTCATAGTTAACCATTTCCGTGTGTGCCGAGGACGTAGGTGAGTGATGTGTGCTGTAATAATATACAAAAGGAACACAAATCCATTTCAGTATGGCTTACACTCATATAATTTCAAAAATTTTAAAATTTATTTATTTTATAATTTCATTTCATTTCGAAACCACATCATTGGAGAAAAAATGTTTTTCATATTATTTGTTATTAATTTTTAAGGTTTTCATTTTTTTAATAACGAGTTACAAGGAGCGATATGGTGATACCTACAGAAAAATCGAATTTTGAACGAGTAATTAATTAGTTAGGGACCTATATATCAATATACAGTAAGTTCCCGTTACAACGAATACCGATACAACGAAAAATCCCGTTATAACGAAAGTCCTAGAAGTCCCCTACAGAAAAGCTATTAAGCTTTTCTAATGACCTTACAACGAAATTTCCGTTATAACGAAAAAAAAAAGTGGTCCCTTGGAGTTCGTTGTAACGAGAACTTACTGTATTATGTATATTGTATATTGTATATGTATTTATAGTTTAGATGGACGGAGTAAACTAAACAATGAGTAAACAATCAAAATTTAAAACACTTAAAACCAATTAACTACTTGTTCGATTCATTTTTTATTTGAGATTCATTTAATATTACATTATCTATAGGTATAGTAGATCGCAGCCGTATTTGTAGAGAACTCATAATATTACGTTATTCAATGATTCGCGGTCAAGTTATTTCTATTTACATTATTATGTGATTTTCAACATAATATTTCAAATAATTAGTACATTTTCCAGTAAAATATTTTGTACGCCAAAACGATCCGGCTTAACAATATGGGTAATAAATTATGCATTTTTGAATAGTGTTCGTTGGTTCGTAGATGAATGGATTTCCGTTTTTTAATCATTTTCGAGTGTATAATTTTTCACCAAGTCCCAAGACTATATGCAGATTCTGTACCTCATTTATGCTTACGATCTGCGTCTGCTGCTGCAGTGTCATCAATATTCATCATCGACTTGGCTACTTCACGCGCGTGTACTCGCCCTTCAAAGAACCGCAAAATATATATTTTTTTTAAAACCGCTGACGGTTAAGTTTATATTTATGTTGTAAATTATATGCGAGATGACAATTCGTATATACACAGCTGATGTAGTCTGGACGACGTGAAAAAAATAAATAAATTTTGTCTTTTTTCTCATCGACGTCTGAGTAATTTTATTTTGTGCATGAAGCTCATTCGTTTGTATACGACCCGTCAATAAAGGAGAAAATTTTCTCGCGACGTGCACAATAAAATTACCTGACAAAGAGAACTGACTACTGATAAATAAATTATAAAGGTGTCACGCGCACCGCCGCCGTCGCACCGACAGATGGATACTATTTCAGAATAAAACAGAAATGCTTTTTTTATTGGTTTTGACGCGTATTCACGAATGCCCGGCGTCCACAAATAATACCATTTAAATACCTACTGACACGTCTGTATATAATGATATTATGTTTTAATATAATCCTCTTTTTATCGTCGTCGACGGCTTGCAATATAGGTACCAGCTACGCTATAGTGCGCTTATATTTTTTTTTCGACAAATATCATTATATAATTGTATATTATCTACGTGCCCGATGTTTTACGTCGTGAAGTCAAAGTTTATAGACATGTCGCAGCGAGTATATTATTATATGGTATTAAAGAAATAAACCTTCTAAACCTTTTTTTAGTTACAAGAAACATAATACCACGCTTTAGAGTATATAATAATATTTAGTCTTTAAGCTTAACGGGTTTTTAACGAGTTTCAAAATAAACCACGACGCAGTTAAAAAAAAAAAAATACACATACAAATTAATTCGTATATACTTGAGAAATGAGAATTATAAAAATAATCATCATTCAACTCTTTTCAAATTGTGTTTAAAACACTTAGTTTAATATGCACAGCGGTCGTGTATACCGTATAATAATAATAATAATAAGAGATTCATTTATTTAAGTCATAAAAAAAAATTTCGTGTACATAATATTTTATTTTTATTTGTCCTATCGTCAAGATGTTGAGTAAAATATTATAGTAAATACATATACTGAATCCCTGATCTTTTTTTAATTGTGAGTCATTTATTTATAAATTATATACACCTTGACCTGATACGAAAATAAAACCATAGAACTGCAATATTTAAGAATTTTTTTTGTTTGGTCCTAAAGAAAAAAAACATGTCTCAACTGTTTCACGAAAGTAAAAATTGTATTCAAATTGTCTAGTAAATACGTAATGCGAACGACAAAAAACCCAGGCATATAGTCTTGGCATAGACATATACCTAGTACCTAGTAGTAGGTACTACCTACACATATAGTCTAATATCGTAAACAGTTGTCTGTGGGTGTCGGCTACTATCTCGATTTTCTTAACTTGGACAGTGGTGACAGTGTTGTACTGGGAGTCTTGAATACTCGATTTGAAAGTATTGATATGAACCCGAATTGGACTCCAAAATACATATCTGATCCGATCAAGGGAAACAATAAGTCTACTGAAATTTGTTCAAAACTTTTGACAGTTGTCGGCTGTTATTGGGTTAAAAGAAATGTCAAAAATCAACCTCAAAATGTACACCGACTAGATTTCTAACAGATAGATATTTAAAAAAATCTGAAACCAAAACTATTATTCATGTATCATAATAATTTATTTATGGCACACATTTTAAACCAAAAATTCATTATTACTTAATATAATTACACAAGCACAAGCTTTGCTTGAAGGGGGTACTGCAATATATTAATCTAAATTTTGTAAAATAATTGTACGATATCCTTATGTTGCAAAAATAAATTATTATTATTATTATTATTATTATAATTATAAATCTTGATTTTCTAAACAGTTTATTATACCTACGTGCTTAGTGATTACTGATTAGGTACCTATTGGTCATAAGCTAGGTATAGAGTATTTTCAAAAACTAATATTAACCGGAAGTCCACCAAAAATTAACTTTATCAGATTATATTTTACAGTCCAAAGATTCCGAAATATGTATTGTATTTTTTTTTTGTATCGGATATTGTTCTTTTCATATACTCAAGGTATTCGTAAACTATTGAACCGTACATTAATTCAATACAATAGTATACCTACCTACCTACTTTAACAACAACAAAAACATCTATTCTTTATATTATTTTTGGTTTTTTGATTAATATGCTTCAAATGTCTATATAATTTGGTCTTAAAAGGTCCTCGGCTCAAATTTCACATTAGGTTATCTACCTTATTACAAATGGCCACAATGGATATTATTTTTTATATATTTATATTATATTAATGTATAATGCATTTTATTAAAACGATTTATTATAAATCGAATTTTTTTTTATTAATAATATTACGGAATAAGAGTCTAAACTAACTCATTATTGATCTAATACATACTTCCATTCCATTGTTATTGTGGGACAGTTGAGTCCTCATGAAGTGTATATAATGTATTATTAATTAGTTGTTATAGCTGTTTTTAAAGCGACATTTAGGAGTGGAACTGGAATAATGAAATTATTATTGCTTCAAATGTTTAGATCTGTTCAATATTTGAACTACATTCCGATAATTTTATGTTGTACGGAACTCTGAGATCGTTACTTGAAGTATGAATAAAAATAAAATATTTTAACATCACTGTATGTAGTAATTTTTATATTACCTATATCGCTATTTTATAGGAACTTAAAATAAAAATAAAAGGTGTAAATTAAATTATGATTTTGATATGTAACAACCTACATGATTTAAATCAGAATATTGCAGGATATAGGAAAAATGGTATCGGCCATCTTTAATAAAATTATATGAATATAATACTGCTGGAGCCGGCGGTCGTAGGAAACGACTACATGTCTACAACCTATACCAAATGTAAGCTAAATACTTTACTTAACCCATTACCCGTGTAGGTATTGCACCAGTGGAGTTAATTAATTATTTTGTCATTTTTGTAGGGGGGGGGGGGGTCATTTTTGTGTAAAAAAAACTTCTAAGTACCTAACCATTGTGATCTGTATTATGTATAAGTACATGTATAAATGCATAATAAACAATTACATACTTTTAATAGAGTTATTTAGATTTGTGGAATAATATGCGTAGACGTAAAATACTCAAAATAACATTAAAACTTAAAATGTTATAACTTTGAAACTAAGTCTGACCGACAAATTCTGATTGCATCATTGTTCAATAAAATACCTATAAATCCGAAAAAAGTTTCAAAAAATCGTTTGGTAGCTAAGCTACACTGTTATGCTGTAGTTCAATATATTTGTCCAATAGTGATTAGTATTTTTTAAGGAGTAATATTTTCTTATTTATAGGCGTACACTGTACAGCTATAGCACAGGGGAGTCGGGTTTTTATGTATCATTTCCATACACAATAATATACTACATAGTACCTAATACCTATAAAATAATATAATAAAATATTTATAGTTAAATAAGTGCTTAAATATGGTTGGCCGTTTTAAAAAAAAATCCATGTGGGGGTGGACGCCCAAATCCCCCCTTAATTACTCAACTGTACTGTACCAACATACAGATACATAATAACGAGTCCACAACCTGCAAAATATTTTAGCGTATATCCATATGGACTTTTAATTATATCCCAATCAATGAGGCATAATTTCATTACTTTAATCTTCGAGTACGTACCATTTTTTTACACTTTTGCGACGTCCTTCTAATATTTTAATTTTCCGATTCAAGTACCGAAATACCGAATACAATATACATAGTATATTATAATAGTCGTGTCCCCGCGCTCAAAGTCCCGTAACCACCGCACATCGGTCATGCTTTTTCCCCGTCCGCGACGAATTTAGCACTCCTCACTATTTAATAACAAGCTGCAAACAAGCGGGCAAGTCGTCATACATTATAATATTATTATCATAATATTATTGACGAAAATACGTGCGCGCACACACGAAATAATAAACGTATATAATAATATTATAATGTAACGATAATACCTACAATATAATATTATTATTATAACGCGTTAAACAGACTATAGGGCGCGTGCGGCAGTGTGTCTGCGCAACTAAAACGCGGTAAATCCATTCGGGACGGGATTTAAAGGCGTAAAAAAAAAAAAATTCCTTTCAAAATCCGCGACGGCATTTCTCGCACATGGGTACATAATATTATACGTATTATATTATTTTCGTCGAGGCACCCAAGTCTCCAGCATCGTAGCACACGTTGGCCACGTTGGGTATCCTGCGAGTCGACCTACGTATATAATAATATACAAATATACAATATATTATGTAGGTACTGTACAGGTGCTATATCGAACGCACAATATGACGCCATACAGATATGATATATATATATATATATTGTAAATCTTAGGTGCGTATATGCGAAGCAGGTGCGTCGGCGAGAGTAGAGGGCGAGACGATATTGTTAGCGAAAAAAAAAATATAAACCGTAAAACTCAAAAATGTATTATACTTAATATATACAACACGCATAATGTGAGCGCGGTGTACATATTACATCCAACAGGGACGACGACGACGTGATGGCCGCACAATGACCGCCGACATAGGTGCGTATTATATACATTTTATTATAATATTATATTATAGGAGCGTTGTCGTAACCGATATAATAACGTGAGCGTTATTATATACATGTCCCGAAAACGTACAATGGATATATGGGTACATAATAATATAACCGATCTATACCGGCAAAAGGTGGACATTTACACGGAATTACGTGGAATCGGAATAATATACGCTCCCGTCGGACTTATGGCTTATGCTATACCGCGGCTGCCGACGTCAAGATTTATATTATTATTATAAAATATATAGTTATATTGTATTGCGTATACGTCGATAGGAATCGTTATTAGGTATAATATATTATTATATTGTTGGATATGATATTGTATTATATATTATTATTATTATGGAGCTCGTACGATTTATGCGTACCCTGCGCAGGATCACTGTTTCTCGTTCTAGATGACGACGAACCGCCCTGTATTCGTGTTCACTCGTTTTTCAATTTTTGACCGTCTATTGTTAATTATAGATAACAAGCTATACAATAATATGTAGTTTTTCATTTATATAAATAATTAATAAATAATGTATAGTACTTACAATAAATTATCGACATTTATTCCATATTATTATCTCCCCGAAAGTTGTATTATTATAATAATCGTTCGAAAAAATGCGACTATAATAATCTTCATATTTTTTTTTAACTATTTAATATTAGAAAATAAATCAAATTATTACTATTCCAAAATGATTGTGTAAACAAATAAAGGTTTATAGCACAAAATAAGTATGAGATGTGTACTTATTTCTAAAAATTATCCAATTATGCACTTTTAAGTAAAATTGTCAAATATGCAAATAATACTAAATTTTAAATAATATGAACTCTTTACGTGATGAAAAATATCTGTATAGACTCATAGTATAAAACCACATGTAACTACAGAAAATATGCCATCTCCTAGAATAGTATCTAGTTCAATTATAATAATAAAAAAGTCGTCCTACTGTAATATTACAAGCCGTAAAGGCGTACAACAATATACAACTCGTCAACTGTGAAAATTGAAAAAAAAAGAAATTAGGAGGGAGTTGAGAATTTTTGGAAGCGGCTCCGTGAGCTCTCACTCCCGATCTTCGCATTTGCTTACAATAAATAATAATATACGCGTTACTTATCTGGTACACAAAATAACATTATGAAGATGTTTCCAGGCATCATAAAGAGGGGTGCACACGAGTATTATACAATATCATATTTTCGTGGGTCAGTCGATTTCACGGTCTGTCGTCGACGTCAGCATGCAATTACCACGGGTGGACGGATCGTCAGTCAAGTCTGGACGACACATTTTCAACAAAAATAATATTCAAAATTATCCCTCGGGAGACTATAGTATACAGTTGCGACGAGTATCTCACCACTAGCCTTACCCCCGCGTTTGTCGTACCGGATTTGTTTTTATTTTTATTTATTTTTTCATTTTTGACGAGTTGACAAGAAGTTTTTTTTTGTTGAAAACCTTAGGTACTCTTTTGACGTTTCGAAACAATAATAATCATCGCGTGAACGACCCAACCGAGTCTTACATTGTACAATGTATTATATTATAATAATATTATATACGTATTCTATTGTGCGTAAGCGCGACCGCTCGTCAAGCTGACTCATCATGTTGCACTATGTTGTAATGTGCCTATACCTACATACAGACGAGGGCAACTGGCCCTTTAAAAGAAATAAAAACGTTTTTCATCTCCATAGTTGCATACCTTCGACGGGCTTGGATATAGCCCTCTACCGGGCCCCCCAAGAAAAAAGTGATTGTTAACTCCTGCGGTACCAAATGTACACGTTATAATACAATTTGGTTCGGTCAACTCTAGGGCCCGAGATTTTTAAACTATAAATAGGTATAGTACATACTACAGTCTACAATATAATATAATGTCTATATTATTTTAATTGGGTTCGAATTATTTCTATATTCAATTATAAGCTAGGTCCAATTAAGGCTCCTGGGAGTTGACCAATTTCTCTTAAAATTACCTTTTCATATACCGATTGCTCACCCAACATTTAAAGTCAACAGAGTATATTACACCGGTTGCGCTCGATATTTTTCAGTTTTGATAGACCAATATTGCGCTAAATAATAGCTCAATATGGGACTGGGGTTATTTAAATTGAAAACACGTAGGTATGTAAAAATATTATTATACTTATTGTGCTATATTTAGTAGGTACAACTTTAGTGGCTCAACTTTTTAAATTTTTTTTTATTTAAAATTTGTATGTCAATATTTGTCTCGACAGTTACAACATTGGGTTAAAATTAATTTGGAAAATATAAATTATGTACAACATGGAAGAAAAACTAAATTGTATATAGACTGTAGTATATGGTTAGAGATAGATAATATGAAAAGTATAATGTTTTTTGGTTGAAATGAGAATATATTTTGGATGACAAAGTATACAATGAAGTTGGAGGATTTAAATAGGGGCAAAGGTGGGAGCGTCGTGGTGATAATTTAAGGTAGTTGAAGATAATCTAGGTAATATAAAAAATCATAGGAATGTGGTTGAATGTGCAGATGAGGAATTAATTCAATGAAAATTAAAGGAATGAGAGAGAAGTAAGGTGTGGCCGATTCGGAGACGGGAGAACGATGTTATGCATTTCCTAGGGAGATTAGGGTTGTGACTTGTGGTAGGATATTTGGGGATATATTTATATACCAAGTGGCAAAATGAGGTGGGAGCGATTCCCGGTGTTTAATCCGTAAATCGATTGTACAAAACGTAGTTACTTTACTTAAATAAAACAAAAAAATATATTATATAATAATGAACACATAAATATGAACATTATAAATATAATAAAAATAAATTACAATTATACACTAATATAAAAATATCATAATATTCAAAATATTGGGTAACCCTATTTTATACCAAACAGGATTGTGATACGAACCGATTAGCCCGATAGTGAAAACATTAAACCATCTACAGATATCACTCAAATTCCTACTTGTAAATAGGATATGGCTATAATGACGTTGATAAATTTACCAACATTTGTTGTAGAATATTGACTGCTATAATTAGCTATCAATGTTTTAAAATATTAAAAAATTTTATTTTTTTGTCGAAAACAAAAAATATTTAACCAGTCACTCATTAATCAAGTGATCAACATAATATATAAGTTTTTATTTTCATATTCCTATCAAAAACCTGAAAATCCAAAATCCTAACCTAACAAATTTTGTTTTTGGCGTAACTGGTCCATACCAATCCTGCTAAGGACTTTGGAGACGAGCGGATGTTTATTATTTTCATTTTGGTGTAGTTATTTATGAAAATTCATAATTAGATATGTACTCATTATAATAATGTACAAAAAAATGTATATTTTAAATTAGTAGAGTATTATAATTTTAAATAGTACCTTTGCCTATTTAATAGCAGTCGTAACCATGCGTATTTTCAACAAGATTATTCATTAATTTACAATTTTTGTACTTTTTAAGCGTGACTTCCGGAAACAATTGACTTTTTTACGATCATTGATAAGATACATTATTTGTTGCCTACAGGTAAAACGGAGTCGTGTTATTACCATACACCATTTATCGGAAACAATCATCGGAGCCGAATTTGCAATTGACCTTTTTATTACCTACCTGTTATCGCAGGGTTGAGTTTATTATGACTACATCTGAATAATTACATGTTTAAAGATTGAACCCAAAAATTATGACAAAACCCAACAGTTAGGTATTTCCTTATTATTTTATTTATGGTTGATTACTACAATAACGTATAACTTTAAACTTAAACAAATTGTGTTTAAAAGACTTTATTCAAAACATTGCATTAATCATAGATCAATTTTTTTACTATGTACCTACTACCTACTTTTAAAATATTACATGTAGGTATTTCTATATTTTAATAGATTTTAATATTTTATTTGTGAGTTTGTGACGTATAGCGTGTATAGAAGAATTATTTATTCCTATACAATTAAATAGTTTGATATACAACAATATCATTTAATTATATAGTTTTATATATTATAAAGTTATGCAAAGCTGCAACTCCGAAAGGTCACAATATTTACAAATGATAAGTTTTTTACTGACGTATTTTTTTTTTTGTTTTGTGATTGTTCCAATCAAAGAACATTTGTTTTTGAAAAATACTGTTGATAAATAATGGAAAGTGCAAACACATTAAATGTACAAATTCCTTACCGTTTGGGCTTTTAACATAACAACCATGTTTAAAAGCTAATATTGCTTACATCGCACTTATTAAAAACGGACCATTTACATTACCCTAATTCCTTAAGGGGACGTTACAGTGACATTTGTTGTCTCCGTCTTACAAGTGCGTAAGATAGCAAATTTTACGCTCAGAAAAACACGTTTATCTCCCGTTAGTTTAAAAATTAGAGCGAATTGACCTCTTATAAAATTTAAAGGTAAGATTATTATCTAGACAATGACATAGGCTTTTTTATTATAACTTAATTTTAGAGCGAGTTATGAGTATTTTAAGATGTACAAACAGTTTTCAATTTTATACACATAACTCGCTTTAAAATTAAATTGAACTGTTGAAGGATATAGATACTGTATCATTTATAGAACCTAGTGTAACTCAAAAACGAATAACCGTGAGTACTTGGTATTTCCACCAAATGTTTATGTTGGTATTACCTGTAACGATAAAAATTTTCAAAATATTTTCAAACTTTTTGAATTTTTTTATAGACATTTATCTTTTTTAATGATTTTTTTTAGTTTTTTTTCTTATGTTGACAAAAAAGAGTTTTTAAACTGGTTACAAAAAAAAAATCAAAAGTATACACCGGTATACAATGTGGTCACAGTTTTCACTAGCTGCTTAAATTAATTTTTCACTGACGTGTTGACGTATTAATAATTATAATCAAACAAACACCAATTAAATAGGTGCCTAATATACCAAAACATTTATTTGTGTAAATCATAATAAGATTTGCAATAGGTATAACAATCTTGTCATCTAGGCATAATTTTTTTTCAACTGGCTTTCAATCGGCTGCAACCCGATTCGGTAGGGTCTTTGAGAAAGATCCATTTTTTTCTAATACCCATATCAAACGCAACAAAATAAGCGTTGGACGAATAGATTAGTTCGTTTCCACATAGAGCGGCGTTTGGGTTTATCCGTGACGCAGATCAGTCGCTAGGGCACAAGCGAGTCACGCGTCGCTTTAGGGTGGGCAGTTTTAACGGAATCGAAGGTGGAAAAATTAAATAAATATGGGCAAAGAAGAGCGGCAATATATGATGTTCGCTTTTATATAATATATACATTATCTAACGATGGGCCTGCCACGGCGGTTACCGTGTCTGTCCCATCACACCTGCGGATTACGGGCTACTGCAGCAAACTGACGTGCACTGCTGTCTGCACGTGGGGTTTAGTTCGGCTGTTTTCAAACTCGGAAGTTTCGATCAAAACTTGCTCCGAGACGTACTCGATGTCGGCCGAAGTAAGCCACACTGCGGTGTTCAGCAAGAGTGGCTCAGCAGATCCAAGAGATCGTGGATTGACCGCTGCAGCACGTCCTGAAATGCCGAACCCTCAAAGGGCGTCATTATTGACATTATAACCAACGGAATGTAATAACGGAACTTTGGACTGGCATAATTTTCCACGACCATTTTGGTCATTAAACTATTAACTATAGTTAACTGGTAACTCTCATCTGCTACTATCTGGTCATATAATGACTTATCGGTCGGACAGCGAACACGACAATATTATATATTCTACGGGTGGATCCGATATCTATAAACTTTAGGTACCTACTATAACGAGGAAAACACTGAAATAATGAACCGTTGTTTTAACTTGAGAAAATAATTTCTTCAAACAACGTTTACTGAATTATGTAGATGGATTAGATAACGAATAAAGGATTTAATACTTCAATTAAAATACATATTTTGGAATGGCTAGTTTTAATATTGGAGGAATAAGCCCCTCCAAGTCCCCCCAAAAATGTAACAATTTTGTCGATTGAAGTAGTGAAATCATATAGATACTAACCACGTATAGGTACTTGAATAACACATGTACTCGTATAATAATACAGCCGAGTAACGATAACTCGAAGTTGAAGGGAAAAAATCGCTTCGAGATACCTAATTCGAGTTTAACCTATATAATTTAAACTGTAAGGGGAATAAAAAAAAACCGAGTAATCAAGTTTTTCGAGTTATCGCGATTCGACTGTTGTATACAATATTGTATACTATACAGTATGTCCCAAAAGTCCCGTATCACCCTTAATATCTCCATGTAAAATCACTATATTTAAACGCGGTTTTTTTACAGTACTAAGTATGAAAATTCCGATTGAATGGCATAAAATTCATTTATTTTCTGTTTTAAATTCAAAAATTTTCAAAAAAATTTTTTACGCATTTAAGAATTTAAAATTTTTAAGATAGCCATTTTGTTGAGCATATTTTTTAAAACAGTTCAAAAAAAAAAAAATACTAAAATTAAATAAAAATTGACCAAGTTAGAGCAAGTTATGTTTTTGAATAATTGTAGTAAAAAAATAAATTATTGTTTCACATTTCAATAATGAAATATCTAATTTCAGCACACGACAATACTTTTGCATTCCTAATTTATTTTTTTACTACAATTATTCAAAAACATAACTTGCTCTAACTTGGTCAATTTTTATTTAATTTTAGTATTTTTTTTTTGAACTGTTTTAAAAAATATGCTCAACAAAATGGCTATCTTAAAAATTTTAAATTCTTAAATGCGTAAAAAATTTTTTTGAAAATTTTTGAATTTAAAGAAAAAAATAAATGAATTTTATGCCATTCAATCAGAATTTTCATACTTAGTACTGTAAAACAAACCGCGTTTAAATATAGTGATTTTACATGGAGATATTAAGGGTGATACGGGACTTCTGGGACATACTGTATAATCCCCCATCGTATTGAGGCCGAAACCATAATGATATATGTGACTGAAAAGCCTGATACATGTATAAACTTAAAAACAGACCGTTTGCATTCCCTTATAAGCTATAACAGACATGTTTATGGGGTAGAATGATAGATACCTAACATATTATATTACTATACCTGTTATAGCGACCAGCTTGTATGGGGATTTATGCCTACCGAAGTCGCGAAAGCATAGACATACAGTGTAAACTATACACACACTAGTGTGGTACTAACCACGTTCATTTATTTTGTCTAGGTATTATTTATAGGGTTTTATCGGTGTATAGCATAAACACTAACGCTAAAGAACACCGATAAGTATACACAGTGCGTACCTGCTGCAGTTTTGCGCCTGAAACTGACTATAGCTGACTCGCGTACCCTAATAATATAGTTGCACGGATAGGTATAATGTATATTTTATTTCCCGAATCGTGATGATGACCAAGACCGGTGCCTGTTTTGCACAACAACTCACCAAATAACAATGATAATATATAATGAAGAAATTTAAAATAATATTGTGTACAGTGTACCTATTGGTAGATTTCCAAACAGACACTGCTGGACACCAGCCGTATACAAAATACACATAATATAAAATTTAGATTATAGCTGCGGTACCTACCTATATACATATGTATGAAGATGGTGACTCACCTACGACTTACCCAAGGCACACACACACACACACACACACACACATAATAATATGTTTTATAGTAAATATATATTATATTATATTATTATATCATTATTGTTATTATTTTAGTCTTCGTGGAGTGCGTGCGGAATGCGATTCGCTCGTGTACAGAGTGCCGACCGATATGTGCAGCATATAATTTAACGAGTGTTTGTATAATATATTATAATAATATACTAAATAATACTTACGCGTTACTCGCCCCATATATATATATATATAATATGAACTTAATATTATATTATATGTTATATTATTTTGTTACATTGTGTACAATATAATATATCGACCGTCGTCGGTGCGTATATACCTTCCGACATACGCGCGCCTTAAGTATAATATAATATATTTATACGTGTCAAACGCTCGGGGGATATAATTGATAAGTGCAGCACATATTATATATTATATAGTGTAAAATTACCTATACGCACAACAGAAGAGTGGCGTGCGGCGGCGGCGGCGATGCTCGTTAATTTACGAAAAGAAATAATCGTACTACACACGCACACACCGCGCGAGTCAATTAATCATGTTTCGCGCTGACACGCGGTTCTCTACGCTCGCGCTGTACATAATATATACCTAGGTATAAGGTATATTATATATATACCTCTAATAATAATAATAATAATATAATAACTGTACGATAATGATAATACGAGTAAGTCGCCGCCGAGGCTGCGCGGCCTCGTGAAAACCCGCGGACACGCAAAGACGTTTTCGTCGACGGAGAAATTATTTATTTTTTGTTATTTTTTAATGGGTTCATTAGCGAAGGACCGGCGGCGGCGGTGGCAGCACAGGCGAAAGAAAAAAAACGACCGATCACAAAGAGTTTGTATATTATAATAATGTAGGTACATATTATTATACATAAATATTATATTAGGTGCATTAATATATTCGGTGCGTGCGAACGTTAAGACCGTTATATAATGCGAGGGCGCACCCAGGATTTTTTTTGGGGGGGGAGTGGGGGATAAATAATATTATTATTTTAAAATATTAGTAGTTTTTGTTTTTAAATTATATATGTACTTACAGAAATCCGAAAGCTAGTACACAAACATTATCTAAATTATTTTGTTTCAATTTTGATGTATGATATTTATTTTTAAATCATAATTTATTTAAACTCTTTATAATAGTATAGTAATAATGCTGGGATTGAAACAGATATTGGATACCGATTGGCGATTTTGAATATCGGTTAAAACCGTTAAATAACAAATCGATGTCGAAACTGAAAACGGATTCGAAAAAAATCAACACCAGTAATCAAAACCGAAATTGAAATCAGAACAATGTATACCCATATTCAAAACCGAAATCAGAAAAAATAAATACCGATATCCGAAACCGAAATCGAAATCGAAAAAAAATGGTTAGACTTCAAGCCCTGAATTTTAAAGTCGATACCTAATAAAAATAACTATAAAATCATCAAAATGTTAGGGGCTAACCATTTTGGGTGGGGATGGCTTAAAATCCCGTTAGCCCCCCTCAAGTATGACCTTCGTATAATATATTCGGAATAAAATAATACAATATTAAGTGTAAGTATAACTTACGACGACCAATGCTCGCAGTATCACAC
This sequence comes from Macrosiphum euphorbiae, assembly GCA_949089665.1. NCBI lineage: Eukaryota > Metazoa > Arthropoda > Insecta > Hemiptera > Aphididae > Macrosiphum > Macrosiphum euphorbiae. The sequence goes on from CARXXK010000001.1 coordinate 36,441,624, forward strand.
TATCACCACCACAAGTTTTTTGAGCACACGTTGTGGTTCATAAATCTCACAAGCACTGAGGGGTGGATATGACGATGTGGAAAACCATACTATATTTCCTCCAGGCTCTCTGTCGTCTACGTTGTTTTATTTTGTTTCCCTCCATCCACCACCGATCGACCTCTATATAAAAAATAAATGGAAAAATTGCAATGTAGCTATATTATATAGAACATTTTAATAACTATTTAACAAATACAGGTATATTTACATTTTAGTCTTGCAATAATTGATAATTATTAATGTATTTTTTTATAAAATCGACATTACATGGGAAACATTACACGGATCCCTTTCCATGGTCCCTTTAATTATTGGAGTTTTTGAATTCTGTTTGAAAATATCGTGCATGAAATCCGGCCAATTGTGCACAATTATTCCTAGAGATATCACAAAAAAGAAAAAAAACGGATCATTTTTCAAGAGTATGCATTTTCATTCTATGATTTTCAAACACGTGACCTTCAAACGGGTTACTGGAGTCCTCTTTTTCCCAATTAGATTGCTATGGAAATATGAACCACGTATAGTTATGTCCGTAATAAATTATCATTAGAGTGCGTGCACTGTGCACATCTGTCATCGTAAAGCGGTCATCAAGACATTTTTATTAATTTATTATACATTTTTTCAACGCATTATGAAAAACTTAAAACAAGACGTAACTATGGTCGATCACTCTATCAAATCGTTTTTCTAGTAACTTTCTAGCTACCATGAATACATTCTTAAAAATATCTAACAAGTAACAGTTTGTGATATCAGGAAAGCTCTGAGATTTGAGAACAAGTTATTAATCGGTTTTAGTAACTATAAAAACTACACCAATACTTTGCATTATCACTAACTGTATTACCCTGCGTGGTCCAAGAATAAATAATTAAACTCCGATAGTTGGATGTGTTACTTTTTTTTCTCTCACGTAACCAATAATTGCAAACAGAAATAAATAAATACGTGGTTTTGATTTTAATATTATTAATAGCGGCTAGAAGCCACCATAAATAATAGATTTAAGCTATTATCTAAACCTTTTTTAAAATTGTCAAAATCGGTCAAGTATTATTTTTGTTTTATATAAACCTAAGCTGTACCCCTTGCCTCTCAGATGTAATAGCTGTTACTAGTTACTACTGAATTTTAAGTATATCTGTGTGGAAAACATTTAATTTAAGTATTATAATAATACATTATAAAACGAATTAATGTATAATATTTTAGTAGCAATAATTTATTTTAAAAAAAAACATACTTTAATCATTTTATGTAATGATAACTGATAACTGATAAGTATACCTACTATAATGATATAATATAATGTTCCTATAATATTGGTTGGTAAGTACATATCCCATAATATACATTATTATAAAACAAACCAATATTCTGCACTTTTCAAGCTTATAGTTTCAAATTTAATATTCAATTTAAGGCTCTGCAGTAAAAGACCGAAGTCTACACAAAATCTGCAGAATCGATAAACATCCCGAGGTAGATTCAGTGGATTGAGTGACTTTTTTTTGTACCTAGGTGAAGAAAAGTGTTATATTTTCCATATCAGGTACCACAGTAATAATTATAACCAATAGTTAATATTTTACTCGTACATATTGCACTGCCGCACACTATAGAAAATTTAAAAATGTGTTACCATTGTTATAGATGAATGGAAAACATGGTATGCTAGTCCTACATTTGAAATGTATAATAATTTAAAGTTTAAATATTTACCTATATGGCAGGTTAAAATCACTTTTTACCAAAAAAATAATGCATTCCCATCTTCAGGTATTTTCAATGATTCCTTTATAGTGTACATTGAATAAAATTTTAATTATGTAGTTAAAAAAATATATAGGGTCACTCCGGATCGTTTTGGCAGATGTAATGGTGTGAAAAGCGTTTCAAAATGTTAGCTTATATTAACATAAATTGTTATTTGTTCTGAAATGCAGTTTGTTCTCGTAGAACAATCCACCAGTAAAAAACTAACTAGGATCTAGTGTGATACTTAAATTCACAATAAACTGATATTATACCATGATACCATATTACAGTGTACCAAAGATGAAAATGATGAAATAAATACCTATTACTACAAGGATGGAAACATTGGTCTGTTCGAATTTTGTAGTACCTACAATACTAAAGAACAGAAATTACATTTCGACTAAATGCAAGCTAAAATAATTGTTTATTAGTAATTTACTTGCCGCACTCATTGCGTGAGCACAAATGGCATTAACAACACTTATGATGTCCGTTCTAAAAACCCCAAACTATATCCAACACCCACATTATGTAGTATGTTATGAACATTAACTATTAATGATTTTTTTTTTTACATAGCTATTACTACTGGGACCGTTGGATTAGTTTATTCATTGAATTTCCTGTATTTTCTTTTTTACTATTGAAGATAGAATCACAAATTCATGTGTACCGTGTGAAGATAATAAAATTTACGGACCTAACACAGAAAATACAGAAGATGTAGACGAACGAGTAATGATGTATCTGATTCATACATAGATACATAATGTTATATTAGTATTATTGTATAACTGCAGACACTGCAGTTCGCGTTGTAGAGTATAATTTAGTTTCCATGTAAAATGTATTTATATGCAATTATACACGTTAGATAAAGTGATTATAATTTTGTCTCTTCAAAATAAAATAATTATAAGTTTCTAAATTTATTACGATTTGTGGTGTTTATTACACGTAGGTAAATGTTATACACGTGTAATAAATCACAATAATAGTGTTATATCCTATGTAGGTACACTATCGTTAAAAACTATTAATATAAAACAATAATTGAACCGAGCTAATTTAATTGAAAACTTTTCTGTCTCAACGACAGCTATTAATTTGTTAGTAACTACTAACTTGGTATAATATATATTAATATAATACACCTGTACAGTGGTGGTTAATGGGGGCGATGATAGATCCTCTTCACGACCATTTTTAAAATATTTTTTATCTTATAACCATAATTTATATTTTAATAATCAAATAGAGCAAGTACAAAAATAAACTTCACCCCCCCCCCCCCCCCATGACAAAATCATTTGACAGTCACTTCACCAGCATATATTGTTTCCGTCTTAAGAGGACGTTACAGTGACATTTGTTGTCTCCGTCTTACAAGTGCGTAAGATAGCAAATTTTAAGCTCAGAAAAACACGTTTATCTCCCTTTAGTTTAAAAATTAGAACGAATTGACCTCTTATAAAATTTAAAGGTAAGATTATTATCTAGACATTGACATAGGATTTTTATTATATTTTAATTTTAAAGTGATTTATGAGTACTCTAAGATGTACAAACAATTTTCAATTTTACAATACACATAACTCGCTTTAAAATTAAATTATCATAAAAAGCCTATGTCATTGTCTAGATAATAATCTTCAAATCTTGCCTTTAAATTTTATAAGAGGTCAAGTTGCTCTAATTTTTAAACAAACGGGAGATAAACGTGTTTTGCTGAGCGTAAAATTTGCTCTGTTACGTACTTGTAAGACAGAGAAAACAAATGTAACTGTAACGGCCCCTTAACAAAAAAATAAATCATTTCAAACTCAAGTTCAGCCAAATAAATTTTGTGTTGTTACTTCTTAGCTTAAATACTAAAGTGAGTTTGACCTATATTATCAAATTCAAAAGTAAGAACATTATCTGTGTTCTCTCGTTGGTTTTTCCCGATTTATAAATTTCTCATGACTCATGAGTATGTAAAATATAAAAATTCTCACAACACACTTATACAGCACTAATAATATTAAAAATAATTACAGAAAATTGGATCTACTGAACGAAAATTTGCTATGTTGGACGTTGGCAAGACGGAGACAACACATGCGCGGGTGTGGCGTCATCTTAATAAATTATTATTATTTTATTCCAAACAGTAATTGTATGGTCACGCTGTTTCGCTTAGGAGTTATATTAATAGACACGTGCCCACAGGCACCCACAATTATAAAATCGATTCAGCCATTCAGAAATCAGAATAAACTGAGACATAATATTATTGCTGCATGTTAAGCACAATAACAACTAAATCCATCTGTCGGTTGGTAAAAATATCAACCGTTGCATAACCTTGCCACACAAACATTAAGACGTAAAAAGTATATTATTGTAATACTATGTACGTAGTTCACGGTTTTGTCCTCAATTATTTTGACAGAATTAGAATCAGACCGGCCAAAGTTAGACATTTTTTTCACAGTCGAAAGCCTAAATACTTTATTTTTCTTGACCAACTAGTACAGTCTTAAAAATATAAACTATACTTATGATATGATATAATGATGCGATAGGTATCGTAGTGCACATTTTTGGAAATTTATAACTGTAGTTCGGATGATATTCAAAAACAGTTAAAAAAACTATATTAAACATATGTTTTACCTATATATTTTAACCTTTAAAAGACAGGAAAAAATTTTTTTCACCAAGTGCAAAAAAATTTAAAAAAAACCTAAAATTAAATATATTTTTACTGTTAATGAGGATAGTCAATATGTTATAAATGTGTGTATATGTGTATGTAAGTGTGTGCGTGTGTGACAAACGCAGGGTGCGTTGGGAGCAACTCTCTATCCCAGAATTGTTAAAAAAAACGTACTAATATGTCATAACTTTTGATTTGTTACATAATATTAATTATTTATATCGATTACAATTTATAATCCCCTCTTGACCCTTCGCGAAAAAACAAAAAAAAATAATATATCTACATTCTACATGCCTTCATATTTTACGCCGTCGAAGGGAGCCAGGTAAAACTGCATACGTGCCTGGTATATATGAAATTATGCGCACTGGTGCAAAGCCAGCGACTGTGATGATGTGCTGTGTTATAACTTATAACTATATGTTATATATTATATAGGTGGAGCCGAAATAGGACATGGCCTTCGTCCACCCTCGGAAAAAAATATATACTTTTAATCTTTACACTATATTTAATTTATTACCTATCTATATATACGACATACACCTCTCCGTGGCCTGATTTATACATGCGTTCTATATAGGTTTATAAAAATATATTATTATACAATATAGGTATACGCAAAATATTATAATCAACACTCCGACATCGCCAACACCGCAATGACGTGTGTGCACAATATAAATGTACGGTATATATATAATAATATTATGTTCCTGTTTCGGTGACTTCCGTTTTCACCCCCTATAATGACGAATAAGCGGTTTTCGCTGGCGAATCCCGTCTGTCGGGTAAGCACATAATACGTGCCATACGCTCGTCCTAGCCTCGCCCCTTTGTCGCCGACGATTGTCTATATTATCCCGACCCTTCACCCTCTGCCAAGCCGGCGCGACCAGAAACAATTTAATTTGGTGACAAAAACAGTAAAAAAAAATATTGAAAAAATTATCGCTGATTCGTCGACACCCGACACGTTATATCATATTTGACCGCTGCACTGTTAATATAATATATACAATATACCTACGATCTACATAATATATAATATTCATTGGAAAATAATAAATACGAATTAATTTAATACACTTTAATGAATCCAGTTGCAAGCCTGGACAAATTAGTAATAACTTCTAACTGATTTCAGTTGGAATATTTAATAAGAAAATTATTTATGTATTTATGTTACTCAAAAAATACGGTAACTATATTAGGATTGTATTATAAGCTTGTCGATTAAAATTTAAGACACCAACAAAGTTGCCAAAAAGATAGAAAAAAGTGATGTAGGTACTACAAAATACATTATAATTTATGTATACCTATAAAAGAAACCAGAATTAAATAATAAAAAATATGATCCGATTATAAAATATTTTAAATTATTTTAATATTAAACTAATTTACATAAAATATTGATTACATTTTAATAAGTTTTTGTTTGAAATTTGAAATTTTGAATTTTGGGGATTTGACAATTTTGTTCGTTAATTCAATATTCACAGGAATAATATACAACTATTAAGTTACTCAAACAAGCCACTAATGAAAGGAACAAGTTAAGTTAAAAGTTACTAACTAGTAACTAGTAACTAAAGTAACTTTCCAAGTTAGTGCCCCCCAGCATTGGAGAATTGGAATCTAGGTCTTTTTTCTCACCACTCAAGGGGGGGGGGGATGTAACCCTAAACATGTATTTAGTGGGATAAACAAAAATTAGTGTAATTATAAGTAGGATAAGTACACCTATACGCCACTATACCTATGATGGCTGTACTCAAATTACCACGATTGAATGCAATCATTTTGAAACGCCATTTAAGCCAAGTTTACTGCAAATTGATGCGAATTCGACCGATTAAAATAACAACATAACATATAGATCGCTTGTCGCGAGAATTATTTAAATATAATATTTTATACATAATCAGGTCATAACTTATATAATTTATAAACAATCACTGAAACCCCGATGGCGTTAAATGTCTTAATTTTTCAATTTGATTATATTAAGTAATATCCTTTTAACATTAAAAAACTTTATCATACAAACCTATAATAGATGGGTTCTGTCGTAAAGAATTCTGTAAAGTCGCAGTGTTCTGAGCTCGAGACATCAAACACGGGTGTATACCGTCGTGTTAATCTTAGCAGTCGCTATAATGATAACATTAAAGCGATTTATTCTGCCTTAGACATAATGTTCTGCAGTGATGATAATGTGTTTATTATATAAATATATAAAACTATTATTACGTCTTGTCGTGCCCAGTTGCGATGAAATAATCGACTGCGGTGCGACGGGAGGACACCAATAAAAACATCGTAAATTATTACACTAATTGTCAGAACTTTTGGACAATGTCCAAGAACACGATGATATTTTCTTTCATTGTGTAATTTCGGCGGTTTTAGTTTTAAATTTAACAAGAGCTGTTTCAATTTGTTCGCGTTCCATGCGTAAGTGCGCACTGCGCATATTATTGACTCTGCAAGATGGGTATTTTATGTGCCGACACGATACAATTACTTTCGCCTGTTTCAATAACACGTCAGATCTTGGTGTGTTTATCGGGAACACAGGGCAATAGAGACATTATAGGAGCAATACCCACCTACGTATGTGCCCAGCTACGTATATTATTATATCGTTATAATTCAATAATTACATGCAGCGTGTAGACGAGATTATTATGTTGTTCCTATATATATAATACGATCCGATACGGACATTTCGATTTCAAAAACGTTGTTTAGACCTCACCGTAATTAGTTTGACGTATATATTTAACGTCATAATATATTATATTATATAAAGCAATCGAATTATATAGCGTTATTCGGGCAGGTCCGTCTGTGGAGGCCGCGGCGACTTCAACTGTCGGCTGTTTTCTTTAATCAGCCCCGTGAATCGTAATCACTGTTGCGCGCCGCGGTTAATGGCCATAAAGGGGGCGAAGACTGTATTATTATTATTATTATTACTAGTGTGGTGCAGTCGAAGGGAAAAAAAAAATTAGAAACGCGGCACGGTGTATAATTGTAATGATGACAAAAACAAAAAATAAACAACACGTATATTGTATTATGTGTATATAATATATATATATATATAGGAATAGAGTATATTTTAATAATCATTCTGCGGCGTACGCGTATTATGTTTTGAAACCGAAACCAGAAAATCAAATGACCTGAACAACTTACTATACGGTGGTGATCGCAGCCAACGGTTTTATGGTGCGTAAAATGACTTCATTTCGGTATAAGCATAGTTTTACGCTCGCGCAGTCTTTATATTATTATTATTATTGCCATACGCGACACGTTACAATATAATTATTATTATGCACATGCGGCACAGCCGAAAATTGTGTAAAAAAAAAATACCGCCGGCTAATTAAACTCACGTCACGTGTTCGGCGAGGAATTTGGCTGGTCCGCGTAAATAACACGCCGGAGACTTGTATTATAGTTATGACGATTTTCAAGGATATTCCGTAAGTAATGCGCACAAGCACTATAATATAGCGATGTAAAATATTACGGTAATAAAAGTCTTTTCTGAGAATACCCACAGATTTTCTTTTTATCCACATTCAGTCGATTCCACCTAAATATTAGATTTAAAACTTTTTTTAAACTGCACGGTTTCTAAGAGGAAACGTGTACCTAGCTATGGTACCTATACCTATATTGTTATATAGGTATATAGCTAGGTCCAACGCGTAAATATTTATACAATAACAAACAAATAACTTTTTAAGGACAATAAAAGCGTAATGACACTGAAGTGTATAATTGTACGAAAGTTTTACATAATCTTTAGACTTTATTATTACAAAATATAACACATAAAATGCATTATTAATAATTTGTATAGTTCAATAACAGATCATATTTTATCATAAAATAATCGATTCAGTCTCAACATAATTTAGTTCTGGCTTACAACATATTTACTGAATTGAAAATATAAAATGGTTCAATTTAGTAAAATATATATCGTAATATAATATAATTTGGCATTTATTTATAATACAAATTTTCCCTACAAAAAGAATGGACTTATCAAAATGTATTTACTTCGCAGGTTAGAATAATATTGTCCACAGCAATAATTTCTATGACTACCTTGTGTAATAATATTCTCTATTCACAGAACTGCGTCAAATGACTTTACAAAATATTTGAGCATAATAATTTTTCAATTTTTCATTCTATGATGTACCCTGCAAGTGCACTTTTAAAAGTCAAACATATATTCTTAACGCAACATAATAATAATTATTTTCATTTTGCCATATTTGGAAAATATATTCTTTTTCGTATTTAGGTACATTAGATTTTATTAATTACAATTAGTTACATAAGTTATTCGAATTTATTTATTTTTACTCAACACAAGATATATTAAATGACCAACGACGTAGCTGTAATTGATCTGCCATTTCCACGTTTTCGGATTTAAATAGAATACAGTTTATAGTTTGTACCAGCTTTATTTATTAAGTAGGTACATCATACATGTGCAATACTATATACAATTTTATTTTTTATAAACAACATTACATTTTTTAAGTTTTGTACTATAATAAAAATTAACTTTAGATATAATATAAATAAGATATTATAGAGATTATATGTATAATTTATTTGTCTTTATACACATGCCATGACGATAATTTGTGCTAACCTATAAAGATAATATAGATACCTATATATTAAGAACATATACCTATAACTTATTACAGATAAACTGTCTTATATCTTTATTGAAATTAAAATAACTATCAGCTTATTAGATTATTGGCTTATTATTTGTTATGTTTTAAATGTATAGGTATTTAATAATTATTATTCGACTTGGTTTGATTTTAAGTGGCCCAATATTTTGCAGGTTATAAAGACAATTAAGCAAACAACTTTTAATGAATATAGTTTATTACCTACCTATATAATTAACATATCATCATCTGCTTCCATGTAACATCCTTTGAGATATTGCAAAACTATTATTTCTGTAGTCAGTTTTTATTGAATTCTAGTACCTATAAATTCTACCCAATGAAAAGATTGCAGTTGGACGGGTTCGGTTGATGAAAATAACCATACAATAATATATTTTCTTAAAAACACACTAATGTCATTATTGCTTACGAATTCAAAGTGTTTTTTTATATTATACTCGTTTGTGTTTATTATGAAGAAACACATTGGAAACCACAAATATATTAATCGGTATATTATAATACAACGATACGAGTTTTTTTTTTTAAATATATATTTTATTTCTAGATTACACTTCGTCTCAATTAGCGTTACATGTAATATAATAATATTTATGCTCGACGCATAAACGATTTCGATTTAGACGTATTTTTTTTTTATTTTTTATCATCAAAGCCCAGACACTTTTTTGTATTTATACTAACGGAGCCGTTCGCACGCGCGTGCGTTTAAAATGTATAACACAGTAATAATAATAATATATTATATTATACACAATATAAATGTATAAACAAAACGTGCGTAAAAGTATATAGGCATGCCATACATGGACGTTTTGTTTACAATATATACACAACGGATGCAGGCCCGGCTCAAGGGGTAGGCGACATAGGCCCACGCCTAGGGCGGCACATAAGCAGCACTTTAGTAAGAGGGCGGCATTTTAAAAATACTGATTATATTATATTATTAGGGGCGGCAAAATTTGATTTTTCCTAGTTCACTATTTTCGCTTAAGCCGGTCCTGAACGGATGTAATAGTCTTCGAATCTATTTAATAGATTTCTTCCGGTTAATCGAACGCGTTTTGTCACTGTACAGTGTTGTACACACGCGTAAGTATAAAATTATATACAGCATGTTTATTTACTGTTAACGATCCTATGAAATTATGATATCATAGTTTCCGTGCGCGTGCATAATATTGTAAGTATAATAATATTATAATATATAGACGCAAAACAGAAAAACGGCGGCGGCGGTGGGATGATATTGTTATAACGTGGCCAGAAGAGACGTTTGTGATGGACCATCATTGTAATGTTATTATATCATACAGGACTGTGACGGAGACGTCTGTATAATGCGATATTGTAATAATATGATCACTGTTGTCTCAATAAGCACGGCCATTGTATTATATTATGCGTTTCGAATTTTCCCGGCCGTTTTCGGGTCGCGTCCTCTCCCCGCGATTACGTTATTAATAATATAATATAATATGGGCACCTAAGTCCCGTAGGTCGGAGGAAGTCTCGCGTTTCTCCGGTTTACAATAATAACAATAATATTAATGATAATAATGACGACAATATGATATTATTATACATATTATACCATATACTACAATGCACTATGATAATATTATGTCTATGTTTATATCGTTTTTCGACGACCATAATATAACTCGCGTGGCGTAATGAGCGTGACGTGATCATACTCCGTGATATAATATATTTTTTTCTCCTCCATTTTAATACACCATAAGACACCACACGGACAGTTGTCCCTCGAGGGTCAATAGCGTTCTCACGGTTTTTTCTTCTTATCCGTTCGGATGTACATTATATTTCTGTATAATATATATATACCTACGTGTATATTACAATATATACGACGACGACGACGACGATGAACAAAAACTTCAGATTATTATATATATTATAAATGTACGCTATGGCCGACACAGCCTCGTCGTTCGGTTTTTCGTGTTTTTTTCACGCCCACGCCACCCAACCCCCCTCCGGAGCCACACGACGTAGTTTATTATTTTTGTTTTTAATTTTTAACATCTCACTCGTATGCACGCGCGTATTACATGTTATGCTATAGCCGCCGCGACGGTCACTCCCAATCGTTACTTCTATATATTTTATGCATATATATATATATATATTTGTAATATACTTACTATATATTATCATGTATATACACGTGGCGGCGGCGGGAAAGAATTCTCGTTCCAGACCCCGGAGGTGTAGTGTGAGTGCGAGTGTGTATGTGTGTGTGTGTGTGTACCTATACGATCACGGCACCATATTATAATACATAATATTATGTACACAAAATATTGTGTAATATATATACCTACACACACGACGACGATAACAATTTAGTAATTATTTGTTTAGGCCCCTATATATACGATAATATTGTGTATATTATAATATATTATTATTTAGATGCGTCGCTCAGCGAACCCTCTCGCTATAATATAATATTATTATTATGATCGAGAAAGCCATTGTTTTCCATCCGCAAGGTGCACACACGCACATACACTCACACTCACACAAATAGCCCGTATGATTCGCATTTCCTATATTCTTCGTGAAGATACACCACCAAACGATATTCAGCAATCCACGTGTGTTCCCGGATGCTGTAGTCTATACAAGATAGTCACGCAATTTTTTTTATACATTATCCAGACACATCCCCGTGTCCTCATATATTGTACTTACTTTGGAGTATGGGTGTATCTAACAGTCGAAGTGTGACGGGATTGAGTGTGGGGGGGATTGAGAGTTTGCCATTCTCTTACTATTTTTAACTTGCATTTTTGTCCCTTACTCATATTTTGATCCAAAAAATAATATAATATACGTAATTCGCCTCTCTGAAAACTCGTCAGAGTACTGAAAAATTAAAATTAGGTACATAATATATTAAATGCACACGGTAAATCACATTATAGTTTTCACGAAAACTATACCATCGTAAAGTTAATAGAATTTGGCTACCAGGTAAAAAATTCATACATAATACTATACTAGAAGACCACGTAGAACTAAGGAATACACGACTTTATAGTTGTTATTAAAACGATGGTGCGAATCTGCAAAACGCGACTCGAAGCGTTTTCAAAAACAAACTATATTATAGTCTGTTAATTAAAACATGTATCGCAGATATTTTATACGATACAATTTTCGCACCAACTAGAACATATAGCGTTGTATTATATATTTATATATTTTGTATTAATCTACGTCTTGTTAATTGTTAAAACGATTAACCGTGCGTCTTGGGTAAAAAGTACTAAACCACGGTATAGTGGTATATACCTACTTGCCATGGTTTTTTTTTCTGGACGATAAAATATATAGTATATATAGGTACCTCTAATGTATAACGTTACAATTTCAAATCTCCCCACGGCCCGCCACTTATTTTAATCCACTTATTTTCGACCACTGCGATACCGACGACAAGTATAAACGGCCTATAATAATACGAATGTCTCGTTATACCGTGTATATACTACATAATATACACAGACCCACACACGCACACGCAATTAGTGAGTAAATATATTATATATATATACATTTATATATAAGAGGTAGGTGCGCGTGATGGAGAACCGCACTGTCCGTATTTATACGACGTAGGTATTAAATTTCGTGTTTGGTTAACCAATTAAACGGGGTGACAAATAATTAATTTTACGGTCGTTTTTAAATCCTTTTGATTATACGTGTGTGTGTATATATGTATGTACATATCCGCTATTTTGAGTGTATATACACATAATAATAATAATAATATCATAATGTATACGCCGCGTTATATTCGTATATAATAATATAATAACATTCACCGCCGTCCGATACGAGATGACTAGGAATCCGGTTTGTTCGGTGTAATCAACGCACAAGTTATTAGGTACGCTCTTTTTCTCTCTCCGTCCTTCGTAGTTTTTTACTGGATATGCGGCGGAGGCACTGCAGCAGTCCTCGTCGGCCCGGCGTGACATCTTCATAATAATAACAGTATTATATTATATTAATAATAATATACAAAGAAGTAACATTAACAACTATACAACGGCGGACGACTGGTTTTGGGCGGATTAAATTAAAGAGAAATATATGGAGTTTGATCAGGGATCGTTAAACGCACGACTTTACGACCGTGTTTGTTGCGCTATTTCGTCGGACGGTTTCACACATTTACACGCGGCATCACTACGAGCATATATATAATATGTATATATAATATATACGATGCGACGGGATTATTATAATAATATATACGATTATAATATTATTGTCATTATCTCTTCCGCCGTCGACGACTACAGACACACAAAAAAAAAACCAGGTATATACACGTTTATATTATATTCCGTACGATATTATACTATATCGTATTAAATTAGCCCCGGAGAGTCGTCTTCCGTAAAAAACCTACACGTCGTTATCTCGACTTCTGTGGACGTAAAATGGAATCCGAGATTCCTGCGCGCCCGATGGACGTGTACGACCCGCGTAAGTACACACGCATATTGTGTACATATATATAGATATAACACATGTGTGTGTGTGTGTGTGTATAAATACGTGACAGGAGCAAGGAGCAGGCCATTTACCTATTATACGACCGAACACAAATATAATATATACTCGGTGGTGGCGGCGGCGCGTTGGGCGTAAATAACTTGTAATAATTTATCACTTTTTACGACCTATCACTGTTTTCGAAAAAAAAAAAAAATAATAATAACAAATGCAGTATATATAATAATAATAAACGTAAAAATATTATGTACACGTAAAACGAATTCTTGACGAGAAAACCAGTATATCGACGTTAATAATATTAATTGGCCGAGGAGACCGTATAATGGAAAAAACCGATATAGTGTGTGTGTATATATATATATTAAGGTGGGTAAACCGAAAAATTATTATGTATGGTGTTTGTTAAAAAAAAAAAATAATAAATAAAAAGGCGAGGGGTGCCACACTGCACTGGTATATACGCGTCAAGCGCATCTCTCGTCAATATCTCCCGAAAATGTTTTGATATATTAATCACTCAAGCACATACCTGCGTACCTATACATTATTGTACTCGCCCAGAGTCGAATCCTTTATTATGCAGTCTATACGACGACACCACGACGCGGTGAAGCAATTGATCAAAGAGAGAGACACGATCGAACTCACTCGAGAGTCACTAACCAGTAACCATACGCTATATCTTACGCAAAACAGTAAAAAAAGTAATACCTATGTATATGGTACCCCATCTGCACCGACGTCTATAATGGCAATATATGTAAGTAATATATGATACATTATTGATATATACGTACGAGCTCGTCAACCGCCTGATTAATGAGTTTTTTGATCATCAGGTAACGCGTTTATATGCAGTGGTAATATGGTATACCATATGCGTATATTATGTTATTATTAAATACAAATTAATAGTGTTACTGCACACGGCGGTTATGGATCATATCTGTGCAATCTATTTTTTATAACTCAAATCGTATAAGCCATCAGGTCGAGTTTATAAAACGTGTGTATTCACTGTGCAAATATAGATTATAGATACATGCGTCACTTTTCAATTATTATTTATTTGCAGTTGTATAGGTGCTTTTCTTATTACAGCCATTAGAATATTAAAGACGCAGAACTGGTATAACAATTACTATTAATTGTACTATACACTCAGTTTCCGCGTGTAGCAAGTGTATGTATATCATATAATATTATAAACTAAATGATTTTTTATTTAATTTTCAGCCATCTAAAATAAGTAATAAGTAATAACCCCTAATTTTAAATTGAAATTTTAATTGGACGTGTACATTGTTATTCTAAAAGTGTATTATATTTAGTTAAAATATATTACTGTACCCATTCGGTTAAAATTACTATTATATTATTACACCCATAATTATGGGTCTTAAAATGTTAGCATGTTATAACAGCATTTATACGTAATATTGTTCTGCCTTAAATTGCAAGGCGATGCATATCAATATTAAATACGTACAACTCAACATAGTCTAAACAGCATATAACATTTTAATTCTAAAAATAAATACATTAAATATTTATATATAAATTATATATTATGTTACAATAATTTATTATTTATCGAAATTATTAGGTTAATTTATTGCATCAAAGTTAGAAAAACTTTCAAAAAGCATCCGAACAAACTAAGTAGGATTATGACAATAAAACAATCACAGATCACAATACCAAAATGGTTTACACATGTAGGTACTAAATGTCTAAATAGTATACAAGACAGTTAATATTATAAGACATTGTATTTCAGTACAGTGTAAATATTGTAATCATTCTATAAATTACCAGATTAATAGATATTTGGGAGACCTAGTGGCGAGTCCTTCATGTAACGCACATTGGGTGAAAAAATTAACTAGAACTTTATAAAGATTCACATGGGAGAGGTTGAATATGATAATGAAACGATATAGTAATTTTTAAACTTTAGTGGATTCGCCTTTGGAATTAATGGATAAGTCACTAAAACTATTTTGATTTTCTGAATTTTGTTTGATTATACTAATGCATACGCCAGAGGGACACTACCATTCGTCTTTATTCATTATTGTTGCTACCACTCCTTTACTCATAAACTACAAAAATTCGCTTGTAGGCATGTTAGCTACAGGACTTATGTCTGATAATCCTCCCTGTCACCTAAAAATAAAATGGTGCAGTGCATCGCACTTATTATAGTAACATTTCACACATAAAAGTGTCACTAATGACCGACTATATACTTCTTCTCAAGACTGCATGTCAAAATTAAGAATAACTAGGTAATAATTATGACTACTATGCAAAAAGATGTATGGATCGTATAACTATTGCAATTAAAAAAAAAATTTTGATTACAACTATACAACGTCTAAGTTTGAATATCCACACACGAATGTCTTTAGTCATTATAGCTGTTATTTTGAACACGAAACTTAATATATTTGTTCTTATATAGCAATAAATTTTAGCGAAACACGGTGACAACATGATATTTAAATATGCTTTGACGAAAATGTGCAGAAGCCAGAAACTCCCACCCCAACTGAACATTTCCTTTTAATGAGATGAATATACGTAATACATAGGCGCCAATATATTATAATTCCTGTTAGGTGTATGTGAGTGTGATGTCTGAAGTAAATTAATGAGACAGAAATCCTCCCAAAAACCATATATCATATATTATTATAACATTGACTAAGTATAAACTGTATAGGGCAAAATGTGTGTTGAAGGGTCGCTCCACACTCAAAAACATAACAGTTTTTAGAAATATTTTCCAACATCTGGCTGGAAACATATACTTGTCGATGTTATGTAATTGACTTTAAGGTATAACCTTATATTATAATGTCACAATCGTGGTTTTTTGAAAGAAAAATATATGACTTTAAGAGTAATATTTCCTTTTTGTTTTGTCTTTAGTAGTCATATTTACCTACCTACCTGAATAATAAATACATTGTACTAACGTCTAACAGATAATCATCAGATAAATAAATAAACTTCGATTTACTTCGGACGACCTTTGTGTGAATTCCATTCACAATAGAAGTATAGTATATAAATATGTTAATATAATAATATATAAAATATGAAAACCACAGAAGATAAACAACTACATTAGGGACGGATTTCACATTCAGAGTTACAATATACTGTATACATCGAGCAATGTAATGGCATTTATCGATCCTAGTAAATCATTTTCCAAGAATATTTGTGTCTAATATATTATTTTGAATTAATATCATCCTGTAAACATATTTAACCAAATAATATAATGAATCTTTATTTTCTGGGGTTATTCTTATACGCATGTTCACCATAGTACACAGCTGGGAAATAAATTTGTTACCTACACGGCTACACTATTTCAAATGAAGGTCTCCAGAAATGTATATAACCTAACCTTTAAATGAAAAAATATTTAAACAAATAAATGTCCAAACGTAACCTACTTTGTATACGTTATTTGCAGATTTATTTCGTTTCAACTACATAATATTAAATATTTAAATACCGTGACAGTGAGATAAGAAATATTTATCATATCTTAATTGATCATAATAACTTGAATTTTCAAAAATCTTTTCTTAGTGGGTCTCTACATCATAAAACAAATATATATACAGACCAATATGTAATATTATTCATATAAGCTTCAGCGGATCCGACTAGGCGATAATGAATCTGTCAGGACTTGTTCTTTTATAGATGATAATAATATTATATAAAGTATCAAAATAATAATATTATAAACTACATTAGTAATATATATTTTTGTTTTTAAATATTTTAAAACCAACAATAATTAATCCTTTGTATGAACTAAATTATAATCAGATACATTTCAATTAATGTTCCATGATATTTTTAATCAGAATAAAATACATTATTACTTTACAATATGAATTATTAATTTTAATTAAGAAATAAAATATTTGTACCATGGAAGAAAAACAGACACCATTTATAAACATGTAAGAAAACGGTATTAACAATTAAATATTAATTACTATTGCAAGTAAACTTCTAACAATTTTTTGATCAAAATTAGTCGCATAAAAGGACTCTATTCAGTAATAGCAGTACATTAGCACTGTTTTACACGAATCTTAAACAATACTCAACAAGAAAAATATTTTCATGAACATCCACATTCATTTTGAATGTAAAGTAAACTGTTTATTAACTAATTTATTTTTAGATTAAATTAAAATATAAATGTATCATTTTGGACTTTTTGCGATAATATCATCATTAACTCATAGTAGGTATGTATAATTTCGAATTTGTATATAAGAATAAGAGCATAATATACATTTATATATAGAAATAAATATTTATACATAAGTAGGTACATAGGCTGCACAGTAGCGGCTATAGTAATAATTTAATAATTCATAAAACATAATACGTTAGCAATGTTTTTTTTATTGTGTAAGTCTTACTTTTAAAACGATTAATCTGATAGCTATTAAAATCTGAATTGAATTTCAGTAGGCCTAGATAGGTACTTACCAGTTACCTCCTTATATATAGTGCACGAGAGCATGACTGGAACTAATTGAATTATTTAACCGTGAACATATTGACACTTTGTCCAGCTACCTGACGCATAAGCACTGGACTAGGACAAAATATTTATAAATAAACACTATAACTCGCAGCTAATGCGATCAAAACATCTTAAAAGGAGAATTCGTTGAATTACATTTTCATCCTTTTACCTCCCGAGTTACCAAAAAAAAAAAGGTTTAGAGTGCATTGTCCGTTATATTGTATATATATATTTATGTATTATATATGTATGTATGTTGTATTGTTGTCCATTGTTGGAGACTAATAATAATGAACTTGTCACATCGATAGACACACTTGATCCTCTGCCCTTCTCTTTTAAAGCCCTAAACTCGGTAAATATCTCATATAAATATAATATAAGTAATTTTAGATTCCGAGTGGAGAGATGAATGTATTGGTTTTAAATATTAAATAATGTATGTGGTTTTTTCTTTGTATATTCATACGTACAAGTGTTATACTTGGCATAAACGCATTATAAAAAAAATACTTTCATGTTCAACTTTGAGTGTGGTTCCTTGTAGAAAATAAGATCTAGATGATAAAATAGGCTAAAATCCCTTGTAACTACTTATGTAAGTAATAAGGAAAAACAAAAAAAAAATTTAGAGAAAACTGGAATTTTTACTTAAAACCAATTTTCGACTAAATTTCGGTTAGGTTTTTTTGTTGTAGGTACCTAATTAGAAAAAAATTATAACCGTAAAGATTTAAGAATTTCACCAAAATATATTCATATAAATATAATATTATACTAGACCTGATAAATAATTTTTAAAATATTTTCTTTTTTTGTTTTTTTTTTTATTAAGTTTTGTTAATAATACAGGATTCCAAATAAGTTGTTCTTATATAACAGTTTTTAAAATGTTCTTCTCAGCGGCATGATTTTTAATATAAATATATTATTCATGATAAAATTATCTCTTACTACCTAATATAGGTTTCTTATTAAATTCAAATGAATCGCATCTATTACAGCAACATACTCGATGGGAAGGTATTGTCTACACCTACTGTAAGTATACTGTATAACCGGGCATAGTTACCTACACTTTTGTTTTAAATACGAAAAATTACATTGTGGTTGTTTAAAAACCGGCATTATTATACGGTTCGTGTGTTTTCAAACCTTGATATTTATATTGCAAACAATAATATTTGCATGTGTATACAAGTACCTACACTAAAAGGTTGAATGGTGTAAGGCCTCTGCTAGCGTTTAAAGTGTTTAAACGCTAATTACGGATTTAACGAATAATTGTTTGCTTAATTTTTCAGAGATTTCATAAATTAAACTTTTGAAATAAAATAACAAATAGTAGGTCTTTGTAGTCTCGTTTAGACGCTTAAACAAAAACTGTTTCTAATAACAAAATTCATTGATAACTTATATTATGCACGGTATATCTGCTATATCTGCTGTATCTAGAACATAGTGGCATATTCCATAACCAATATTTACTGTTTATTTTACAGAGTGATTTTCCAAGCATTTTCACCAACACCTTTTAACCCAACGGGGGTTTTTTAATTTAACAATGCAGTTATTCAAATTATGGAATTTTTATTATCCATCATACAGTACCTACCAACACTTTAAGATAGTTTAAAATATTTAGATTTCTCATATACCTTTTAAAGGCGATGCAAACTTTTTTTTCAAATGAGAACCACGCTCATGATTGCTTTAAATGACACTGCTATATAATATATACCTACATTATACACAGTTGTAATATTATCATCATAATAATTATATTTATAGAATACGTGTAGGTACGATATTATTGTATTGACTGAATACCTTATATTTAAAAAAAAAACCCGTACTGTTAGAGGACGTGAAGTCTGCACTCTGCAGCGATGTAAATAAGCGTCCTCTCATCAAATGTCTGCAGCAGATGAGACCCGCTTTCACTACTATAATATTAACGTTGAATCGTTAATAAAATATAATAATTAATTTTCCTGCTGGCACCTGAACTGTACCTAGGAAATCAATCGAACCGAAAATTAGTGTCCGGATATAATATTATAATATAATATAAAAATCCGTCTCGGGTCATGTGCGCTGTTGCGAGCGGAGAACGAGAGCACGGCGGCGTCGCGCGCCGCAGATACGATAACTGGTTTTTATCCTCGAAAGAGCAGATAGCGATAGAGAAATCAACCGAAACGTTTATTATATTATGTATTTTATTCTATTCCGCGCGGCGTCGGTGGAATTCGTTGAAAACATTTAGACGTATTTAAAAAAAAAAAAAAACAAAAAAAAACGAGAGAGAAAGAGAGAGGGAGAGGGAGAGAGTGAGAGAGAGTGCAGGCTGCGGCACACATACATGGTATAACTGATTGTGTGTGCTTAAACGGATGATTTGTGCATACGATTATAATATTATACGATGATAATATTATATACACGAACGCGGCGCGGTTTGCGCGTTCCTCACAAGCGGCTGACACTCCAATTTACAAGGTATAAAAATAATTACATCGTGCATGTGTGTGTAGCGCGGGCTCGCGCGCGAGAGAGCGTTATATTTATATAGGTACCTACGTGTGTATATATATATATATAGGTCGGACACCGGGTTAGGTTGCGGGTATAATTACAGGGCTCTCGAGTATACCGGTCTCTAATCATCGGTTACCCGGTCCGGCAGTCGAGTTCCGCGCCCCCTAGCCGCGAGTATACCACATTACCACACGTTAAATAACTCAATTCGGACGAAATCTTCTCCGCGCGTGTATTACATTATACGCGTCGGATACCGTATATTATTTAGTTTAGGTATATCATCGCATCTCGCATTAAAAATATTATATGGCTAGGTATATGTGTTTAATACCCGCGGCGGTGCAGAGCTGCAGCACCCCGACTGCAGACACACCACGACGATTAGTATCCGAAACACTAATCACGTCAACCCCACCGCATCACACCACCTATACAATATCGTTATGGGCTCCCGCTGCAGTCCGACCGAAATTTCCACTTCGATTGACACGACAACATATAATAATAATAATATAATATCGTATAATATTATGTACCTAGGTACGTGCGGTTGACCATCATCTCATATACCCGGTACTCAGACCTCGTGTTTCGGCACGCCACTTTTTAGTTTTTACAGCCACTGCGACGCGTTTACTGTATACCTTACCTGTGTACAGGTGGGTGATACCGCCCTCGCAGGGGTTCTCTGCTCTGTTACAATAATATTATTATAGGCAGTAATAAACTATAACGCCGCCACACGCGATCGGTTTTTCTGATGTTTTTCAATGCCGCTGTGATATGTATAATATAATAATATTTTAAGTATATAGATACAGCTCTCGTAGCTATATATAATGTGACCATATAATATAATCACGTACAACACAATATTATATTGTATATAATAATAGTAGTGGCTACTGCACATATGGTATACACTATTATAGGTACCTACCTACAATGTTGCCGAGACCAATAATTCGGTTTCCGTTTCGGTTTACCTTTTCACCGAGATCAAACGTCGTAATTATCGTCTCACTAAATCGCTTGCCGACTAATCGAAAAATAAAATACGAATCATACTATTTTACGAACATGCAAACGCTCGAACAAAACACTATATAGTCGGCAATGATAACACAATCAGTTACATAATGGGTCCGTTAAAATGCCACTGTTAGACCATCGTAAAATATGCTGCATATGGTTCGATGAAATGTTCGATATTCCTTCTGTAACTCTATGGTGACGGTCTGAGCTATTTCGTACTTACTATGTACTATAGAGCACAGCTACACAACTGTCTCAATTAGTGTACAATTACTACAATTAATAATATATTTAATTTTTGCAGATAAATAAGTCAGTATTGTTTTCCGTGGATTTGTTTCCTAGATTCTTTTACAATATATTGTGTAGTAGGTATAATAAAAGTAGGTACACCTTTAGATGTGTTATATTAAAACCTGTATCGCATTTATAGAAATAATGAGAAACTCGATTTGTATTTTAGACTCTGGTGATTTAAATTTGAGTATGAAAACATCACTTATGATGTTTAGTTTACAACATTTTAAGTTAGGAGCGAACAATTAGGTTAATAGATTGTTAAAATCCATCCTTAAATATGAATTTTATAACGAAATTCTACCAAACTTACTATCACATACATACACATAGACATAAATAACCCATTTTTTTGAGGGACAACAATTACTGGACAAATGCCCACCCTGCCTCCCCCCCCGTCCAATCGAACGCCACTGATTGTGGTATTGTGGTCAAACCGATAAAGTAACAATAAGCTAGATAGATCTTTTCACGGATGCCCCGTAGCCTACTGGTCGTGACGAAATTTGGTCCAGCTGAAAAGTTAGAATAAGTCTTATTTTAAATCTGTAAGAACAACAGCGCCCCTGCTCTTTACGCTTTTAGGCCGTTTTCAACTACACGTTTCGTCGTCAGTATATATAGTATTATTTTTTTTACATGCACATTAACAGATAATATGCGTATTATAGTATACGTCATAATAATATCATGCTATAACCTCCTCCAATACATATACGATCATTCTCGTACTTGGGTAATGGGTATACATATATATATGTAGGTTTAAACGGTATGCACGTCGATCGATTCAAAGGCCCGCGCATTTACACCCCAACATAAAAATGCGCCGCGGCATCTGAAGAAGAATATCTTTCTCGCTGTGTACGACACGCTCGTTTCTTTCTTTTATTATTAAATTATATTATATTTTGTGCCGGCATTATTCGATACATCGAATCCAATGATTATTGCGGTTATCCGTTTAAGCGCATTGTCCGGGCGAGCGGCATTTCGTCCGTGTGCGTGCGGATTTCAATCGGTTCTTCGGCGTATCTCAAACACACACACACACGAAAAGCGTTCCATACAGTTGTATTATACGCAAATAATATATTTTATATATATGTGTGTGTGTGTGTGTGTGTACATGCGATCCGCAAACAACAAAAGGCTACGAGAAATTCCATTTTTATAACACATGTCATCTCCGAGATTATCGATCGCCAAATACCTCGTGTACATACGCCGCCGCCGCATTGTTGTATAAAATATATTATATGAGTTCTTTTTTTTTATTTTGTTTTTTTTTTTTTTTCAAAAATTTGCACAGCCTCCTCTTATAACGTTTTTATTACCATTACTATTATTATCGTCGTCGTGCAGGGGACGACGACGACGACATGCGAGCGGCATCGGTCAAGTGTAAATAAAATGACACGTGAAACGGGCCCCGTAAAATTTTCAACCGCACCTTCACCCAAATCTCGTTAGAAACGCACACTGCTCTGCAGCTGTATATGTTAGTAATAATAATAATAATAATAATATTATATATTACACATGTACGCATATTATATCGGTTCGTTCTGCTGCGACATCCCCTATGTGTGTGTGTGTGTGTGTGTACATTTTTGTGAGTGCCGTATAATATTATTATGTTGTAACATCACGCGCGGTAAACCCTTTAGCACCGGTGCTCGAAAAATCGAATAAAACATATCAACATAACTTTATCCGTGCTTATATCGTACGAAAACCGACCGAGAATAATATAATAATACCTATGAATAACACTACCACGGAAGTCGGTAATATTGTAAATAACATAGGTATTATACAAATTACTGTGATTCGCGGTTTGCTTGCACCCATATTAATATAATATTATAATCATAGACCTATAATTATAGGTCTATGATTATAATATTGCAGTAATGCGCGATAAACGTGCTGAAGCAGTGGATAATATTTACGCCGATGAAGGTCTGTAATCGATACGCGAGTAATGTATTTTAATATATTGTTATGATCTGTATAGGACTCTTGAGTATACATAATATAATATGTAATATTGCATCATATAATACATATTATACTAAGTCACCGTACAGTTTAAAGATGTTTGCAGGTGACATAATATATTATATTAAACGGTTAATACCTATGTAAAATTGTATTTTGCTTATTTTGGCTTTTTTTACATTTCCGTGTATATTATTTTATTAATTACTGTAGACAATGTACGTATTTTTTTAGCAATTTCTTATTTTCAAAATATATTGGTATGCATTTGTGAAAAAAAGTGCATGTAACTGAAGACGTGCTATTTTTGTATTTATAAAAATTGTATTCATCATTCGATTGATAGTCGATAAATATGTGTCCCAAAGTTATGTAAATTAATTTTTTCTGAGAGTTAATTTAAATGAGTATATTATACACAAATAAACTGCATATTTCAGTAACTTTTGAACCATAGACATGTATATTTAGTCAATATTAATATGCATGAACTAATAAGCCCTAGATGGTTATGACTTTTGATGAATAATCACGTGTATACAAACACAAACGCGTTGTATCGCCAATAAATTAGAGACAGACAAGAGAATAGAAAGTGTTACCAATTGGCAATTTCTTTGTAATAGCACGATTTATAGGTAATACAATATAAAGAAATATGTATATAGAAATAATTATGAGTATCTCGCTAGTTGGTCTCCTCGTCAGCCAACTATGCGAACTTCGTCAACACATTAGTCATATTATATGCTCCAACATCATCTACAAAAATATATACCTCCAGCTATAAACATTCCTACAGTCCAAATATTTCGCTCTCCTTCACTTTCTCTCTCTCTCTCTCTCTTTCTCTCGCTCTCAATCTCTCTCTCTTCCTCACTCTCCTATTTCCTATCATATTCTTCTAAGTAGTACGTTTTGGTACGTTCTGGTTCCCCCGTCGTATAGAAACACCCAAAAACAATCATTGTAAATTAGTGGGTTATTTCAATATTTATTTTTTAATAATAAAATCATTAATTATTAACAGTCCACTATTTTTTTTTTAAATTATAAGCTTTAAAGCTTAAAACTTAAGTGTAAGAAACGCTTCACTGCTTATACACGTCACGCATTCAGTTTGTCTTTAAGCAAACTAATTTCATTAATTATTGATTCTCTATTTCTCATAATCGTTTTATTCTTGGGTACGTTAAAAAAAAATTAAAAATTATAATAATACTCACGTGAAACAATACTCAACGGAGGAATGAATTACACAAAATGATAAACTTGATGATTTTATGTATAATAGTTGACAACGGTAACTTAAATTAAGAACACTGAAAAAAAAACGAATTCTACTAACAAAAATAATATGGTTATAAGCACCCAAAAATAGATACATGGAACTTATCATATGATTTTTCAGGAATTTTCAAAGAAGGCGAACAGTTTTAAAAATGAGGTGAATGTGTACAACACAATGTGGAGGTATAAGATTTTCAATCTGATTTAAACAATCATAATATTTAAAATTTAAATCTCGACGAATAACTGAATATTTAATGAAATAATCGTATATAATTATTAAGTTATTTTATTATTATGAAAATAAAAATACATATTCATATTTTATCTCTTAATTAAGCTTACACTGAAAGGTTCGTTCTTAACATTCCCTAGATTCTGAAGAAGACTAGCAAAAAACTATTATACACCGAAAGACCTTATAATATTATACTCACAGTTTACAATCTCTAAACATATTTAACCAGTCACCAGTGTGGCAGTGTCTAGATTTTTTAATATCAACTCTATAAAAACCAGGTACCATTATTATATTAATTTAATTTTTAAACATAATGTTATGTTGTCAAATCTAAGATATTATCAGCTAGAGTAGTAGAATTTAATACAACTAAAAAAAGTGGCACAAGACATGATTTTAAGGTACTTACCTAATTATAAGAAACATTGGAATAATTATAATATCTAAAACTGTACATAACCTATACATTATACAAATCTTATACTATTAACAGTCTAAAGTGATATCGAATAAATATACTCGAATAATAAAAATAATTGGACTTCTTATGAATCAATACAACCCGAAATAATACAATCCGAATCCATATATGTATTTATAAAAAAAAAAATTAAGAGGACGTCAGCACAATATTTGTTTTCTTTCTCAGACTAACGTACCACATAGATCAATCCCATTCACATAAAATCGTTTTTTTGTGATTTTTGAATTATCTCAGAGACTAGAGTAAAATCACCTATTACAAAAACTATAGAGGATAAAATCTTTGAGAGTTTCAAATATCGGTTTAACGGGTTTAAATATTATTATTATTGACTTTATATTTGAATTTAAAAAAAAAAAAAATTAAATAGATATTAAATATTGGTTTGAGACAATACTCTAAAAAATATTATTCTCCATAATTTTTGTATTATATGATTTTACTTAATTTACTCTTAGATAACTTAAAGCATAACAAAAATTATTTTGCGTGAATGTGGTTTGTCTATGCTTCGAGAGGGCCAGAGAGATAAAACATACGTGCTCTAAAATTCTCTTAATATAATTAGAAATAATTATCTTTATTATATTATCGTCTAAAAAAAAATATTATTTTAATTTCGTTCAAATATTCAGAAATAAAAATAGGACAAATTATCAGTACCAGATCTACAAATTATGTAACTATCTGAGCACAACATTATATTAAAGCCCCTATGCTATATGCTTTATGTAAATAAATGTGAAAATTATTATTCTTATAATTATTATTAGATGCATATTTAAAATAATGTATCAATCTATATATTATACACAATAATAAAGTTGCAAAAAAAAATCGGTATGTATACATGATAATTGATAAGTGATAATATATTACATTTCTCATTGTGAGGAATCATTCCACAATAATTGCACATCAATATATTTTAAGATATTATAATAATAATTATCACTTAATATTTGCTTATTTTTAAAAGCTTATATACTGTGCGAATACAATACTGAAGTTCTTCGGCCGTGTATGATTTAATTGAGGAAGTATATAAATTACGGTCGATGCAATAATTGCCTATTATGTTAGGCTAAACCTACATATATATATATATTGTACAAAAAAACAATTGCGCAATAAATCTGACTTAATGTGTGAGTGTGTGTGAGAGAGTGTGAATAATGAACTGATGAAATCTATAACCGTTTTTCTTTTTTTTTAATTCTGTTGTGTCTGTATTGTCATGCGTATTATAATGTTGTGTTTATTATTATTAGATATCTGGTTTTAAAATTATGTACGCGCGCGGCAAACCGAGCGTGAGATATTTAATAATTTTAATCGAATGTGTACCGACTTGTTGATCGAAAAACAAAAGGGACAATCAAATAATTGTCGAAGAAATCTGGCAAAACAATACTTAGGCACCCGTAGAGATTTCGCGGGCTGGCTGTCGATCGCCCGCTAATATTATAAAATATATATAATAGCATAAATAACAACATAATAAAATCACGCTGAGACACGCCGCGGACCGTACCACGCGTTCAATGGGTTTTTTGTTTCCGAGTAGGTATCCCTTGAATATACCTACGCCGTTTATTATATTATTATTGTTAAAACAGTGCGGGTATACGAGTAAGTATACGCATTGGCATTGGGCATATTAAATTATATAATATATTTGCTGTCGTAAATTATATTATTACTATTGTGAGGATATTATTGACAGCTCAATTGATCATTACCATTTTATATTTTTGTTTGCCGGCTTGTTGTGGTTTTAACGCAAGCCGCTATATACACACGTACCTATACAATAATAATAATAATAATATATAGGCAGAATGTTGTACGATATCTTTCTCATTTTTATAGCTGCTCTTACAACCCTTTCGCCGCGTGGAAACGAGTCCTGCGGTTTTCGCTGTGACGGTTTTTTATTTTTTTGTTTTGTTTAGTATTTATAACGTTTTTTTATTGTCCCGTGCCGATAATATGTATAAAATCACTCTGCTGCTTATAAAGAGAAATGGTAATACAATTTAATAAAAACAATCAATAGGCATTATTGACTATTATATATATATATACCGCAGTTGAGTTCGTCAATATATTATATATTATTATGTGTTGTACCTATGTATATATACATATTCGTATAATTTAATTTGGTACCTATACACCTCACGCATGCCATAAATAAGTTTAAACCCGATTAATTATCAAACATATTCAAGCGATAGTTTTAGTAGAAAATGCACCTCTTGTGCAGGTCTCCTATAATATATTTATAGTTGTTCGGTACTCCTTTTCACGCCGGAGACTTTAATGCGCGACCGGTCGCATTCTGAATCTCGTCCGTCCGTATGCCCACCACAAAAATTAGACGTGAAAAAGATCATAAAATCCAAACCTCAATAATAATCAAAATAATCGGTTTTCTCAACAAATTGATGCTATTTTGAAGAAAAAACTTGTTATGCAAATTAGTGGAAAAAGGATTTTTATGGGTTTGTTTGTTCAGCTTCATTTAATCATTAACTCGTCTAAATAACGATCAAATTGTTACATTCTTAGCGTCTTTTTTAAAAAAAAAACTACCACAGTAATAAATAATAATGTTTATTTTTCAATTAACTATATTAGTTTATTATTAGGTATCTTATTTTTTTTTACTTCCGAATGATAATATATTTTAAAATCTTTTTAAAAATAATATATTTTTTAATCTTTTTCGATATTTTAATTAAAATCTCTTTTCAGAAGAGTGCAGTATATACTACATAAGTAAAATAACGATAGAATTTGTCAATAATAAATAACAGTTAAAAATCGATTACACATGAATACAATATTTTATATACAATTTTTAATGGAACAAAACTATAAAATCTATATCTTCTGAAATCTTTTTCAGACGGTTTTAAACATAAAATAATAATATACCATACCAAATTATATATACGATATATGCGAACTATATATATTACCAACTTCATTATAATATAAAATAAATAAAACTGATACTTAATGTAGATATAGGTACCATAATAGTATAGTAGTTGTATAAGCCCTAAAAATTAAATCAAATGAATTAATAAGCATCATATAACTTGTACGTGTTGTGTAAAACGTATATTTTACAATCGGCAAAAAAAATATTGAGTTCCCCGGACAAATTTGACGTTAAGTATTACTTATTTGACGACAGTTTTCTAGCAGTGTTTGAAGATATTAAAATAAAACCTACGATTGATTCACGCTTGCTTGCGCCGTTATACCGGCATACAGAGTATATATTATGCAGATGCCCAATAAAATATTATACAACACACCGCTATAGTATACCGTGTATAGTGTACCTATACACTTGTATTATATTATATACTTGAATAGGTATTCATATAATATATTAATGTCGGCTTTCGAACGCGATTTCAAAATTAAAATTAACTCGCTATACGGTTTAAACTTGCTTACGTGAATTTTGTCGGAAAACTCGAAATTCGTCCGATAGACTTCACCGAGTCATACGGTTAGTTGAATCCAAAAGGATTTTTCGGTCGGACGTATTTTATTACCCCCTCGTGGACTACACTACAAGAGTATACAGACTTATAATATGTTAAGTAGCGGCATATCGTATTTCATTACGGAGTTGCGGCTATCAATTAGCATTAACGTCAACTGCGGTGAAATCCCCAAAAATTGTCCAACCAAAATCGGTGTAATCGTGCAAGCCGGCATTATATAATGCAACACTCCGGGTAATGTGTTGATTGTGGACACTGGACACAATAATAATATATTAACATGTTTTGGGAAGGAGCAGGTAACTCCTATCTGTATATACACACCGTCGCCTGTATTATAATATGTATAATAGGCATGGAATTATATAATATATTGTTTAATTGCTGTTGTACGTAGAATTGTGTTTGAGGCTATTAGGCGTTTAATATAGGTAATGTATTATACTACTTATGTATTTTAAATTTTAATATATTATACGTATTATATAAGTTTCAATGTTAAACCCGTCCGTCTGGCCGACGACGTAGTAATAAACTAGAGACCTACTCAATGGGATAAAATAATTAGTAAAACGTTTTTCAGAACGATTTTTTTTTTTACAGAAACCAATTCTGGCGTTAAAGCCACGCGTTATAACCGCATAATGTAGCAGGACGTTATTCTGAATTGTATCTAATTAAGAATATATTTTTTTAACCAATACTTTTAAGATTTGTCACGGATAAGAAGTATATAGGTACCTACAATTATACACAAATCATTAACATAATGTTTTCCTATAATAGGTATATATATATATATATATATATATAGTGAGTTTTAATTTTTATGTTCCAACTCATAAAAACAATAATTATAGAGTCTTGATAGATATATAATTAGCGTGTTAATCGAACGTTTATGTTTAACGATAAAACATAAACCATAAATAATGTACAATTTAAATAAAATGCCCACCTAATTCTCTTTTTCAGTCGATTGTTCTTGTCGAATAATTATATACAGCTATTGATTGAAGTTAGTACGATATATCGGTGTATATTATGTACATTTAATATTTGACGGAACAGCTAGTGCAGGCGTGCAGCGGCTAACTGTACTTAAGCCAAGAAAAGTAAGTAGGACATTTATTTTTAAATGTCTGATGATTCGAATCATGTACGATGTACCTATGTATGGTTTTTTTTTTTTTTTTAATCAAAATCAAATCGTAATATTTTGCCCATTGCACTAGAAAGGCTGAAGGTATATTATTAATTCGTATATTCTAGGACAGTATGATACTAGCATATAATAACGGAGATGATAATAATTATTACGTGTTGTCGATTTCACATTTCGTGTTGACGAAAGACAGAATAATCACACGTTGTAGAAAAAACATAATCACCAAACAATGCACTAAACAATATATATTATATTATAATATATTATATATTTGTATAGTACCTATATTATAATATCATCATTATGCGTACAAGTAATAATTTACGCCTACAGAGATATATGTATATGAACACATTATTACATTAACGAGCAAAACCGAAATAATTGACGAAGAACAAGACGGACGAGTAAAACTTCCCACAGTGATTTATAACGCTCTGAGGTATAAATAAACACTGCAGCCAAGCGGGACAGAGGAGGAAAAAAAATGATTTCTATAAGCAGCAAAACTCCTCGTCGAACATCAAATGGAGTATTCACTATTCATGTATATAATATATATATTATATTATACATATACTTACCGGTCCATGTAAGTATATTATATCCGTAACACTAATGTATCGTACACAGAGTTGTATGTGTACAGCTCGTCTTCTGCAGACCAAGACGACCATACTATATTATGATATGAAATATTCGTTTGGTTTATATTATTATATTATGTACTCTCCGACTGGCGTTAAAATACACATAAACGTATTATTATTATCTTATCGGTATTAGTAGTAGTCCAAGTCTGAGAAACTGCTGGTTGATTGGTTAAAAACCGTTCCAGCTGGTGCGATGTACATACGTGTGTAATATTGTTAAAGTTAAGATGCCGCGATACTGATTGTTTTGATGTTCATTATTTTATTTTACATACAGTGTTTAATGTTTGGTACTAGTAAAATGTATAAAGCTTATTTAGATTAATAAAACACTGTGGCTCGGAGGAAATACAAAACGAAGACAGTCCTTTCTGGACATTCGATAAGATAAAAAACAAAATAGTAGTTATAAATATCGCCATATCAGCTATCTAGCCCTAGTTTGATGTTATACATATAGGTATACGTATACATATACGTAAACCTATACGAATTGTTCGATTTTACGAAACTGAAAATTCCTTATATTATTCCATCCTCTCTTCCAACTAAATGTCGTACCTAACGGCTAAAACAGTTCGGTTTGAAAATTACCTATTATAATGAAATCAAAATTTTTCTACTCAATTTGATTGGTACATTTTTTTGATATTTTATAGCGATATGTTATGGCATGTACGAATTTCAAATTTGATAAACCTACAGTACAGCTAGAGACGTCTTAAAGTATTAAAGTATATTTCCAGTTTCCAGTGTGAATTGAACCCGGACGTTTTCCAAAGCCGGATAAATTGTATCGTCCATGAGACACGAACTGTTATCACGTTGAGGATATTTAAAAAAAGAAATACAATAAAATTATGTTACATACCTAATAATAAAATGTTATTCCAACATTAATTATAATATATTTAACCAGTGGTGTATTGGTAAATAAATTTATGGGTATACGCACCTAAAAGTAGTTGAATATAGTATATACCTATAATATATATACGATATACCTACCTTAAAAATTTTCTCGCTCCGCTCAAAAAATGATTACACTTTGTATTTAATAATCTTTTATAACTTTATTACAAACACTTACTCTTCATGTGTATATATATATGCAGTGGCGTATATACCCCCCTATATACGCCCCCTAGTTCGCCCTATATTCACCCACAACCATAAAATTAATTCATATATACTCCACTGTGTGTAATATGTACCAAGTATCAATGTATTATTTTTTTTTTAATTAATTCAATTTCATGGTATAAGTCTAGTTTACCGGGCACCTTTTTTTTTTGAAATTTTTTTTTTAAAAGGGTTGCCAAACGGTCGCCAAACTCGAGGTCCTCCGCGCGGCATTATAGTAGTGTTGCGCGCACGCGTATAAACGTAAAATCGTTAACTTTGGGAAGCTATAACTTCCAAAATAATCATTTCCGCAATTTTATTTTTGCACCATCGTTCTTAACTCGTCAAAACAACCCTTTTCAAAAAAAAAATTTCAAAAAAAATATGTGCCCGGTAAACTAGACTTGTTCCCAATTCATATATGATATATAACATAAATAATACAACTTTTTATTATCAAATTTTAAAACAATTGTACAGTAAAATACTTATATAGTAGAAGTAGCGGTACGTTTATTATCCATTATCGATCATATAATATTATAATATATTTATATACAAATATTTATATATATTTTATTTGTATAAAATATTTTACAAATTTAAAAGAATTTCAAAATTAATAGAATTAATATAATGAGAAACTAATAGTTCGATTTTATAATTTGGTTATTGGATGACAAGTAATAACACAATACATCAACAATAATTATTTTATTATTATTCTAATTTGTCATTATCATTTAGTTTGAAATGAAATTACGTATGTTTATTCACAGTTTGGAAACCGCTGTACATTGATTGTTCATTGATTGATTGTATTGCTCGGCAGTTTCCGATCGTCTTCGCAAGAAAACGTCGGGTAAAATTTAATCGAACTTCATGCGGGTACGGGGCTATTTTTAGTATTTTTGGACAGTGCACTTTATGTTATAATAAAATATTATAACTAAATATAATTTAGGTTATTATTATTATTATTTTTAAGTTTTTACTTTTGTTTGGTGATAATATGCCTAAATTGTCTGATGATAAATTAGAAGCGTACGTATACCCATAAAAGACTAATTTTCTTAAAGGTATACGCATAAATCCAAAAATAGGGATCCGGGTATACGACGTATACCCGCGTATACCCTCCAATACACCACTGTATTTAACTTAATAACTTCAAAACGATACGGTCTGAAAGTAATTTATAATTACATATTTTTTTTATGTGTGTATAGATATCATTATAGTTACTACTTACTATACCTAGTCAAATATTGGTTTTTTTTATTAAATTAAAATAAGTTCTGTTGGGCACCAAACATCTGCAGGGTTCGTCTACAGTGAAATAATTAAACTATTGGCATACCTACTATATTATTATAATTTGCAGATATCCGGACAGCTTTACCCTGCAATATATTATGTCGTACAACGAATATATTTTGCTGTATACTTCTATATAGGTAAAAACGTAACGTTTATATTTCGATGTATATAATATGTACGACGGGAATGGATTCTTTATTGAGACGTCAATCGAAAAACCACAGCACCGCAAAACGTAAAGTGGCTTAAAGAAATACTCATATGATGGGTACCACTGGTACCAGATGAGTACCTACCATACGTATTGTATTATATTATATAATATTAAATACGGTATATAGAATTCATTATGCTGTACAATGCGCGATAAAAATGAGTATAAATCTTAAAACATTTGCAACGGACTATTAAATCCGTTCGGCTAATATGACGTATAAAATGCGTAGGTCATATTATTGCATTATATTATAGTGTCGGCGACGAGACATGAAATGAAATGTAAAAAAAAATTCACACACACAATAGCCGAAAATCGGGTACGACGACGAGCAGTCAGCACTGGTGCGGCGGCGGCGGTGTCTGGCCCGCGAACAATATAATATAATCGCCGCAGCCAATAATAGGTACAACACATAATATTATATTAAACATAATGTATAATGCGATGATTTACGCGAGTTACAGAGCTTAGCGGCCATTTTATTTTTCGTTGGTTAATCGTCATTAGGGCTCCCTCGGCTTTTTTCCTTTTTTTTTTCTATTTTGCAGCCGGTTTGATATCATCGTCCGCCTGCTCCTCGCACCGATGATCCGCTTATAACCGCGACAGACCCGCTGCAGCGTTGTGTTGACTTATTCATGTGTAATGACCCTTCCGCCGCTCGTTTCGCACGTTTCGCTCAGCGGGCGCGACTTGCATATAATGATATATATTATTATTATATATTGTACACACACACACACACACACCCGCGTGTGCGATACGTATAGGTATATACCGCGCATACCCAAATGTGGGCACACATCACTCGTGTATATTATTCTATATACGAGTCCTCCCCTGCGGGTAACCCCGGTAACCCCGGTAACCCCCTCGACGCATTGTTTGCGCGAGCTGGTATATAACCGAATTAGAGTACTTAGCGACACCCCTCGTCGCGGCGGCGAGAGGGTTCGGCGGCGGTCGGGGACCATTGGCAGCACACACTCACATTATATTATTATTGTATTCGCGAATGTCATATTATCAGCGCGACTATACCACACGACTATAATACGCGTAGGTACTATTATTATTACTAATAATGCTGCGTCTTCATTGTCGTGGGGCGACCGCCATTTTATCACCGATTGCGTGTTACGCGTATTATTATATTATCGTACACGATATATATATATTGTTCGTGCGTAGATTTGTATTTGTGCGTTTGTTTGTGCGAGTTAGGTCGAGTGGGTACCTATATATGGTTGTATTATAATATATGTATTCGAATTTCGAGCGTAATATATTATGGTTATACAACCGGCTCGCGCGCCCTTATATTATCGTCGCTTAATAACGGCCTAATAACTGTGCTCAGAGCTATATAGTCGTAATCAGTGTTTTAGGATTTCATGAAAATTATTTTCTTGAAATATTTAATTGCAGCACGAGAACGTTTTTAAAAGTTTCTTTATTATATTGAATACTAATAAATACCTAATAGCCGATATACTGATACATGATAAATTAACCGATAATATAAATTATGATACCATTTATACCTAATTTATAACTATTTAGATAAAGTAACTCGTAAACCTTGGTTTGTGGTTGATAAGTCATTCATTATCGATAATTTCTGTGTGTCATCAATATTGATCCA
This sequence comes from Macrosiphum euphorbiae, assembly GCA_949089665.1. Lineage (NCBI taxonomy): Eukaryota > Metazoa > Arthropoda > Insecta > Hemiptera > Aphididae > Macrosiphum > Macrosiphum euphorbiae. Next base: position 36,477,589 of record CARXXK010000001.1, read on the forward strand.
TATGTTGCACCGAAGTTGGGAGATTGTAAACTCGGCCCGAGGAAAAAACATTTCCAAAAGGTCGATGGTAAACTCGGCGCGGGTTTTTTCAGGTCAAAATTATTTAGATGTAAACTCGGCCCCGATTTTTTTCAGGTAAAAATGATTTAGGTGTAAAAACCATCATTTTTCTTATAATATTTATGAGAAACATTTAGCATTACCCAGAGGACACCACGAGGAGGCGGTTCTCATTATCCTTCAAAAATTATTTTCATTTTCATATTATTATTCATAGTATGAAATTCGTTATTTAAAAGAAAAATGTAATTATATAAATGTATAAGTGTAAAAATATAATAAAAAATATATAAGTAAAATTATAGTGTAAATAATGAGTGAAAAATTTTAGTATAATAATATATAAATCTAGTTTTTTAAGTAAAACACCATGTATTTTACATATTCACTCGCTGATATTTCTTTATTTTTATATTTTATAAGTGTTCTTTCTGAGAGTTCTTTTTTTTTTTTATATATTTTGGAATTTAAATGGTCCATTTAGGCTGTTGATTTTAATGTACGTTTCTGTTTGTACTTCTTTTAATTTTGAAATGACGGAATATATATTTGGGTGAGTGGAATTAAAACTTGAATTAAAATGCGCATGAAATGATACACATGCATTTTTTGTTAAATACGTTTCAACTGATGCACGGGCCCACATTTCAGGCGGAAACATAGAATCTGACACCTGACATTTTCGGGCCAAGTTTACAATCGATTTATTTTACCATCTGAAATTTCCGGGCCGAGATTACAATGTACCTATTTTTATTACCTAAAATTCTCGGGCCGAGTTTACATCAAAAAAGGTAACTTCGGGGTGGCCCTGAAAGTTGTACCAATATTTTCTAATATTATAATCATTTATAATCATCTATGACCAAATACGATTAAAAGGGCGCAGCTAATGACTTATGTCTTATACTATTGACCTACTGTTGAAAATTATAGTCTCTAAAATATTAGCTGACAACTGCAGTTTTATTTTCGTAAGATATTACATTTAGCCATTTATAGGTAGGTACTTACATCATAACATTACACATGCAGCGTATTAGTTTTTAAATTTTAAAGCCAGATCCGCGGTACACGCCGTTTCGTAACTGTGTCCCATATATCCGACAAAAGTAGGTACATAGGTAACAGCATGTTGGCAGCACGCTACACACAACAGACGTTACATACAAGTTGTACTCGTATATTAATATAATATTATATTCAACCCTATAAACTACAAGGTATACCTATTTTTCTGACCACAGAGTGCCGACTCGGTATATGGTCCCGGGGTGGGGAGTTCCCGAAATCAAAATGAATATTGCATGTGCTTGGTATATAATATAATAGTAGAATTCGAACATCTACACTACGAGTGTACGAATATTATGAACAAGAAACTTTTGGCGACGGCACAGGATCGTTTGAAATCTGAACCGTGTTTATATGTTCTTACGCCGTCCCGAATTCTTATTGTATGCCGTACAATAGGACATGGGTACCTATATATTGTGGCAGCAATACTAAACCGAAGAGACTGGGCATTAAGCTTCCCAGAGATCATTTTGGATGCGGTCATTTGACATTATAAGTACTCAAACGCAACCTCCATCACGATTCAATGGGATCGCTATAATATGTTGTACATCTCAGAGATTGAAATTTCACATAGGGTTGCAGAGGCCGCTTACGCATCGTATAAAATTGTCTGTACGTCAACATAGAAACTCAGCTATCCACTCGTCAACACCAATACAGCAATCCACTATAATTCCACTGTACATCGTACATTGGCACGCATTCATGAAGGTGGTTAAAAGTTTTCATCAAGAAGAATCGAACGGCACGACAGACTCAAATAAAAATGCCGACGACGACAGCGTTTCCCTCTACAGGGCTCACTGACTGGCTATGATGACTAGAAAATTATCGTGGTGGTTATCAGGTCATGGAAATACTATGGTGGCCGGGACAGAGACGACCGCCGTGGTTAAGTTATATGCTCGAGAGGGGCCGATCGGTTAACCACGAGATGATATTTTTCGTCGGCGGTCGGTCTTCGAGGAAAACGGTGGTGCACCGACAGTGTCACCGACCAATTTTTCACACGTCCAAGTCCTATTCTTTTCGAATATTTTTAGGACTGGCCAACGGACAATATTATTTTCTAAGTATTTTTTTATTATATTCAAATCAATTGCAATTGCATAATTACAATAACTGATACGCATACCCACTGAGCTATAATTTTTGCTATAATCGTATCTGGTATATAGAAAATTCTCTGTCTGTTATGTAAACGCGAGCTGCAGGTAACGGAGATGATTTCCGAGACGTCGACGATGATCTGTGGAAAACGCTCTCGTCGGACGGCATTTATTTTCGCGTACCTATGTCTTGTCGTTCTATTCTCATTCTAACCGTTTTTCCTGGCTGTTGGTGACTACTGTGTAAAGTGCAACGAAATCTCAGCGAAACGAGTCTTTATTGTATATGAGTATAAGTATATAACAAATACCTATATTTGAGAGCCTATCATCACCTCCGGTGTACTCATGATGTAAGATTCATCTAATAAAAATTGTTAAAACAGTCACCTGAAGTCCTTAAAAAACATTTTTAATTTAAAGATTTCTACTCTCTAAAATATGCACAAACAGATACCTAATTAAAATTTCCATAAGTAATAATTTGAATAAATGGATAAATTGAGTTTGAAAATGTGTTGAGTTTGCTTAAAATATCACCATATACATATACGAAGAACGTGTATAGGTTATAGGAACAGTCGACCTGCAAGTTAGATCTTATGTATAATGTATTCTTATTATACAAGCCTATGTATAATTTTTCGTCAACAAATTCTTGTCGCAAAACATTTTATTTTAAAATTACTTTCGTTATTATAATATGCGCCGACGAATCAAATAACAATGAACTGTAAATCATTGTATTCTGCAGACTTTCAGAGTGCAATGCGATGCTATGGTGTTGATGATATAATACTAGCATATATAGCTATAATGATATACAGTTGGTATAGCTGGTAAGGGGAAAATAAAGTAGCCTCTAAAAACTTCTTTAAATTAAAAAGTATATAATAGAGGTAGGTACATACATTCGTTTTTAAGATTCGTGTCATATTATCTTCGGAATTAGCAAAAATATAAACAGGAAATATCGTGTGTATTGCAGAATATCATAATTTTAGCAGTTTTTATAATATTATATGTGGTTTTTCTGGGAAATCAATACGCATTTTACAATTACCCACGGGCCACAAGACTATATTATTATACAAGCAATTTCCGATCGATTAATACATGTTATGAATTGTACAAAATGAGCAAAAAAACTTGACTACAAAAAAAAAAACTGCACGCATCGTCCAAAAAGAATATCCATAGAGCTAATATTTATTATAAATGTTTGAGTAATGTATTGTTAATAATAAAATTAAACTATTTATACTTGTTAGATGGATTATTCTACATATTATGCAGTATGCACATTGTGAAGTGTTGTTAACATCACGGTTATGGTTATCTACATAATTACCCGTAATTTGTATCGAATGATATCATACCTCTATGGCTCTATAGGTATATTTGCCTATATATCTGTAGTATGCTAATTAACATGTACTTGCCTATACAAACATATTTATTATTACAAGTATAAGAGAACGGACATGTTCGAAAATCGATATCCTTCGAATATTGCAGACATCACAATATAATAATAATAATAATAATAATAATAATAATAATTTATCAATTGGAGACTGAATAACTGTTAAAATAAAAAAATATCTCACGGCATCAATGTATTTTTGCCGTCTATGACAAAATCTTTAGCGCGTGGCATTATTTTGCATTATTTGCATAGAACTACCGAAGATGCTAATTTATATTGTAGAGTCTCGATGAATAGAAGAAAAAAAGTAGGTATATATTAATATATTATACACACGCCGTACCTATACATTATATTAATTTTATATTCGTCGAGGATTGAGGAATGTATAAGGGATATAAATGTACAATAATAATAATAATGAGGTAATTGAAGACATCGGAGACATCCGACGGATGCGTTTGCATTTGAACGGCGCCTCATCCTCGTGTCGGTCATACTGATGAGCTGACAATATTATTATATTATACTGTCGTACACACGACATACGTGATATTTCTGTGCGTATAAACTGTTATGGCGATATAGTAATATTATATATGTATATATATATACACAGAAATATATTATAATATGATAGACAGCTGTTCCATAGTATAATTGCTTATATATTCCGAATTATAAATATATATATATAATAACCAATATGTATAGTGGATAAGTCAACGTCACGTGTATATTCACACAGACTCGTGAGAAATCGTAATACGAATACGAAAACGAAAAAAAAAATCGACAGATAAAGTTATCATGAATCGAATATTCGTTGTTTATAGGTTAGGTTTATCATCACTATACCTATATAAAATTATATATTATTATAAATTGTATTAGACGGTAAAAAAAATATATAATATCTATACTTATAAATTATAATTTATATTGGTGTATTAATATATTTTATTATCATGCATGGTTAAATATATATATGAGAAATTTGGTTTTGGTTTTACTTATCATATATCAAGGGTTTTTTTAAATTTATTTTACATATTTAAGAATTTTTATTATTTACAGTTGGTGCATATACGTATCGTATCTTCAATGTAATTTAGTACCTATGGTTTTAAATTTCAGTAAATCAATAAAGACGCATTCGGTTTTATACTATTCACTATTCTGTATTCAGTACAATATATCGTATTATACATTTGTCTGTCTTAAAATTGTAACTTGTAATCGTATGTGATATGAAAAATATACAGAAATATAGGTACAAGTTTCTACGATTTATTCTTCTAATAATGAGTGTTAAAAAAATAAACAGAACTTTGTTGTAAATAATATTTATACTCGATTTTTGACAAATGTTTGAGTAATTTGTTGTGCATAAATGTAGATGGGAAAATTATTGTCTAGTTTGAGAATAAATTTTTATTTGAGTAATTACAAAAAATGAATTCGAATACAATTTTATTTAGATAGTTATTTAAACAAAAATGTATTCATTAAACATCATAAACGCATGCATACTATTTTAGAGCATGAATCTTGGCTAATCGTTATATATATATTAATATTCCAAATATTAAATATGCTTCAGTAGGAGAAATGTCACAGTAGGTTAAATAACCGAATTGATATGCAATTAGTCGAGTCGGTTCAAAACTATATAATATATAGTTTAGACATTATAGGAGTACCTAACTAATAAGATAGCTATAATAGATAAAAAAAATTGCAGCATTAAGTAGTTATTACACAGAATAATATTCTGTGATTATTATTAGTGATTGAAGGGGGAGGGGGGCACCTAATATAATTTTGTTATTTATTATACAAATATAATTTCATGTATAACACAATGTTATGTAATTATAAAATTGCACCACGCCTCTGAGGCGTAGCCAGGGGTTAGGTGAGGGGGCTAAAGCCCACCATTCCACCCATTGACTGTGTTTATTTTAACCTATATTATAATATTAGGTATATTTAAAAAATGATTTTTACAAAAACCCTATAGCCCCCCTACCTTACGAAATTCCTGGCTATGGCACTGTTGTACCATATGTCCATAATATGACCCACGTGACCTGTATGACATATACCTATTATTATTTATATAATTACCTATAGGTATTCAGATGCAATACCTAATTATGTTCGAATAATACGATGGAATTATTATTTTATTTTAAATAGTTTGGATAAAATCTCCAGGAAGTCTACCAATATTATAATTTACTATTTTATATTAGGCGATATTATATCATATTAAAATAAGGAGTAGCTGAGGCCAGCGATTGTTCACATAATACATTATTATTGATAATACATGTAACATATGTATATTGTATAATGTATAGGTAGGTAAAACAAAATATGCGAAACAATAATATTATTATAATTATATATTGTTTGAAAGTTAAAATCTCGAGAAATATATATACACACGACTACACGAGCGATCAAAACGTATTTATACAAACGGTTAATTATATGGAAATAGCGCGCATTCGCATATATTATAATAATATCACTTAAGGTACTGTATACATATGTATATTATATTAGTAAAGGTAAATTTAAAATTATATATATTTACTCGACTGCCCACTCGATGTGTGCAGCAGTTCGCCGTCTAAATCCGCCACCGGTCGATAAAACTTAAGTAGTTTAAGTAGGAGGATAGGTCGCAATATTAATAATATAGTAATAAAAATAATACAAGAGGTGCAGAATCAACGTGGTTGTAATAATATCGGCGAGACGAAACAATGAAATTGCCACGTGGCGTAGAGGTGCAGAGGTGTTTAATGAATCATTTGTTATATGCGTTATGCAAACATTATAATAGGTAATATAAAACCATAAAATAATATTAAATAAACCGAAATTTGACTTCCGGCGTGAGAACGGGAAAAAAAAGTTTTTATAAAAAAACATATTATTTTATTATTGATATCAGAGTTGTTCGCAATTGTATCCACATAATAATAATTATTCGAATAAAAAATCATTTAAAAATCATGTTTTTCTATAATATTATTATTTGCCGAACTACTTATCCACTACTCTCTGATCGATAGTACTGAGTGACAGAAATATAATTTTAGTGTTTACATTATTGTAGTTTTGCGTTAAATAGATTCAACATCGCTTTGAGCTGTAACTAGTGAGTATAATATTGTATTATTGTATATTAAATATAATAAAATATTATTATTATTATTACTTACCTTATTGTTGTATTATATTCGACAGCGAATAATCGCCTGAAAGTCCGACACACGTGTTGCACTGTTGCAACTGTGTTGTCGATCTGTCACCTTCTTAGGCGGTGATCACCCAGGCCCCTCACCAAAAAAGAAATGATTTTAAAATAGTTATTTTGTAACAATAATAGAAATATTTATTTTAATGAATTCGTTCACTTCTTATTTAAAAGTCAAAATAAACATTTAAATACAAACTGTAGTATTTTAGATTCTGAGCAGAGTAGCGATGAACGTATTGATTTTACAATGATTTGTGTTATTTTTTTTCTAGTAGAAAAAATGCTTCGATTTTCAATTTCAGCATCTTTTCTAATAGGAAGGTGAATTTAGTTGATACTTTTGAGAGGTCAAAATAGAAAATTCGAGAAAGTTTTCATAAGCTTCAGAAGAAATAAAAAAATGAAGGAAAACGATTATGATGTATTTTTACCATAGATAAGTACGTTTAATTTTCACTGATGTTTGAGATATTCACAGGCATACGAAATATTAATTTTTATTCATTTTAGATTCTGAGTGGAACGATGAATGTATTGATTTTACCATGATGTGTGTGTTTTTTTTTGTGTGTCTGTCATCGCGTTTTAGGACAGTAAAAGTGCTTGGATTTTCTTCAACAGTATCTTTTCTGATAGGATGTGAATCTATTTGGTACTTTGGGGGGTCAAAAGTAAAAATTTCCCAGTAGTTTTCACAAGCGCTGGGAAAAACAACAACATACAAATTAAGGAAAAACGGGAATTTTTACGTAAAATAGGTTTTCCTAAAAATCGATTTTGGTTTTTGGTGTAACTCTAAAATAAATGAACGTATACACATGAAATTTTCACTTGTTGTTTATATTTACATTTTCTATACACTATAACATTTTCGAAATATTTTGATTTATTTTGAACTGTTTAGGGACATTTTCATTTTCCATTTTTTTTTAGTTTTTTTTCTAAAAAATATCAATAAAATTGTATTTGTTAGTTGCGAAAGCTTGAACATTTAATAGAAGGCTCCTAGTATATTGTTTCAAACGCAGATGAAAATTATTAAAAATCCTTAGTCACAAATTTTTTTTATAAGCATTTAAAGTTCAAAAATTGGCAAAATATGGAAAAATCACGAAAATTAGCAAATTATTTTGAATTGTAAAAATTTTTATTTTTAAATCTAAGATTTGAAAATGTAATACAAGATTCCTTATAAGATTATCTACCTTTATCAAAAAAAAAATGTCAATGAGAAAGTCAAATTAAACTTTTATGAGCGTTTGAAATTCAAATTTTTACAACATTGGATATTCACTTGATTTCTCATGTAGCGATTTCCTTATTTTGTTGTAATTCAAAAACGAATAACTGTAGATACATGAAAATTTCACTGAATGTTTATATTATCATTTCCTATACACCATACGATTTTGAAAATATTTTGTCTCTTTTTGATCTGTTTACGGACATTTACAGCTTTCAATTTTTTTTAGTTTTTTTTTTCTATAAATATCAATAAAGTTTTATCTGTTGGGCCTAAAAGTGTAAAAGATTAATACAAGGCTCCTGATATATTGTTACAATAGCAATTGAAAAATATTAAAAATACATAGGCACAATTTTTTTTTTATAAGCATTTAAAGATCGAATTTTGACAAAATTTATCAAAATTAATCGAAAATTATCAATCATTGTAATTAATAAATTATAAAATGTTCAGTTTTTATAACTAAGGATTGTAAATTTAAAACAAAGGTTCTCGTAAATAGTTCATACTGTAACCAAAAAATCTAAAAAATATATGAACACAGTTATTTTTTACAGACATTTTAAATTCAAATTTGGACGAAATTACATAATAAAAAACCTAGAATAACTATTTTAGTTATATTGTTGTGATTGTATAATATTATTCATGGGTACCTGAAACTCCTAAAGTATACTACTCATAGACGTAACTAGAGCCATTAAATTGAGTGGAATCGAGCCCATAGTTAAAATGTTTAAAAGAGGGAAGGGGTTGTAGGACTATAATATTCTTGTGGCCTTCTCCCTTTACTATTTTAGGTGGGCTCGAGAGACTGAAGGGTGGGCTAAGCCCTATTTACGTCTATGATACTACTATATATCTATGATAGTATCAGGGTTTGTTGTTGGTGTATAACGCGTTATAAGTACCTAATGGATATTGTGATATGATTAATTTGGAATTCATTATAGGTCAATTTTTTTTAATACCATAGATAAGTATATAATATGTCTTATGCCTATAAGGACATACCGTCTCCGCTCAGAATCGTTTTTCTTATACAATGATATAATATCATTGAATTCAAATGTAATACCATCCATTATACAGTGACCCACTTGTAACCTACTGTACAGCAGAGCGACACCCACTTGACCACCTTTTTTAACATAAATATGTCTTGGAGCTGTATACAACTTTATTTGTTCTGACCGATTTTCATAACTCTGTTACCATGGTTACCCTCCCCCAAAAATATATTTATGGTTCTTAGATTTTGACTGGTTATTATTTCTTCTCAGAAGCCATAATAATAAGTTAAATAGACATTTAATTCAAATACTTTTAAAATTTAATTAGAACCAATAGTATTCGAATACTCCTGAAAAAAAGTACTCTGTAGGTACTTAGCATTTTGGGTCAGAACTAGACAAATTTGTTATATTTTAGGACAGCAGTGTTTTAAAATACCTATTATTACTTGACAAGCGTTAAGAACAAGATGAAAAATTAAAATAATGTTTTGAGTTTTTTTTTCCCATTATTATTTTCTGTGGTAGAAATTATATCTACAATTTGTATTAGGTATATTATAATTTATAATATTTATATTTATTTATAGATATACAGTGTGATCACGATATTAGGTACCACTGAATATCTCAGATGAGTGACTTTGTATTGAAATGAGGTTTTCGGGAGCACTTAAATACATATTTTCAGACCAGTTTCAAATTTTTAGTTCACTCGGTACGCGCATGCGCAGTACGACTTACTTTTTTTTAAATGGCAATCCCAGTTTTTTTATGCAGATTCGGGTACAGTATTTTTTTTAAACATTTATTGTATAAAAAGTTTTTTTCTATTTTAAAAAAAATACTTTACCCGAATCTGCATAAAAAACTGGGGTTGCCATTTAAAAAAAAAGTAAGTCGTAATGCGCATGCGCGTACCGAGTGAGTTAAACATTTGAAACTGGACTAAAAATATGCATTTAAGTGCTCCCGAAAACCTCATTTCAATGCAAAGTCACCCATCTGAGATATTCGATGGTACCTAATATCGTGATCACATTGTATACATTTAAGTATTTAACCACTGAAAATAATAATAAAAAAAAACTCAAAACATTATTAGTAGGATGATTATGTATGTTCTGGAGCACCGCCCCCTTAAATTTTACATGTAAAATCATAGGCTGCTCTGTATAGGCAATTCGAAGTACACGCACCGCTCAAACTTGCATTAATTACTCAATATAGGCAACCCGCAACACACATAAACTCGTCACACGTCACCCCATCCTACACGTGACCGACATATATTTTACCCCTTCCCCTTCAAATACATAACCTCCCCTTTTATTTACCATTTAAAAAATATATATAATATTCTGATGTACATTTGTATCGACTATATCGAACACTTGCCCGACATATATTTTACCCCTTCCTAATCAAATACATTACCTACCCTTTTAAAAATATAAATATAATATTCTGATGTAAATATGTATCGACTATATCATACATACTAATAATATAATATAAGGTAACAACATAACACATATCTAAAAATATTATACCATTTTCAGATTATAATCCCATTCGAACCTAAAGCATCTCGCTAAAGCATGCTTTATACATCGAAATGTATCACACACACACACACACATGGTCACAGTTATAAGAAATAAAACATTCCAATCCAACAGAGTACCACCCTAAATTATATTTTACACCCCGCCACCCGTCCTCACACCATAACAACATCATCCGACTACAGACCTGTACAAGCCTGTAGTGACACGTCCGAGTATTGTCGATGAATTCCAGCCATAATGTACACAGAGCAATATGAGATTAGTCCGTTTACTACCGTTCAAGTGTCAAGTCGAGTTATTTCAGAGTTCTTAAGTGTTTTAAAGTGTATTGTGTATACAAATATTTTACAAGTTTTATAAAAATCAAATTATTTATGTTACTTTAATGAACACCGTAGTTCATTTTTTCACCACTAGTTCTGATATTAGCGCATACGTTAATAATTCGCTTAGATAAAACTAATTTCACACTGTTATTTAAAGTACAATATATTTTTCTATAATTCATTACCCATCTATTCGTTGAAGGGTAAAGACTTGTTTTGCGAGTTCGACTAGTATTCTTCAGTTTTTCATCAAACGTAATCATGTTCCCGTGTAGTATATGTGGTAAAACCTTTACTCGAATCAGTAGTCTACACAGACATGCCAAGTCACACGATGTTTCCAACAAGATTTCATGCAGTATATGTTCAGAAATATTCACACGGAGAGATAGTCTCATCAGACATACCAAGGATAAACATCGTAAGTATTTTTTAACTATTTACAGATTTATTAGATAATATATATATATATATATAATCAAAGCTACGTATATCATGTTTAATTATTTAATACAACATATATACATTATACTACCTAAAGGAAATATTATAATAATAAAGGTGTTAAATAAAATGTAATTTATTCCATGAATTATTTTTTTCAAGTACCTATCCAAAATATTACTATTTTTCAGGTTCAAATATTGTAATTCAACAACAACCTACCATAACCAAGCAAGAAATTCAAGACTTTTTTACACCAGCTGAACACATTTACGATTATAATGGTAAATATATTATTCATAACTTTATATATATATATACATACCTATTATATAACTTACTTAGCTAATTATAAATATATTAGGTACTTTATAAAAAATAGAACACTTCATGTACAATTATTACTTTATCGCTGAATTAAAATAAATATTACTTTATAAAAATTATATAAAATATAAAAATATACTAAGTCGTATAAAATCATAGAAATGTACACAAAATCGTGATAAATCCTATAATCATCATAGTTAACCCGTTAAGATCATATTATGTATATATATCTTATAAATGTTCGTAAAATTGTTCAATAATTTTGATAAATACATGTAATAATATATTATTTGAAAATATTTCCATACGATTAATGTCATAACGTTATTAAAAACATACATAAATAATTTTAATTTATTATATATTATATTTTTAAGTATAAACAGATATTTTAATAAATATATCTGATCATTTTATACATATATAATAATACAATATGAATATTTTATTTTTCTATGAAAAACATATACACATTTAATATAATACCAATAAAAACATAAATAGGCAGACCTTTTTATATAAATATCTTAATAAACTATTATGAACGCCAGTGTATATACATCTTACCTTTACTATTATTTCATGCTACACAAAAGAACGTCGTGTATTATTACTATAGCTGAGAGCTCTATATCATATTTGTTTTTGCTTTTACATATATAATATATACATGTGTGTAATACAAGAGCTTGATACCTACCTCATTTTGTATATTTTTAAAAATCGTATTTTCTATATGATAATCACATTTTTTTTTTTTAAATTCTTAATTTTGCTTCCGGTACTTTTACTAAAAAAAAAAAAACCGTTTATATTTATAAAAACAATTTATCTTTTCTATCCCATTAAAAACTTTTTTAGATTTTCAAGCTGTAACACGCGTTTATATAATGTTTAGCAATACAATAGTAAAATTATTTTTTTTCAGTTCAATCTCGTAATGGTAATAAGCGTCCATATCATACTGAAAATTCGAACGAAGCAACATATGCTAAAAAGACACGCATGAGCATCGTCAAGACACGAGGATTCATTAAGACAGGCACATCGTTATCGAATAAAATCAATTGGTATTACGTGAAAAATACAGATAATTTGACCACCTACAGAACATTTTTAGAATCAATAAAAAAAGACTTAATAGAACTACTAAAATCACTTTCAACAAAACAACCAATTAAATATAATCTTAAATTAGAAGCAACATATGAACGCCCGAACGTGGAAAATTCAGCAGAGAATAGAGCATTTAAGACCTCAGCTAAGGAATTGTTTATAGATACAGATATCGAAGCTAAAATTAATCAAGATTTTGCAAATCTTTTGTTAGAAGAAGAAATTTATACTTCTAAAGGAAGTGGTTTTACGTTACAATCAATAGATGGTTTACTGTTAGGAGTATATAATTATACGCCTATGTGTGGTTCGTCTTATATTACACTTCCAGAGGACATTAAAAATAAAAAAGCAATTATCAATCCCCAAAACTCGGACCAACAGTGCTTCAAGTGGGCAATCCTAACAAGACACGTTTCGGGCAATGCCAAAAATCAAGTGGCTGAAAATTATACATCGCTCGAGGACAATTATAATTTTTCTGGTTTAAAATTCCCAACACCTGTGAGGGAAATAAAAACATTTGAAAAAATAATCCGAAAATATCAGTCAACGTTTATGGATTAAAAAAAGAAAAGAATAAGAAACATAGTGTTTATCCACTTAAGGTTGTGGATGAAGAAAAAAAATATCATTCTGATCTCTTACTAATTACTGATGGTAATAAAAGCCACTACACCTACATTTCTAACCTTTCGAGACTTGTGAGATCACAAAAAACATCACACACCGAAAATGTTGTATTTTGCAAACGATGTTTTACCAGTTTTGACAATATACATACAAAATATAAGTTAAAAGGTCAGGCGGGGCTTGAACAACATAAGTTGATATGTGGAGCACATAAGCCAATTCTGCCTAAGATGCCTGAGCCCGGTACATTATTGCAGTTCGATGGGTGGAGTAACGCTCAAAGACATCCGTTCGCTATATATGCCGATTTCGAGGCACTCCTTGTTAAATGTGACGAAAGAAAAGGCAAGAAAACAGCCGCTTTTCAAAAGCACGAGCCAATGAGCTATGGAGTTTTCGTAAAGGCTTCAGAAAACGTCCCCGTTGAGTTGCTTGAGAAATATGAGATACCAACATCAATTATTATTCATCGCGGAAGCGAGTCACATCAGGATGTAGCCAAACGTTTCGTTAATGAAGTGCCAGAGATCGCGAGAAGAGTTCAAGATTTACTTAAAACAAATAAACCCATCATAATGACAAAAGAAGAGCAAATAGCACATGTATCGAAAAGTACTTGCAATCTATGTGAATGTAATTTTTCTAACAAAAACCAAAAGGTAGCAGATCACTGCCATCTATCAGGAAAATTTAGGCAAACTTTATGCAATACTTGCAACCTGAAACTCCAAAAACCTAACTTTGTACCGTGCTTTCTACACAATATGTCTAATTACGATGCACATTTTATCGTGACCGAACTCGGAAATGACACTAAATCAATCTCAGGGATTCCGAACAGCGAAGAAAAATACATTTCATTTTCTAAACACGTTACCAACAACTTTTCAATTCGATTCATAGACTCTAGTCGATTCATGGCATCAAAGTTATCAACACTCGCAGAAAATTTATTAACACCAGGGTTCGAGAAGTTTAAAGAAACCGCAAAAGCATTCGTACCCAGAGATATGAATCTCGTCACACGTAAGGGTGTATACCCTTACGAATTTACCGATAGTTGGGAAAAGTTAGAAGAAACAATTTTGCCTCGAAAAGAAGATTTTTACAGTTCACTGCACGAATCACATATAGACGATGAGGAATACGAACACGCAGTCACAGTATGGAACCATTTCAAATGCAAAACCCTAGGAGAATATAGTGATTTATATCTAAAAATTGACGTGCTGCTGTTGGCTGACGTGTTCGAAAATTTCAGAGACATGTGCATTTCTACGTACAATTTAGACCCTGTTTACTACTTTACAGCTCCAGGTTTTAGTTTTGACTGTATGTTGAAATATACCAAAGTCAAACTAGAATTACTCTCTGATTTTGACACCCACTTATTTTTCGAAAATTCAATCCGCGGTGGCCTCACACAAGCAAGTATGAGGTACGCTAAAGCTAATAATGAAAAAATCCAAGATTATGACCCAACAAAATCCAAATCATGGATAGTTTACCAAGATTGTAACAATTTGTACGGATGGGCAGTGTCACAGCACATGCCATACGGTGACTTTAAATGGGTGGAGCCTAAGTTAGACGGATTAGATGCTTTGACGCCGACGTCAGATATAGGCAGAGTGTATGAGGTAGACATATCATACCCTAATGAACTGCATGACTTCCATAACGATCTTCCATTTTTACCTGAGAAAAAAATTCCTCCTGGTTCAAAAGTGAAAAAACTTATGGCGACACTTCATTCAAAAAAAAATTACGTAATCCATTATCGAAACCTACAGCAAGCCATAGCAAATGGATTAATTGTAGAAAAAGTACACAGAGTTTTAGAGTTCAAACAATCGAATTGGCTTGCAAAATACATTAAATTAAACACCGAAATGAGAAAAAACGCGAAGAATGAATTCGAAAAGGATTTCTTCAAACTCTTAAACAATGCCGTTTTTGGGAAAACCATGGAATCTTTAAGAAAACGTTTTAAGATGGAGCTAGTTTCATGTCCACAAAGATTACAAAAACTCATCAACAAGCAAACATTTAAACATTGTACGACATACAGTGAAAATCTTGCTGCTGTCTCATTGGAAAACAAAATTATCATGTTTAACAAGCCAATATATATAGGTACCAATTTTACTTACATAAAAAAAAAAAATTCATATTTTTAATACCTATTTATCATTTTTATTTATTTTTTTTAGGTTTCGCAGTATTGGACATCAGTAAAACCATGATGTACGATTACCATTTCAATGTAATGAAGGCGCATTATGGTAATAAAATCAACCTCATGTATACAGATACAGGTAAATAATTATTATTCAATTTTTCTATTACAAACATTATATTTATTTTTTTTTTTCTAGATTCACTGATATATCATATTAAGACTGACGATTTTTACAAAGATTTGAAGTGCAATTCAAACTTACTTAGCCGGATGGATACTTCAGATTTACCGATAGACCATCCATGCTACATTGCCGAACGAAAGAAAATTCCAGGACTGTTTTCCGATGAGGCAAAGGGACAGCCAATTATCAAATTTATTGCGCTTAGAGCAAAGTCATACGCTTACATTTTGAACGACAAGGAGAAAATTAAGGCAAAAGGCGTCCGAGGGCATGTAGTTAAAAATCACATGACTTTCAATGATCATTTCGATTGCCTTTTCGCCGACGACGAAAAAGAGAACTCTAAACTGTATACCAGGGAAAATGTATCCTTCAGATCATTCAACCATAAGATACGAACAATCAATAGATATATCTATATATATCTATATATATCTATATGTTTTGGAGTATAAAATATGTTTATATTTACGATCAGTATGTTGATATTTACAACGAATATAGAAATATAATAGTATGAATATATATTATACCTATATAAAATCAAACTATGACTAATTATTTAATATCTACTATACAATATGGCAAGATATATCCTAACTTGTGATGGTAATACATATGCGTTTTACATTATTTATAAAGTAAATAGAATAATGTATAAAATATTTATGCATCTAGTCGAAAAACTTCAAAATAAATTACTAGTATTTTGTGTAAAAATGAGTGTTAAGTGATGCATATAAGATATGATCTGTATCAACCCGGTATCATATGATTTATTATAATATAAGCGATAGGGTATGATATCAGTATAAATATACCCTCGTGTATTTAACGATAATTGGAGAGAAATATATGATTTCTATGTTACGTTGGTAGAAAATCCTAGAAATATAGTGGTCTTATATTTAATCTGAAAATCATTCTTAACCGACGTGTTATAGGTTTGTGTATTTCGAGACAGGTATAGTGATGAAAATCAATGAAAATTTTAATGATATTATAGGTGTTATTATTTTAGCAAAGGTATCTATGAATGTACCAATATGAAAAAGAAGTTTGTATATATTTTCAGTGAAAATATGATATTATTATACAAAAAAAAATTGTGTATTAATTATTTAGATTAAAGTCGATACAGTAAAATCTATATTTATATATTATGTTTTGTAGACTGTTGAAATTATAAATTTTTGTGAGATTTTAAATAGGTATTTACTTTTTGTCTCATATTTTTATCAAGACCTGTATAGTACCCATATGTGTCGAGAAACAAATATGTTTATATTTACAATCAATATGCTGATATTTACGATCGAAATTATGATATTTATGACAACTAAAAAAATATAATATTTATCATAATAAAATCTGTTGAAATGTACAGAATTACACATGTGAGAAAAGAAAGCAATGTATATCGGAAATAATAAAAAGATTTGAATTATGATAAGTGACTTTATTACAAAAACAATTTAATATCCTTAGAGATATTTTACAAAATAAAAAAAAAACATTACAAAATAATATCTACAAAGCTATTTTACAAAAAAATAATAAACTAATTGATATCTATATATTTCACAAAATAAAAATAAATTAACCTTAACATTTATAAAATTAAATATAATTTACAAATATATTATATTTATGTATAAAATTAACAATCGAGCTTAAAATGTCCATGAGCGTAGGTATGTATTCTATCGGCCTGTGCTATCCGCTTATCATCTTGTCGGTTGAAGCATAATTTTTCGGATTTGATTGTTCGTATCTTATGGTTGAATGATCTGAAGGATACATTTTCCCTGGTATACAGTTTAGAGTTCTCTTTTTCGTCGTCGGCGAAAAGGCAATCGAAATGATCATTGAAAGTCATGTGATTTTTAACTACATGCCCTCGGACGCCTTTTGCCTTAATTTTCTCCTTGTCGTTCAAAATGTAAGCGTATGACTTTGCTCTAAGCGCAATAAATTTGATAATTGGCTGTCCCTTTGCCTCATCGGAAAACAGTCCTGGAATTTTCTTTCGTTCGGCAATGTAGCATGGATGGTCTATCGGTAAATCTGAAGTATCCATCCGGCTAAGTAAGTTTGAATTGCACTTCAAATCTTTGTAAAAATCGTCAGTCTTAATATGATATATCAGTGAATCTAGAAAAAAAAAAATAAATATAATGTTTGTAATAGAAAAATTGAATAATAATTATTTACCTGTATCTGTATACATGAGGTTGATTTTATTACCATAATGCGCCTTCATTACATTGAAATGGTAATCGTACATCATGGTTTTACTGATGTCCAATACTGCGAAACCTAAAAAAATAAATAAAAATGATAAATAGGTATTAAAAATATGAATTTTTTTTTTTTATGTAAGTAAAATTGGTACCTATATATATTGGCTTGTTAAACATGATAATTTTGTTTTCCAATGAGACAGCAGCAAGATTTTCACTGTATGTCGTACAATGTTTAAATGTTTGCTTGTTGATGAGTTTTTGTAATCTTTGTGGACATGAAACTAGCTCCATCTTAAAACGTTTTCTTAAAGATTCCATGGTTTTCCCAAAAACGGCATTGTTTAAGAGTTTGAAGAAATCCTTTTCGAATTCATTCTTCGCGTTTTTTCTCATTTCGGTGTTTAATTTAATGTATTTTGCAAGCCAATTCGATTGTTTGAACTCTAAAACTCTGTGTACTTTTTCTACAATTAATCCATTTGCTATGGCTTGCTGTAGGTTTCGATAATGGATTACGTAATTTTTTTTTGAATGAAGTGTCGCCATAAGTTTTTTCACTTTTGAACCAGGAGGAATTTTTTTCTCAGGTAAAAATGGAAGATCGTTATGGAAGTCATGCAGTTCATTAGGGTATGATATGTCTACCTCATACACTCTGCCTATATCTGACGTCGGCGTCAAAGCATCTAATCCGTCTAACTTAGGCTCCACCCATTTAAAGTCACCGTATGGCATGTGCTGTGACACTGCCCATCCGTACAAATTGTTACAATCTTGGTAAACTATCCATGATTTGGATTTTGTTGGGTCATAATCTTGGATTTTTTCATTATTAGCTTTAGCGTACCTCATACTTGCTTGTGTGAGGCCACCGCGGATTGAATTTTCGAAAAATAAGTGGGTGTCAAAATCAGAGAGTAATTCTAGTTTGACTTTGGTATATTTCAACATACAGTCAAAACTAAAACCTGGAGCTGTAAAGTAGTAAACAGGGTCTAAATTGTACGTAGAAATGCACATGTCTCTGAAATTTTCGAACACGTCAGCCAACAGCAGCACGTCAATTTTTAGATATAAATCACTATATTCTCCTAGGGTTTTGCATTTGAAATGGTTCCATACTGTGACTGCGTGTTCGTATTCCTCATCGTCTATATGTGATTCGTGCAGTGAACTGTAAAAATCTTCTTTTCGAGGCAAAATTGTTTCTTCTAACTTTTCCCAACTATCGGTAAATTCGTAAGGGTATACACCCTTACGTGTGACGAGATTCATATCTCTGGGTACGAATGCTTTTGCGGTTTCTTTAAACTTCTCGAACCCTGGTGTTAATAAATTTTCTGCGAGTGTTGATAACTTTGATGCCATGAATCGACTAGAGTCTATGAATCGAATTGAAAAGTTGTTGGTAACGTGTTTAGAAAATGAAATGTATTTTTCTTCGCTGTTCGGAATCCCTGAGATTGATTTAGTGTCATTTCCGAGTTCGGTCACGATAAAATGTGCATCGTAATTAGACATATTGTGTAGAAAGCACGGTACAAAGTTAGGTTTTTGGAGTTTCAGGTTGCAAGTATTGCATAAAGTTTGCCTAAATTTTCCTGATAGATGGCAGTGATCTGCTACCTTTTGGTTTTTGTTAGAAAAATTACATTCACATAGATTGCAAGTACTTTTCGATACATGTGCTATTTGCTCTTCTTTTGTCATTATGATGGGTTTATTTGTTTTAAGTAAATCTTGAACTCTTCTCGCGATCTCTGGCACTTCATTAACGAAACGTTTGGCTACATCCTGATGTGACTCGCTTCCGCGATGAATAATAATTGATGTTGGTATCTCATATTTCTCAAGCAACTCAACGGGGACGTTTTCTGAAGCCTTTACGAAAACTCCATAGCTCATTGGCTCGTGCTTTTGAAAAGCGGCTGTTTTCTTGCCTTTTCTTTCGTCACATTTAACAAGGAGTGCCTCGAAATCGGCATATATAGCGAACGGATGTCTTTGAGCGTTACTCCACCCATCGAACTGCAATAATGTACCGGGCTCAGGCATCTTAGGCAGAATTGGCTTATGTGCTCCACATATCAACTTATGTTGTTCAAGCCCCGCCTGACCTTTTAACTTATATTTTGTATGTATATTGTCAAAACTGGTAAAACATCGTTTGCAAAATACAACATTTTCGGTGTGTGATGTTTTTTGTGATCTCACAAGTCTCGAAAGGTTAGAAATGTAGGTGTAGTGGCTTTTATTACCATCAGTAATTAGTAAGAGATCAGAATGATATTTTTTTCTTCATCCACAACCTTAAGTGGATAAACACTATGTTTCTTATTCTTTTCTTTTTTTAATCCATAAACGTTGACTGATATTTTCGGATTATTTTTTCAAATGTTTTTATTTCCCTCACAGGTGTTGGGAATTTTAAACCAGAAAAATTATAATTGTCCTCGAGCGATGTATAATTTTCAGCCACTTGATTTTTGGCATTGCCCGAAACGTGTCTTGTTAGGATTGCCCACTTGAAGCACTGTTGGTCCGAGTTTTGGGGATTGATAATTGCTTTTTTATTTTTAATGTCCTCTGGAAGTGTAATATAAGACGAACCACACATAGGCGTATAATTATATACTCCTAACAGTAAACCATCTATTGATTGTAACGTAAAACCACTTCCTTTAGAAGTATAAATTTCTTCTTCTAACAAAAGATTTGCAAAATCTTGATTAATTTTAGCTTCGATATCTGTATCTATAAACAATTCCTTAGCTGAGGTCTTAAATGCTCTATTCTCTGCTGAATTTTCCACGTTCGGGCGTTCATATGTTGCTTCTAATTTAAGATTATATTTAATTGGTTGTTTTGTTGAAAGTGATTTTAGTAGTTCTATTAAGTCTTTTTTTATTGATTCTAAAAATGTTCTGTAGGTGGTCAAATTATCTGTATTTTTCACGTAATACCAATTGATTTTATTCGATAACGATGTGCCTGTCTTAATGAATCCTCGTGTCTTGACGATGCTCATGCGTGTCTTTTTAGCATATGTTGCTTCGTTCGAATTTTCAGTATGATATGGACGCTTATTACCATTACGAGATTGAACTGAAAAAAAATAATTTTACTATTGTATTGCTAAACATTATATAAACGCGTGTTACAGCTTGAAAATCTAAAAAAGTTTTTAATGGGATAGAAAAGATAAATTGTTTTTATAAATATAAACGGTTTTTTTTTTTTTAGTAAAAGTACCGGAAGCAAATAAGAATTTAAAAAAAAAAATGTGATTATCATATAGAAAATACGATTTTTAAAATATACAAAATGAGGTAGGTATCAAGCTCTTGTATTACACACATGTATATATTATATATGTAAAAGCAAAAACAAATATGATATAGACCTCTCAGCTATAGTAATAATACACGACGTTCTTTGGTGTAGCATGAAATAATAGTAAGGTAAGATGTATATACACTGGCGTTCATAATAGTTTATTAAGATATTTATATAAAAGGGTTGCCTATTTATGGTTTTTATTGGTATTATAGTAAATGTGTATATGTTTTCATAGAAAAATAAAAATATCATATGTATTTTTATATATGTATAAAATGATCAGATATATTTATTAAAAATATCTGTTTTATATACTTAACAAATATAATATATAATAAATTAAATTATTTATGTATGTTTTTAATACGTTATGCCATTAATCGTATGGAATATTTTCAAATAATATATTATTACATGTATTTATCAAAATTATTGACATCTTACGAACATTTATAAGATATATACATAATATGATCTTAACGGGTTAACTATGATGATTATAGGATTTATCACGATTTTGTGTACATTTCTATGATTTTATACGACTTAGTATATTTTTATATTTTATATAATTTTTATAAAGTAATATTTATTTTAATTCAGCGATAAAGTAATAATTGTACATGAAGTGTTCTATTTTTTATAAAGTTACTAATATATTATAATTAGCTAAGTAAGTTATATAATAGGTATGTATATATATATATAAAGTTATGAATAATATATTTACCATTATAATCGTAAATGTGTTCAGCTGGTGTAAAAAAGTCTTGAATTTCTTGCTTGGTTATGGTAGGTTGTTGTTGAATTACAATATTTGAACCTGAAAAATAGTAATATTTTGGATAGGTACTTGAAAAAAATAATTCATGGAATAAATTACATTTTATTTAACACCTTTATTATTATAATATTTCCTTTAGGTAGTATAATGTATATATGTTGTATTAAATAATTAAACATGATATACGTAGCTTTGATTATATATATATATATATATATTATCTAATAAATCTGTAAATAGTTAAAAAATACTTACGATGTTTATCCTTGGTATGTCTGATGAGACTATCTCTCCGTGTGAATATTTCTGAACATATACTGCATGAAATCTTGTTGGAAACATCGTGTGACTTGGCATGTCTGTGTAGACTACTGATTCGAGTAAAGGTTTTACCACATATACTACACGGGAACATGATTACGTTTGATGAAAAACTGAAGAATACTAGTCGAACTCGCAAAACAAGTCTTTACCCTTCAACGAATAGATGGGTAATGAATTATAGAAAAATATATTGTACTTTAAATAACAGTGTGAAATTAGTTTTATCTAAGCGAATTATTAACGTATGCGCTAATATCAGAACTAGTGGTGAAAAAATGAACTACGGTGTTCATTAAAGTAACATAAATAATTTGATTTTTATAAAACTTGTAAAATATTTGTATACACAATACACTTTAAAACACTTAAGAACTCTGAAATAACTCGACTTGACACTTGAACGGTAGTAAACGGACTAATCTCATATTGCTCTGTGTACATTATGGCTGGAATTCATCGACAATACTCGGACGTGTCACTACAGGCTTGTACAGGTCTGTAGTCGGATGATGTTGTTATGGTGTGAGGACGGGTGGCGGGGTGTAAAATATAATTTAGGGTGGTACTTTGTTGGATTGGAATGTTTTATTTCTTATAACTGTGACCATGTGTGTGTGTGTGTGTGTGATACATTTCGATGTATAAAGCATGCTTTAGCGAGATGCTTTAGGTTCGAATGGGATTATAATCTGAAAATGGTATAATATTTTTAGATATGTGTTATGTTGTTACCTTATATTATATTATTAGTATGTATGATATAGTCGATACATATTTACATCAGAATATTATATTTATATTTTTAAAAGGGTAGGTAATGTATTTGATTAGGAAGGGGTAAAATATATGTCGTGCAAGTGTTCGATATAGTCGATACAAATGTACATCAGAATATTATATATATTTTTTAAATGGTAAATAAAAGGGGAGGTAATGTATTTGAAGGGGAAGGGGTAAAATATATGTCGGTCACGTGTAGGATGGGGTGACGTGTGACGAGTTTATGTGTGTTGCGGGTTGCCTATATTGAGTAATTAATGCAAGTTTGAGCGGTGCATGTACTTCGAATTGCCTATACAGAGCAGCCTATGATTTTACATGTAAAATTTAAGGGGGCGGTGCTCCAGAACATACATAATCATCCTACTATTATTAATTTTTCAACTTGTTCTGAATGCTTATCAAGTAATAATATTTTATAAACACTGCTGTCCTATAAAATATAAAAAAAAATTGTCGAATTCTGACTTAAGTAGTTGGTGAGTACCTATATCTACTATTCTTCAGGAGTATTCGGAAACGCCGACACAATCTTAGTATTTTTTCGTCAATATTGGCCCTTTTATAATAGTCCTGCAACAATTTCGGCTACAGTGGTGAATACTCCCGGCCAAAAAAAAAATTTCACTCCTATGATCTGGAAGTATTGTTGTAACTCATTTGTGTACCATGGACCAAACTCAACTTTCGACTTATAAATGGTTTTTGGTGACGTTTTAACTTCTCTAGGAGCTGGAAACTTGGCTTTATTTTCAGCGATACGTCGATACATTTCCAGATTGATATACGGGTCCTTGTTTTTGATCGCACAGCTGTACAATTATAGTAAAAATTAAAAAATATATATAATATATACCTGCGTATTTATAATTTCAAATAACTTTTTTTACATTTTTACTTTTATACAGTTTAACAATACATGGTTATTTTAGGTTGGACTCTGCACTGATTCGATCTGTCCGAGGGGATTTCAAACAGAACCTTCATAGGGGAAAGCTTATCAACTATCACAAATGTTCATTAGGAGTCGTCCATAGAAGATACGGAAGGCGACAAGAAGAGATTTTTGAAAGCCGAAAGGTATAAGAATATAAAACAAATCAGTCGTCCCAGCTCATTTATAAGAATTTTTTTTTTGGTAGATCAAAATAAAAAACTAAATTATGAGTTTGAACATGTAAAGAAGAATGTGCAAGACATTCAATAACAGAGTATAACCACAATAATATTTAAAGTATTCTTTTCAAAATAGGTAATAATATTATGTACATTTATATATAGTCCGATATGAGGGAAAACTATATTTACAATTTCATAACACCAACTACAAAAACCTATCCATCACTATAATATTTAATACTACCTCCATACCTCATGGAACGAACGGCTGGATGCAAAACGGCCATATTGACAACTTTCAAAATCCTTGAACACATATTTAAAATAAATTCATACAGAAAATTAAAAACTTTTTTCAGGAAATAAAAATGTTTTTAAATGGTTTTCAATTTTTCATTACGTTGTCATACCGTTTTTAGATGTGTTAAAAACATTTTTTGGCCAGCAAAGTAAGTTAACAATATTTAAGAAAAATTTGTAGATAATATTTTTAATATATTTTTTTTTACATGTATAGGTAAAATATTTCAGATTTATTACTAAAATACATTTTATAATACATATTGCCTATAATTATTATGGGTACCCGAGCTACCATATTTTATACAGTATACTATAGCTAGTAGCTACTGTCTACTTACCCAGTGTAGTAAAATACGTCTATATTATGTATATTATGTAATGTGGGTGTTTTATAACAGGAATGTTTCAATGTTTTGTATACTACATTACAACCTATAAAATAAACTATTAAGGGGACGCTATGCAGCCGCCATGTGTTGTCTCAGTCTTACAAATGTAAAACTTAGTAAAAACTGTTTTGCGTTGATTATAAGAAGTAAGAACCACTCAGGCTATAGTCTAAGCTAAGCAACCAAATTTTCACTCTATAAAGAGGAGAACATTTTTTACTGTGTAACGTTGTTTTTTTTTATCAGAACTAAAAAAAAGTTATTCAAGTTTGAAAAACTAAAAAATAATGCATTTTTAAACAATAAAAGCTTTTTCCTATATGTGATATCGAAAAATTGCACAGTCAATGTTCTCCTTTTTCTAGTGTGAGTTGGTTGCTAACCTTCAACTACAACCTGAGTGGTTCTTAGTTTCTTACCCGTGCAAAACGATTTTTTCTATGTTTTACATTTGTAAAACGGAAACATAGTAAATGTACGCTCAGCAGATCCCGTTTAGTTCCGTTAGTTAAAAAATTAACTTGAATCGATATATTATTATGATTTATGAAACTTGATGGTACGAACATTGTGCGTGTTCTTGTGTAGGTTTTTTACGATTATTTGGTTTTTGAGTGAGTTATGAGCATTTTTAATTTACGCTATATTATATACTCAAAACTTGCTAAAAAATTGAACTATCGTAGATTGCCATACTTTGTGTTAAATATTCACTGCTCAGTGCATGAAGCTGAGACCAAGCACTTATTATTTAGTATTTAATATTCTATAATAATTATCATAATTCATAATGGCAGCATGCAAGGTTACAAAGAAGTCAATCTACGTTTAATTTAATTTAATTTATTAAATATTTGGGAAAACAATATATAGGAATTTTTATAGGTACCTACCTTATATATTATGTTCCCTATCTAGAAAATTGGAAATTTTAGATTTGACAATTCTATTGAGTTCTGTGTAAGTCATGTACTCAAATATAAGAGATTCAGAATGACAATGAACATTTAATATTTTAATATAGGAAATACATTTAGCCCGATTTAGGTATAATAACATGTTATTATAATAAGAATTAAGTAAAATACTAAAAATTATAACTATGTACGATATATCTATATAGTATATTATAGTATGTCTAAGAATAAAATGTTGAATAAAATGTATCATACAATATTGGTGAGCTGTTAAATAGAAAAAACGTATTTACTTGTTATAGGTAAATATTAAATACTATTTGTGTTATATAAATGAAAAACTTTAGAATATATAGGTGGGTTTATAAATATTATATTATGCAGTAAGGAATATAATAATTATCTGTACAATATAATTATTTAAGAGTATCTAATATAAATTTAATCTTTTTTGTTATTTTTTTTTTCCAAGACAGGCCTTTGCTTGTGCCAAATGTAATTTTGTAGGGTTTATTATTTCTTGTTCAGGAACATTTTGATGCGTGAATATTTTTCTTACAGCATCTATAAAGAATAAAAATTATGTAGGCCAATTGGTTAGACAAACAATAAAATATTTATAGTTTATACATTTAATTATGAGTATTATACGTAGGTATAGATATTTATTATTATCTATCTAATATATTAGATGGGTACCTAGGTTAAACATTATTATAATTTATATTGTATAAGTACTGTGATTCATTGGTTGAACTAAATATTTAAATATAAAGGACTTTTTAAAATAAAATAATATATACAGAAAAATATTTACCAAATATAACACTGTTAGATTTGAATGCTGAAAATGTTTTTTTTTTTTTGCCCATTGTATGAGAAATTAGAATAACATCAATAGGTTTTCTGGTTGACACACTTCGTAGCCTCCCCATTTATTAGTATTTTTAAGTTTATTTATAATAATATTTTTGTTTTTAAGTAAAACATCTTGAAAATTAGAAACTTATTATCCAGGGTTTCTTATAAAGTTATAAGTAATGGCAGTTAATAACTATCAAAAAGGTGTGCCTGACTACGGGAAACGGGCCACACAAACTACATTATGGTTAATGGTTATCGTTGCGCGTATAATCCGTGGTAACACTGGTAACCATGGACAACGTCGTCCATGTACAACAAGTACGAATGGTAGTTCATGTGCGTTATCACTGCCGAACCGGTCTGTATTGATAACATTTTGTTTTTTAATAATCCACATTCCACAGTTTTTTGTACTTTTTTCGTAATTAATAGATTTATAGATCTTTTTTTTCTAATTACCACGATTTAAGCCTTAAAAAATACATAATATTATACGAAACTTCGAACGACGACCATTGGATAAGGACAACAAACAATAATAATTACTATGCATAATAGGTAATTATATGAGGTGAAGCCGCCATCCGGCATACCGACGCAATTACTCATCTCTCAGACCATATAGTTATTAGTTACCATATTATGTACTCATATGTCTCAGACCAACAATTTTCATAAAATATTGCAATATACGGTGATCTTAGGACTATCCACTATTTGAGGTTTATTGTCCAGCCACGTCCAATGATGATAATTTGGTTTTGTTGATTTGGAGTACCTATTGGACGACCGTCCTGCATCATAAGACACGAAGCTTGCGGCAAGCAGCGATGTCGTAAGTATTAAGGTTTTACCCTCTGATTTTATCATAATTTATTTATTAATAAGACATTAATTAACATATGGGCATATTAGGGCTGTCGGCAGTGGCGTAATTGGGGCAAAACGCAAAATTGATCAAAATAAAATCAAACGTCAATATCGAAAATTCACCAATAATATAATAAACGATTAACCAAATATACAACCAAACGTGTAGAAACAGCAACGTCCGATATTATACTGATATGTGATAAGTGTTAACAATATTATGATGATTGATGACATAAAAGTTTCAATCTAAAAATTGATTAATTTTTATTTTATTTATTGTAGTGAATTGTAATCACTAATCAGTTATATTGTCATTGTTGAAGTATTGATAAAATATGATTTCAATTTTCTTCTCCAACAATTTTTTTTCATAGTTAATTAATAACTAAATATTAACTATAGCACTATAGCCTATTTTAATTTTTTACTAACGAAAAATCATAAATAATATGGAAATTTCAGGGGTTGCAAATTTATATTTATGCAATCCCTACATTATATATAGGGTCGCAAGTGCGACCCCTTGCGATCCCCCAATTACGCCATTGGCTGTGAGCCTGTGAAGTTTGTGGCAAATTAGTTTTTATTTTTTGCTAAAAAAATTGATTGTTAGTTATAAAGAATAAACTATCTACGCATCAATTTTTCTATTAGTTCATTTTTAACATATTTTATGCAACACAATATTGCTTGAATGTGGAATAATACGAATTGTAGCATTGTACCTATCCATCGGTGGTTTTCAACTTTTTTTTAAACACTGCACACTGTGCTTTTCATAATATTAATTTGTCTCAGTCTTGAATAAGGTTTTCTTCATCAAAAACCATTTTTTAGGTCCTTATTTTAATAATGATTATAAATACAGATACGAGTTGTTATGTTATTTCGGCCTCAGAACCAGATTTACTCGAACATGTGTTCTCTGGCGCCCGGCTCGTGGTCGAACCACAGAATAGATTAAATTTAATCTCGGGTGAAGTGGACAAACATTTCGCGGGGTAACCCCGAACCACACCACTCCGCTCGTCTAAACTTTAAATACTTATAACTCATAAACTGCTCAACCCAAATTCGATTTTCATGTATCAAAATACTAAGAAAAATATTCTGCTTTGGAATATAAAATTAAAACCCTATGTTGTTATTCAAAA
This sequence comes from Macrosiphum euphorbiae, assembly GCA_949089665.1. Taxonomy (NCBI): domain Eukaryota; kingdom Metazoa; phylum Arthropoda; class Insecta; order Hemiptera; family Aphididae; genus Macrosiphum; species Macrosiphum euphorbiae. The sequence goes on from CARXXK010000001.1 coordinate 36,506,681, forward strand.
AAGTAAAAAACTTAAAAAATTATAAGGATAAAAAATAATTTAAAAATATAATTTTTTAATAAAAACGTTGTTTTATAAGCGACTTGAAACTATAAAAAAAAAATATTTTCAAAAAAATTTACACTTTTTGAAATAATGAGTGTTGTTTGATAAAAGAATCACACTGTATATATTAATATTTTACTATATTATATATTTTGTATGAAGTACCCATAATTATTAGAAGAAAAACTTTTAAAAGCTCGAGGCACACCAAAGTGTCGCAGCACATCGGTTGAAAATCACTGCTTTAATGCTATATAGGTATCTACGTAGGTGGTAGGTATATATTATTTTTATTGCATTTTTCGAGCTTTCGAGGATTTAACATTTAAATCCATTGTATAGGGTCTTGTAGTAATATAGTTTACCTATTATAATTACATATTTACATAATTACATATAATATGATGGGTATTTAGTTTAGGTAACTACCTATTATATTTTTATCAAGTTTGACTAAGTATGCTTAATAATTAATGCTTTGTGTTAAATGCGCAGTACAAGTTCGGAGAGGTTAAAGCACATTGCAGTGGCCACTGTTTCCAATAAGACCGTATCCAAGGTTGTGGGACTGGTCGGCCTGAGCCTGGCGTCGATAGTCATCGACGAGGCGATAGGACTGATTAAGCGGTACGTTTGGCGCAACTACGTCACCGAGCTTGAAGTTTCCAACTCAGATAAGTCTTACAATTGGCTGCTGCAGTGGATTTCCAAGCACAACCAACAACTACTGCACTTCAGCGTGACTACAGTTTCTCGAAACACCGAGACCGCCCATGCGACTTCGAAATTCGACTATTCACCGAACGCTGGCGAACACATGTTCAAGTAAATCTGATTCTGAAACCGAAATGACATAACGCCTCGTAACTTTATTATTATTATTTTATTATTTCACAGTGGTATACATGTATAGAAGTCAGGTTGGCACAGGCACCTTGTGCTATGATTATAATATGACCTTAAGTAAAGTATCAAAAAATAACTACCTGGTCATTTGTTGGTAATCTGATATTTTCAGGATTTTCTTAAATCAGAATACAAATATGCCAATGCTAACTTGACACATCACCGGTACCTTCAGTGGCGTATATAGGGGGGAGGCCCCCTAGGCTAGAGCCCATAGTGAAATTTCAGGTTCAATTAAAGCATTGCATGTATATCTACACTGTTTATAGTTTTTCACCATGATTAAGTTAGCCGGTTGATTAAAATCGTTTTTGAGGAATCAACAAGGAAATGTTAGATGGTCAGGACTTGCTTTGATAACTTATAATTGACTTTGATGTTAAATTCATAGTAAGATAACATTAAAAATTAAAATATATAAATGACACTATCAATATTTTTTAAAAAAGAATCAAAAAAATAATTTTACATAATAATTAAATTGCGTAATTTTTATTTGTACTGTATATGTCATAATTATAACCACCCAGCTCTCTAAAAAATGTATAGTTATGGCTATATTAGTTGTGCTATTCTTGACTAGTGATAACTGATAAATTGGCCCATAGTGAAAATAATTCGTATATACGCCACTGGGTACCTTCATTAACCCATGTCCCATTGGTTCGTCGATCGAAAGTGTACTTTCGAGAGAACCATAGTGTTATTGATTTAATCTAAACATATAAAATCCAAATACTACTTAGTCACTGATCGCTGTAACTCAAAAACTACGCAACGTACGAACTCGAAATTTGGAATAGAAGTTCTTCTCATATTTTCACCGTGCAATAAGAAAGGATTTGCCAAAATTCGCATTTTAAATAGGTGCTCGAACAGGGACATTGAGGTTCACGATGGAAATTGGAAAATTTATTTTTATTTACTAATAGTAGCCATTGGTTACAGTCTACAGTAGAAATTAGTATTTATTTATTATTGGTTGCCATTGGTTATTCGGGCAGATCAGGTACAACTGTACATCACAAGCTTGCATCAAATTGAATTATTGAACATTGCTAATTTAAAAAGGGTTAAATTTGGTTTTTTTATTCATAGGATTTATTACGGTTAGGTTAGAATTATGTATTAATTGATTATATTAATCCACCGTATTATATCAAAATAAACTTGATATAACTTTGATACTTTAGAGTTAAATCATATTATACTTACGTACAAACAGCACTGGGTCCGCGATCTACCGCAGGTAGATCGCCTACCTGATAATATACTGCTACGAATCAGAATTTTTATTCCAGACAACAGAAAAGTTAAGATAAATGTTAAACACCAATACACCATACACTGAATATATTAAATAACGAATTGAACAAAGTATATTATTTTTATAATTTTAGTAAAATACTAATACCCTCTAAAACCTATCGGGTTCAAGCTCTGTACAATTTCTGACTTTAATCACATTTCAAATTAATATTTTCTGTTATATAGGTACGTTGCCACTCATACTCTGAAAACGAAATTGGTAATTACTCTGTGACTTTCCCGAGGTGGTTTCGCATACCTAGCGAATGAAGGGATGATCGCGATTTAAACCGGTAAAATACGATTGAGGGCGAAATTTGGCGGTATTTTATTTTTTTTTCAACGTTATTAGATTTAATCGAATGATAATTTGAGCACGATAATCTGTTGATATTTAAATGAACCAGTAGTATATTATGTTAATTGTTATTAAAACTCTAATTGAAACTCAAGCAGAAACAATATTGAAAATAGCTACGACAGTTAGGGTCAAGGTACTAAGAATAATATGTCCATGCACTATGGCAATAGGTTTAAGTAATAAAGTAGATTTGGGGGCTTAGATGATCTGAAAATGTTAATAATTACTATTAATCTATCAATATAAATAATTTGTAAAAATGATTTAAGTATAACGAATACTACTTACATCTGATATTACATATAGTTTATATTTTTGTAAAACCATATTTAAGGATTGTTATCCTTAGACCTATTAGTATAAATATTTTAATAACTCAGAAACTACTTATTAGAATTTTGATTTAGATACTTCAACATTTTCAAGAGAATCACCCTCTAAATAATCAACAGTAAAAAACCGGGTCTCTATACTTTTTGAAACCCTATTGTAACCAGGGTAATGGGTATCTATGCTACCCTCGCTCGGACAATCATAATCGCAACCATACTACAAACGTAGCTTACACATTTATACTTCCATTCGCGATTAAGTCTTGCTACTGTACAACCAATAACTATTAATTCAGCCGATATTTTAATAGTTAAACGCTCTGCAACGATTAACCATATTATAACTTTTCAGGTACAAAGGTCATACGATACGCGTAAAACGTGATCGCAGCACGGTACTGTCCAACGAGTACGGTTCTAGACCGTTCGAGACGCTTAACTTATCTACTTGGGGTCGAAACAGACAAGTGATGAATGAAATTCTGGAAGAGGGTGAGTAACCGCTACACCTGAGGTAGTTTTCAATAATATTATCTGCATTATGTAACTTAAATGCTCTTTAACGCCGTGCGCGAGTACCATGTATAAGGTGTATTTTGTAAAATATGTCCCATTGTCATTCCTCCAGCCAGATTGTACGCCATGTCTATCATGGAGTCAGGCACCACTCTGATGGTGCCTTCGTACGACGTGTGGCACAACTTCGGCGAGCCCCGGGCGCCACGGTCGTTGTCGTCCGTCATACTGGACGAGGGCGTGATCGAAAACATACTTAAGGACATACACAACTTTGTGAACGACAAGTCTTGGTACCTAGATAGGGGTATGTAAATCTGTAAACTTATCTACTATATGGTACGAAATAAAATTTTGTTTCGGCGTTCTAGGAATACCGTACCGTAGGGGTTACCTGCTCTACGGGCCACCGGGTTGTGGCAAAACATCTTTGATCATGGCGCTGGCTGGCGATATCAAGTACAACTTGTGCGTATTAAGCCTGAACGACTCTAAAATGTCCGACGATCAACTCGTTCAATTGATGGGAGAAGTGCCGTCCAAGTCGTTCGTGCTCCTGGAAGACGTTGACGCAATGTTCGCCAATAGAGACGGAAAAACTGTCATAGGTATATTATACGCATACTTGTAAAACAGTGTTTTTAGTGTCCGTATGCAATTTTTTAATCACCATTATTAATTTGCGACAGAGGGCAGTACTAAAGTGACGTTGAGCGGTTTGCTAAACGCTCTCGATGGTGTCGTATCATCTGAAGGCCGAATACTATTTATGACTACTAACTACGTCGATAGGTGAATAATAATAATAATAATAAAACATTCCTCAACATAAATAATGGTCAAATGGTATTTTAGGTTGGATTCTGCACTGATTCGATCTGGCCGAGTTGATTTTAAACAATACATTGGGACTTGTTCAGATCATCAATTATCACAAATGTTCATTAGGTTTCGTCCAGAAGGTACAGAAGGCGACAAAAAGAGATTTGTGGAAGATATAAAAAAATATAACAAACCAGTCAACCCTGCTCATTTGCAAGAATTTTTTTTGGTAAACCGTCATAAAGAACTAAATTATGTGTTTGAACATATAAACGATTTATGGCAGAATGTGCAAGACATTCAATTAACAGAGTAACAACAATAATATTCATAGTATTAATTTAAAAATAATAATAATAAGTTAATTTTTTATGTACAGAAAAATGCCAAGTACATAAAAAACCAATGTTCAGTCGAATAGCAATTTTTGAGCACAATAAAAGAAAGTGTCATGAATATTTAAAGTGTTAGAAAAAGAATAACAAACATTAATTAACATGAAAAAAAAACAAAAAAGTTTATACGTTCATCATCTTTTGGGATCAATTGAGTATAATGCTATAGTTCCGTCCATAGCCCCGGTAGAAAGTAGCACTTTTTGTGGGTGAAACTTGGTGGTCATTAATGGTGAATAACGTGTACTCATGAACCAGTCTGTTAATTTCAAAGAGTTTAACAACTGACCCTCTGTGTTGTAGAATAACAACATCTGATTTATACTACTGCTAAACATAAAATAAGATAGTTTTAAAAATATATATAGTTATTTTTAAACACGCTTTATACTTACCATGCTATTATATTGCACATCGAGTGAATAGCTGCAGATTGCATATTGTTGACATGAAATTCATGCTGTGGTGCATTATGGCCAAACTCAAATGTTTTTATATCTCCATAAGCACTATTATATTAATTAATCATTAAATACATGTATTTGATAAAGTGAGAAAAATGTACTTACCTAGCAGATACTACTGTAGCATCTTGTAGTCTTAAAGTGAGTATTTTACTATGATGTCCTATGAAAGAAGCTATTTTTGCTTCGTCTGGTGGAAGTCTTTTATCAAATACTTTAATTGACCCATCTTTACAACCAGCAGCAAATATATTATTTTCTGTAAAAAAAGACCATTAGTATACAGAAAAATACAATTGTAACCTATATTAGTTGCATCAAAATAGTGTTATCTAAGATATTTAAATATTTATTTTGCACTATTGAATAACTTTTACTGTACTATTTATTAAATAATTTGATTTGTTAGACAAAAAAGGATAATAACTAATTAGTTAGTTATTCATCAAAATATAAATGAGTTTTATCCACGGATATAGATTTATACACATGGTTTTATCTAAACATACTTCTAAATAATATTATACATGGTCATACACATTTCTCTCGTAATTAGAAGCAGATGGCTGCCAGGGAAGCAAATAAAAAAAAAAATTATTAATTGGTTTTTTTTTCTTACTTTTCCAGTCTATCAAATCAAAACAAAGATCCTGAATGTAAATTTTTAAATCTTAAGAGTCTGCTATAAAATGTATAAGTATACTTTTGACTTATGAGTTATGACCATATATCACTCCATTCCTAATAATCATATGGATTTGGATTAAATAAAGTGATTGTAAATTTGTAAAATATAAACTGTGTTTAGATGTTGATTGATCATTATTTGGTAAATAATAGTTTAACTCTTAATTACCTTTAGATTGCATGGACATAGTCGTCACAGAAGCATTAACTCCCGTGGATAAAGCAGTCAGTTTAGTTTCAGTCTCAATATCCCAGATTTTAATAACTCTTGAATCGCCTGCACAAATTAAATGGCATGACCTTTGATCCCATTGCATAGCCACTAAAAATTGTAAAGTAAAAATTAACACAATGTATAAAACTTAATGGTACATCAATATTTGTAAAGATTAAATTTGCTAACTCGAAGAACTCTCAAAACTTGGACTCTTGCAAATAGGTAATGCATGCCAACCGGAAACCAATTTGGGTGGACCGTCGATGCATCGAGACCATACTTGAATATTTCCGTCATTGTATCCAGCCAGCACTAAAGGAACATCGTGGCTGTTAATCAGTTCTACAGCAGATAAATGCGGAGTTAATCTATATGACAAATCAAGATTGTGACTTCTGACATCTGGTTTCCATTGGCACAACTTATAGCTACTATGATAATCCCATACTCTATAATTTAAACAATATGTTTTAAAACCAGTTATAACAGAAAATAGTATTTGTTATCAGATCTTTTTCTATAGAAATAGACAATTTTAATTATTTAGTGCTTACGTTAAATAATCTTTTGTAGCTACAATGACATGTGGGTCATATGGAAAAAATACCAGTGAATTTGGGGATTGTTTACATTTTGATGAGAATATTTGATGTTCTATCTTACAATTTAAATTATTTACTTTGTTTTGTTCTTCTTGTGCTTCTTTACGAAGCATCATGTTTCGTGTATACCTATTAAATAAATTGTAACCATTTAAATATTTAATACTATTATTTATTAACTATATCAATAGATATCAAAACAATATTTAATATAATTTCGGTCACCTCCAGTCACGTTCATAGTATATTGCACTCTCAAAGTCACCACCATCGTTCATGCCACTCAATGGGTGAGCAAAATTTTTAGACACCCATTCGAAAAATTGAGATCTCAATAAGCTTTTAGTTATATTTGTTGTGTCCTTTTCACTATCACTTTCTATGTTTGGTGGTGAAGATGATGATGAAAGCACAGTAGTTTCTTCTACAATCTAATCGCATGATGGATGTATTAATAGTTATTCTTCTAAAACAATTTGTTTATATAATAGTGTTACATACAGTGTTAGGCACAATTTTTTTTGTCCTAGAATTTGATCTTGATGGTGCTCTATGTCGAGTACGAATTTCATGTACAGACAATGGAGGGGAATCTCCTTGACTAAAATACATCATAAAGACCATTTACAAATAGTGTATGCAAATAAATAATTAATAGCACAAATATTGAAATTAATCAATTCCATACCTGAGATAACTTCTAGAAGATGGAGATGCAGGTAATGAATGTGATGCACGACTATCAGGCTTGTTTTTAAGCTAATTAAAATAAATATCCATTGTTAACAATTATTATTAAAATTTAAATGAAAATATTGCATGCACTCATTAAGTACTTACCTTCTGTCTAATGTATTTAGTTAATTTTTGTGCAGTGGCTGAAACATCTGGGAATATATCGTGCTCCAAAGCTGTCAAACCTTTCCATAATGTAGAGTGATTATTGTTATAGGCTGATGTTGTTTGATAAGCATCTAAATGACAAAAATAAAGTTTAAAGTGGTGTCGAGTTAATGTAAAAATAAAAAATACACATGCCTAAGGTAACTATTGACGAGGAAGAATTTGTTCGCCTCAAATTTTCAGATTTTGTTTCTTCTTGCATTTCATCTGAAATGCTAGGTCCAGGTGATATTTGAGGTGATACTACGGTGACTATTAGACAAGTAGGCTGCATCGATATCTTTTCTTTGGATCCCATTCTCGACAGACTAGCAGTTTTTGAGCTTCCATTTGGACCTGTAACAGGATTCATAATAATAATTGATTTTTGTTCATCTACCAATAAATGTCCAATTCATTACTGAGCATACTTTTATAAATAGATCCATATGACTTTTCAGTTTGTTCCTGCATTGCTATTTCTAAAAAATATCTTTCAAATGTGATAACAGTCCATTGGAGAGCAATTATAACTTCCTAAACGTAACATATAATATTAGAATACAATTAATAAATAGCTAATTAACAAAATGCAATTGCTTTTAATTATTACCTCCCTGACCATAGGGCTCATATCTTTAGCGACTGTATTTAATAAAGTCAAAGCAATATTTAGATCAACTTTTATAGCATAGTTAGTACGGTCCTTATCACAGCTCACATAAGTCCCAAGAGCAAACACTGCTGCAGCCCGAACCTAAAAATTACAATTTAATTATTACTTTGAGATATTTGCTGATATTAAACATTGAAAGGAACATAAATGGGTTGTTCCTAGTGCTGGACATCAAATCCGGATAAATCCGTATCCGGATTACCAATCCGGATCAATCCGGTTTGAAACAACCGTCATTAATCTGTTTATCCGGATTAAAAATTATCAATCCGGATTATATAACCAATCCGGATTTTGATATGAATCCGAATTAGATAATTCAATCCGGATTCTGGTTTAAAAATAAAAATTCCTTTTTCTTATAAAAGAGAAGATAATTATTGAGTAAATCTATTAGTATAACCAGATGACGGGAATTCCGTTATTTTTAAATTATTAATTCAGCTTTATAAATTAAACTTGTTACTCGGACTTACCGATTCAATCCGTAAATCCGGAGAACGGATTGAATTCGTTAATCCGAAAAACGGATTGAATCCGCGAATCCGGTTAAAACGGATTGAATCCGCGAATCCGGTTAAAACGGATTGAATCCGCCAATCCGGATTCTGTATTTCAATCCGTGATCCGGATTAGGCAAGCCAATGTCCAGCACTAGTTGTTCCAGTACATTTTTAAATATGACTATTTATATACTAATAGCTTGCTTAAAATTAAAAAAATCCTAAAACAAAACCAACAAGAGAACACATATAATGTTCTTACCTTTATGTTTAAGAATAGTTTAATTCACTCTAATATAAACACAAAATTAGAACTACTGAATGTAAATTTTGTTATATTATGCTTTAGTAAGACAGATAACACACATGTGGGTACAACAGGAAGTACTCTTAATATAAATATTAAATTGTTTTCTCACTGTTATTTAAAAATTGATTTAAATTTTTTATTAAAATATAATAAGGTATATTTTACAATCTATACATAGTTAATACACAAAAAGCATATTGTCCAACAATACATAATTATGGCCAATAATATTATTTTAACTTACTTCTGGTGTTTTATCTTCCAGTAAAATGTAAAGTTTTTCATGAGCTATATCCCGTACACCAACCCAACGAGCTTTATCATAATCAGACCATAGTTGTGCAAGACACAACGTTAACCACTGTTTATACGGAGCGCTAGCATTGGCTAATTGTTCAAGACATATGCACACTAAATTGTTCTTAAGCCCTAGTTGTTGGCCATTCTTGTAGTTTTGCATTAGTCGAGAGAGTACAACAGTTCCCAACATCCTTTGTTCTTCCTAAGAACCATAAATATAGATAACAATTCTTTATAATCACTCTTCTCTAATAACAGCTCTTCATTAATATTTCAATTTGGTTAGTACCTAACTGCTAAGAATAAATATTAACTAAATAAATTTAGGTTTATACAATTTTATACTCACAGGCAAACGTATATCTTCAACCAGTTGAAAAAAATACTTAAAACCATTTTCCCTCACAATGTCAGTTTGACAAGTCTGAAAATAGATGCAATTTTTAGTTAAATCATATTTTTTTTTTATTTACCTGTTTAACATAATTTGTTTTGAACACTTACATGATCAACAGCCATTATTTTAGCCCAAATAAAAGCTAACATTGGTCGAAGTTCAACAGCAAAACTCTGCAGTAGTTTTAATATATAAGGAAATATTCCTACAGATAAAGTTAAATTTACAGCCCACGGCCCCAAATCTAAAAATCTACCCAACAAGTCTAATGCTCGAAGTCTATGTGCTTGACTTAATAAAACCTGTACAATACCACATAGTAAAATATTAATAATTTTATAGTCCATCAGATAATTAGTGAATTTTTTTTATCATTACTTGGAGTACAATGGGAAGCTGTTCAGGTGCACTACGTTGTTGCGTTGGTAAACAAGCTGTATGGTCAAGCCAAATTTCAAATGCAGTCAATTGTTCTTCAAAAAATGTTGTGCGTACAAAAAAACCATCACCCTGTTCTTGAACACGTTGTAATTGAGATAAACATAAATCTAAAATATGATCCCATGACTGTCAACAAAATATTTATAAATAAATAATTTGTACAAATAAATTAAAACAAACATGTCAAATACTCAAGTAACAAATCAATCATTAATAAATCTGTTTTATTTATATCTTCTACAAACCTGCCACATGGGATGATTGTGCATTGCTGGTAATTTAGGTGAAGATACTGGTTCACAGTCATATGTTCTCATAATGCGTTCAGCAAGTAAAAAGTTTCTTAATAGACTCGCAACTAACAAGTCTTGCCGAAATAACGTTTGAAAAGTATCTTTAATAATAAAAATAATAATAAGTCTGTATTTTTCATATTAGAAATTGAGTTGACAATTTTATTCCAATCATACCTCTAGGTAATATGTTCCAAGCTATTGTATCGGTAATAGCAGTAAATACCCAGTTTAATTCTCCTAACATTGTTCGTCGATCATTTAATGTACCAGGAATTCTAATGGAAATAAAATTATATTAATTAATACCTATACAATATTTAATAACAATAATTTTGAACACAATACTAACTTATCAACAAGTTCTAGAAATAATTGTGAACCATGTTTTGACATATTTTGCATTACAAACCTGGAAAAATATTTAGTATTTACTATTAAATCTTACAAACTTTATTTAATTTTTTACACATATTCAATTTTTACTAGGGCCAGTTTTCTGTAAATAATATGTAATATTTCTACAAATTAAAATGATTAATAAATGTCCATTTTATATACAAAACTCTTTTTAGATGAATATATTTTTAAAGAATATAGATGGGCACCTAACTAATACTATTATAATATTTTGAACGCAACATAAGCTTATCAAAGATAGATTACATTAAAAAAACCAATTTTTTATCAATAACATAAAACAAATAGTAATTTTATTTGTTGATTGAAATTGTATCTTATCTCTACAGTTAATCATTAAAATATGTTATAGCATTAAATATATTTTCATATGAAACAGGAAATAAAACTAGTAAATAACATGTGTTCTGTAAATTGTCTTATCTAAGATATGCAATACAGGCGAACTATGCGAGATACTGAGACAGAATGTATAAAATTTGACCTCTGTAAAATTAAAAACATTAAAAGAATTAATACTTCAATTGAACTTAGATAAAAATATAATTATGTGTATGTCCTTATATTTCAAATCATAATCCACAACAAACTATTTTTTAGCAGTACTTACAGTAGTATTATTTGTATTCTTTAAAGTTTACGAATCACTACTTCCAAGTACAATTTTTTTAATCACAAAATTAAAAATAACAACCCTAATTTAGGGAATAAACAAATGCTTCATTTATAAGTGAATATAGAAAACATTCAAATTATTTACTAATGACATATTATTTTAGTAGGTATAAAAATAAATGTCTGCATTACTGTCGATATATTTAAAATTGCTATAACACAAAATTACAATGCATTTTAGTCAATTGATTATTATAGAAATAAATTGAATTTCTAACATGTCTGTTTATCTGATAATATTTTTATTGGATACTTGAACTTTAAACTCAGACGACCGCGACGTACAAAATTGTTCCTTTAATTTAGAATACTAACAAGATAATTTCCTTATGAATATTGAGACATAGAGCATTAATATTAAGTCACAATATTTAAACCACCATTTAAAACTACAGGTCACGCATTGATATAATTATAATTTGAATGTAAAATGATAAAAATTATGAACTGCCTTTGTTAAATATATGTACATAATTACATTAATCACAATTGATTATAAATTATAAAAATATATTGATTTTCATAAACTAAAGGCTTATGAATAGTTATGTTTTATTTTAAAATCAATGATGAACATAACATTAAATATTAATTAATACTTTATAGATACAACTTACCACCGAGCAGCCATTTTAATTGGTGTAGTCAAGCAGGAAGTAAATAAATCTGCAGGCAAGTCTGGATGCATTGGAAGTGTTTGATCTATTTGACATGCACCTAGTTGAATGCAATTTTTGAAAGAAGATCCTTCAGCACTAGCAAACAATGGGCTTTGGGTAGCATTATGCTGAAAATTAAAGCAAAAAATATTAACACAGATGTGTATTGAGTTTTCATTACCATATTATAATGTGAATGAAAAAACAAGTTTATGAAATATGGTTGTATGATATTATATAACTTTAAGTTGAAAAAAAAAGATATTTTATTTTTTATTTTAAAGTTAGAAATAAACAGTTATTTTTTAAGCAAAGTAGAAAATAAAATAACATAATCATAAATATGACAATAGCTCTAAGGTACTATATTATGTACATGTATATTTAGGTACATTACAATACATAAATATTTAAATTATATTATGGAACATTTTAAACATACAAAGTAGATAAATTACCTTAATTACCTAATAGATCAATAAATAATAAACATTAGATACTTTTTGTATCATTTTATGGAATTTAATCAATTTATTGTTAATACATTCCAATAATTGAATGAAACCTTTGTACCTATAATTAGAGTTCTAATTATTAAGAATTTAATGGAATCAGCATAGGCTTTTATCTCGGTAATAAATATAATATAATATAATATAATATATAATGTTACATACATTCTAAAGGGTGCCATGTTAAATTTGTAATTTTATACTAGTCTAAATTTGTTATAACGATTATAAATAATAGTACATAACTAATTAAAAAAAGGAAATGCATAAGTTAAGTACCTATCTATCTAGTCAGTTTTCTTTGTCACACTATCAATAATTCAATACGTCATACAAATTTAATTGCCAATTTATTTTTTTCCTATACAAATCAATATTATATAACTATATAGTATATAAATATTTATCATATTATCTTAATTTCAAAGTTTAATTCAAAACTAATGATCAGTTTAAAAAAAAATTATAAACAAAATAAAATAATATATACCAAATCTTCTTTTTCATGCTGTTCAGCAAATTGGCTAAATAATTTTATAATCATTCCTGCATTTGAACAATCATAGACATAAATTGATGGTGATCCCATCCATGATTGAAGATCGTATATGGACAATGGAATGTATTGGGTATATGTCTAACAAAATTGTTATAAAAAATAAACATTAAAAAAGAGTTCATAAATAATAATAATTGAAAATTAAAATCAACTCACCCTGTTAAACACCCAAATTTCACCATTTACTGTAGGTTTTGGAACTCCATGTCCATTATAGTGGAAAAGTACTCTTTCTTCTTTTGCATTTCGTCTCAAGGAAACGCACAATTTTTTTACTTCCTCTATAGTCGGGTCTAATGATTGTTTGTACCGGGCTCTTGGCTGCCACCTTTCGTACTGTTTTTGCAAATTGACTCCAATTACTTCCAGTGCTTTTTGAGGGACCATCATCAACGGATCTAATTCAGTACAAAGAATCATAAAAAAAAAAAAATAAACACCAAAACATCATATTGATAACATTTCATCAACACTGTTGTTATTGTTGTTATTATGATTGTAATGAAATCTATACCTATCCAACATTCTAGACGGGCGCAAGGCTGCACTTTTAAAACGTCTGGTGGGTCTACACCTACGTTCAGGCACATGACAAGAGCAACACTCACAGTCTTCATCTGAATCCACGAAACATAAAAAAAAAAAAAAAAAACACAACATTGATAAAAATTCAAAACCATGTTCTTCTGCGACGGATTACACAACTCACCCGCTCTTTGAGCCGCCATGAGTTCACTACTGCGTCCACGGGTTTGATCTCCTCCGTGTGACGCTTCTTCGTGAAGCACAGCGGCAACCGCCAGTCGGCGGACTCGGCGGCGTCGGCGCTGCCGGACGATAATTTGGACGACGTTTCTTCCATTCATGCAGACGTCCACAAATGACATTCAGCGGCGGCAAACACGCGTGCTCGCGTCCTCGACGACACAGGGTAGTAGCACGACAGGTGATCGATGCGCAGTGGCGTTCCGTTGTCCGTGTCTGACTGCGATTCTGTTATGAGTTTTTACCGTATCGTGGGCGTTGGTCGACGCGAAGAATTCGAATACTGTCGAAACCACGCAATGAACAACAACAGACTCGCGGGCAGTCGTAATACGTCTTGCACTACGCCCGACCTCGTGTTTGTTATCAGACACGATTGTCGTCACGTTATCTGCGGAACATCCCCTCCCTGCCATCATCTGGTTAGGACCGGTCGTTATTATCTATGGGCTATGGTGAATTGAAAAGCACGATTGCGGATCGTGGTGAAATTAGTGATACCGTCGCCGTCGTTGTCACACATATATATAAATTATAAACAGATGCTTATATATATCGGTGATTGTTGTTGTTGATGTTTTCTTTTTCTTTTTATCGCGTTACCATTTTTGTGGTTTTAGTGGTAACAACGGTCGTTGAACGAATCACAACCGTCCGACGGGGCACCGTCCTCCACCGCCACATGTGATCGTGTGATTATTATTATTATTATTACTTTTTTTTTTGCATAATATATATTTTTTTCTAATTTTCAAAATATCAATTTGGTTTTTTTTAATTATCAATTTTTTTTTTTAATTCTTCATTCTATTCTATTCGAAATTGTCGAAAATTTGCCATCAAACGTTAACATTATTCTCGACAGTTTACTTTCACTTCATTCACATAAACATGTATACATAATTAGTAGGTACACGTTTTTGTATTCCTAGGTAATAGGTACACGCGCAACATATTATATTTCGTTGAAATATAAATTTTTTTTCTTTGATCAGTGCCAATTGCCAAACACGGTAAGTTGACGGTACTCATCGTATTGTACCCAGACCACACATTTTAAGGTTGAGGTCACCTCGTTAGTAATAATAATATTATATTCGATTATTGTTTTTGATTAGTAGAAATGGACCGAAGACCATCGTCTTACAGACCGCGTCCAGCGTCGTCCAAACCATCGGGTCCTAGTTGCGTTATATGTTTTAAAATTCAATCAATTTATTCAATTGGTACGTGTGATCATCCTGTATGCTATGAGTGTTCAACTACTATGAGAGTGCTCTGCGATCAAAAGGAGTGTCCGATATGCAGACGAATACTGACCAAGGTTTTTAATACAATATTTTATCCATAATTTCTAATAGGTATACTAATATCGATGGTATCATTCAAATATTCTAACAATTATTATTAGAATATGTACTACTTACCATTATGAGTTTAGAGTTAGAAAAGCCTTATCAGTTGTAGTAATATGTATACATTTTTTTAACACTTATAATAATTAGTAGATATCTGGTGACTTTTCTGACATTGGTGGGAAAATATATCTCAAAGACAAATAAGCATACTGAGTCTCGGCGCTATCTACCTAACAGTAATAAGTAATTTACTGGATAAATAAAATAAAATAGCATAACTTTTAACATTGGAATATTTTAGAGAAATAATTTGGATACCTAGATAAGTAAAGATAAACAATGTTTGATCATTTATTTTCAGTATCTAAATATTACTGTGAGTCATAAAGGCAATTCTTGAATTATTCGATTTTAATTAAGTATATTTTGACTTATGACCTCTCCATACAAATTTCAACTGTTGTGGTTATTTAGGTTAACACTACGACAGCATCAATAAACAATCTATAACTTACGTTTCATTGTTCGCCCTATTATAATTGTTTTTCACTTTTTCGGTAAATTTCTATTTTTCTATTTAAAATTTACTGTATAAAACAATATAAAATTAAATAAAATGTTGACAACCAATTGGCATATTATTTCTGTCATCTCCGTTGACTGTGATACCAACGTTTAGTGTGTACTACAACTACTTATACTACCTATACTAACTACACATACTCATGGTTATACTCTTATCCATGTTCAAACAACTTTATTCTATTATTTTAAAAATTGACAAAAATTTGTTTGTTTGCATCTAGCTTAAAATAGTAATATGAAATCCATTCTAAAAAAATATGTGGGTGAGTTCATAGAGCAATTTTTCTATATGTATATATATTATATATAATTTAATGCAAGTACATAGCAATGAATCATACGTAATTTTAAATACTTAGTAGTAGATATAAACTCACCAGCAGATAATCATGAGGAGATAGAGAAGAATCACAGCTGGAAACCAAATGCTACTATGCTAGTATTCTTCACTAGTATTTAAATCTTACTTACAAATAATTGATAAAATATGTCTTATACATTAATTAGTAGGTTGTTTACATTGAATTATAAATATGAATTTTAACACATTATTTTGTAATAATATACAAAGTTGATTTAAATTAAATCCAAGTATAATACACTTAACTTGATTAATTTTTATTATTCTTACAGGTTATTTTTACCAAAGAGGAGGTGGATTTGTTTAAAAATTTGGAAGAACGTTCATATCCCCGTTATAACAAAAAGTACGGCATTGCATTTGGTGATCTTTCTGTGGAAAATTCCTTTGACCAATTACTGCGTTGCTACTGTAAAAAATGTTATGAACGCCCTGAGTTTACAGCATTTGAACAATTAGCTAAACATATGGAACGAAACCATCGTCTTTATGCTTGTCGTCTTTGTGTGAATAATTTAAAGGTAATTTAAATTAAATATCAATTATTTTAACTACTTATTACTCTATAGTTTTGGAACTTAAATCTATCAATATTAAACTATGAATTGATTTTACAATGATATGTGTTTTTTTATCTGTTTGTCGTCACCTTTTTGAATAGTTAAAACTATAAATGCTTTGACTTTTAATTTCGATAGTAGCTTTTGGTGACAAATTGTATGTAGTTGGTACCTTGGGGTGAGGGGGGAGGATCAAAAGTAAAAAATTACTAATACTTTACTAATGATTTTAGGTATTTTGTTGTAATTCAAAAATATTGTTCATGGGGACTTAAAAATTTTACTTTATTAAAATTTATATACCTACAAAATATTTAGATTAAATTTAAGCTATTGTCTATTTATACCACTAACCTATTAACACTGCTGTGTAGTCAGTCGGTATTGACTGTAAAGTTGATAATAATAATGTATGATATTAAGAGGACATCGCACCCACATTTGTTGTGTCCGTCGTACACTCGTACATGTGTAAAATGGAGACAACACATGTGGGTATGACGTCCTCTTAATATAATACTATTTTCATAATTAAATATTAATAATAGGTGAAAAAATTCATTGTTTTTGAAAAAAAATGATTCAACCTACTGTAAATTACTATAATAACAGTATAAATAGATGATAAAATATACTTAGCAACATAGGCCGGTAGACCGTCTTCGTTCAAAATCGTTTTTTTTGTTTTGTTTTGCCATTGAATTCAAATTTAACATATCCATTACTTACTATGACAAGGTACACTCAAGTCTCGACTCCGTCTGTATACAGTGGAGTGGTTTCCTACTCACCCTATTTTATAATGTATAAATACTAAAAAGTTAATTTGTGATTGTGTATTTACTTTAATAATTATAGATATTTCCAAGCCAAAGACGTTGGTATAACTATGATGAGTTAACTAGACATGAAGAATGTGGAGACCCCGATAATACATCTCACCGGGGCCATCCTGAATGTCAATTTTGTAAAGTTCGTTACTTAGACAAAGACGAGCTCTATAAACATCTAAGGAAAGATCATTTTTTTTGTCATTTTTGCGATGCTGATGGTATTCAAGACTACTACATGTGTGTATTAAATTTTTATGATCTATATAGTATATATCATTATGTTACCGTCAATGATGTAAATTAGGTAATAATGTAAATGCCTAGCCATTATCATATATTCCTAACATTAGTAGACAATATCGTCAATGTCTAGGCATTAACTGACAACATAGGCAAGGTTGTAAAATTCAAATGTATTGTTATTACATTTACTACTATGACAAGGAAATTACTTAAATATCTAATACTAATACTGACAATGTTGATAATTTTAAAATATTTAAATTGGGTCAGAAATTTAATAATGTATATAAGACAAATTTAAACTTAATATTACATAAATAAAATAAATAAATTGAATAATTTATTTTCACAATTTGATATACTCTGACCCTTTGAAGGTAGGTACTATAGGTAGATACTAGATACATGTTATGCAATGTGCTGGTAGGAATGCATGTGTACAAATATTATAATTTAATTAATATACAATTATTAATCAATTATTATAACTTATAACTTATAAGTAATAAGTAATAGCGATATTTATATTGTAAATCTACAATATAGGGTGATCCATTTAACGTAGGACACTTTATCGTTTAACCATCTACTTTTCGTATAATAAGTGTCTTACTTTAAATGGATCACCCTGTATAGATGATATATTATGTATGATGTATCCGATATACAGCTATTTTTCACTTAAAATGTACCTAATGTACGGCCATCGACATACTAGAGTTGGAAAGTATATTATTGTTACTTATTGTTAGTACCGATTATTGTTATATCGACTTTACAACGCAAGGTCGTTTCTAATTATTAAAATTGACAAATACATTATTTCTGAATGCATCATTGCCTGAAAATAATGGACATAAGCGTTATTTCCTAGTCAATATCGTATACTGTCTAATTTGATCGGAAATGTCGTTTTGACTAGTCATTAACGTTAATAAAATTCCTTAATTTACGTCTTTGCCGGTAACATATACATACTGAAAATAGATTGACATATTATACGTATTTGTATTTCCTGACCGAAATGTTTCTATATTTTTCAGGACATATGACTGGTTGAGAAAGCATTATTTTGACAAACACTACCTTTGCGAAGAGGGAAATTGTGTCAATGAACAATATACATCAGTTTTTCGTACCTCAATCGATTTACAAGGTATATATTTGCAATAGAATTTTCCTTATTAACAATTATTGTTTTCGTAGAATATTATTATCACGGTCATGTATTCGTTTGTTTTTGCATATTAGCTCATAAAGCGCAAACACACAGCAGAGATTTGGGAAAACAAGGATACAAAGAAGCGCGTACCTTAAAACTTGAGTTTACCTTACGACCACGACACAATCCGACCGTTGAAGCAGGCAGACCAAACCAATACCAACCACCCCGACCCCGCCAACCACCATCTGATTATTCGTGAGTAGAATATGTATACAGTAATTAATTGAACTACGTAAGC
This sequence comes from Macrosiphum euphorbiae, assembly GCA_949089665.1. NCBI lineage: Eukaryota > Metazoa > Arthropoda > Insecta > Hemiptera > Aphididae > Macrosiphum > Macrosiphum euphorbiae. Next base: position 36,526,131 of record CARXXK010000001.1, read on the forward strand.
AATCTTTAAGTGTATACACTTCTACACTATAGTTTTCTAAAATTGTAATTTAATGGAATTTAGCCTAGCCAGAACTTGTTTCAAAAACCATAAAAACGGCCTGGACATTTTAGCGTAGTCAATTAAATAGATCGGCTTTATTAAATAAATAAGATAATTACCTTTGTTGCGACACTTACATTTAACAAAAATTTTCATAATTTATGTACAGTTACCATGATAGCTACAACAGCAGCAGTTTTTCCGGCGGACCCGAGCCATCCGCGGCGACCTCATCGGATCGCTCGATCAACGTGCGCAACACAGCAGACTTCCCGTCTTTGAATGGTCAGCATACGACGGTGTTGCCATGTGCCCGCACCAGGAAACAAAACCAATCGGTCAACACACGAGATTTACATTCGTTTCCCGCATTGGGACAGGACCCGCAGCCGTCGGTGGCGCCCAAGGCTCAGAAACCACCGGTGAACAGCATCCGAATGGCCGCGGTGCTAAAAAAACCAGCGGAACCCCCTAAACCGGACCGAAACAAAGACGCCAAGGTGCCTTCAGGCCCACGGTTGCCCAACCAGGCCAGGGACTTTCCGTCGCTAGACGGCAACCAAAACCAAAACCACCAGCCACAGCAGCAGCAACAAAACCATCAACACCCCAGATTGGCTGCCAACAAGGAGATGGCGGCGGCCAGCGGTTCGGGCGGTGGCAGTTGGGTGTCCAAAGCCAAGACGGGAAACGAGAATGAGAAAAAAAAGGTTAAAAAAGAACCAGCGGCCATCAAGAAGAAAATAGCAGAGGCGCCCAAGGTCCCAGGCCCGTCGGACTTTCCAAATTTGAACAAAAAATATGAACCGTCCAAGAGCAACCTGGCTAAGTTGGGCGGCAACAAGAAAAAATCGGAAAACTCGAAGAAAGTCGCTCCAGCAGAAATCAACGGCAGCGGCAGTGGTACTGTTCAAAACGGGAAAAAGAACCTTCAAACCGTGGACAGCAACAGCAGCAATAAGGAAAACTGCAACAAGCCCAATACGAAAACCGTCGACGCGGTGCAGATGTGCAACGGCGAAATCAAGACGGCTACTTCGACGAATAATAAGGCGGTCGCCGGCAAGACTGAAGTAATAAAGCCTGCCACTGCAGCCCCGGTAGAAGTGCCGAAGAGAGAGCAGTCCAAGAAGAAAGAATCTGCTTTGGTCGGTCGAACGGTGGCTCAACCCGACGAAGAATCCGTGTCGGACGCCAACAACCCAAAGGACAAGAAGAAGAGGAAAAAGACCGAAATTCGAGGAGAACAACAACAACAACAACAGCAACAACAACAACCTACCTCAACCGGGCACCAACAGCAGGACAATCATCACCAGCAACAGCAGGAAAATCATCACCAGCAACAGCTGCAGAACAATTATATCAAAATGCCGACGCCGAAAATACCGCCGGGCTTCGAGAACGCGTACCAGCAACAGCCACAGCAACAAGTCAGAGCCCCTCCCGGGCTGTCGGGTAACCGTGGACCGTCGCCCGCAGCGCAGAACCATCACCGGGTCAAAGCGCCGCCCGGTCTGTCGCTGTCGGACAGCGGAGGCGACGGCGGTAAACCGTTCGAGTACTTGCACCCAGTCGGCTCGTCCGTCCGGAACAAAGTGCTCATCAACAACCTGATGGCCGCGCTCATACCTGCCCGCGACGAACGTTTTGACACTTTCGAGAAGTTCAAAGAGATGTCAACGCTGTTCCGCAAACATGTCATCACCGCATTCGATTTCTACTCGTACTGTGTCGAAGCACTGGCCCCGCACAGCTTTGAGTCCGTATTCCAGGAACTCGTGTTGTTGTTGCCCGACATCCAAAAGCAGAGGGTACGTACCTACATGAATAAATTATAAAATTAATTATGATAAAACTACTTACTTTTTTTTTGTGGCATCGACGACGCTGCCGGAACTGCTTAAGCGTTACGTCGATAAAGCCGCCATCGTTTATTAATTCTGGACCTTGGGTCTAAAAGGGCCAATCTCACTTTTTGGCGAAAATGAGTTATATGGCCAATCTCATAAAACTTAATACGCTTTTTCTAGAGGTAAAAGGGCGTATCTCAATAATCATTAGTGCGAGATATGAGAGGGCCAATGTCATGAAAATTACAAAATATATGGGGCCAATGTTCACATTGGCCCCATGAAAATGACAACATTGGTCCTATAAAAAAAAAACAACATGACTTTGGCCCTTATAGTGATCACTAAAAGGGCCAAAGTCATGATTTTTTTTTTTTTTTTGTAGGGCCAATGTCAATAGAAAACCTTCTATATTTCACTAATAAATTCACACCATACTCTAAAATGTAGGGTAAACTATATTTACATCCATCACAAAAACAAAAACATGAACAATAAAAAAAAAAAATTGCTATGAATTTTCAAAAAAAAAAGGAGGCTTTATTCTTGATTACTACAAAGTGACTAAAATTGAGATTGGCCCTTTTCGACCCAAGGTCCAGAATTTGTTTTTAGTAATTAATATTTAATACATACAACAATTTGTTGCAATTTGGTTCCATACACTCCGGAACTCGGAAGCCAGTGTCTGCTTTCCCTATCCGTAGCGATTGTTAGTATATATATATATATGTGTGTAGGTCCCTGGCAGCCTGAGAGTGTACAATGTTAGCTCTGGCCTTTCCACATAGGGATAGGCTAGACGTACCCCGCCTTACCCCCTCACAATATTATCATACAGTATTTCGGAAGTCACTTTCTGAGTTTCCTCGTCGTGAGCTGGCATGTGCTCGCCACTCGTGTTATAGCGGCGGATGACGGTCTGAATCAGTGAGTCAGGACAGATGCCTACAGGAAGGTCCCCATCACCTTCCCTCTGCCGCCTGCCGCGCTCTCTCTTCTTCCTGCTTCTTTGTCATTATGTTTTCCGGAAGGTCATAATATTCCGGAAAATGTATAGGCGGAAAGTATAAATTCAGGAACGTCTTTGTACGGAACATATACAACCGGATTGTAAAAAACTAAAACCGTATATTTTCGGAATTTGTAACCGCGTATGGTGTCCGACCGTATAATGTACTTATCCGGAATGTATATAACCGGAATCTAAAAACATAAGACCGTATTAGTCCGGAACGTTTATTTCCGGAATTTGTATTCACGTATAGTGCCAGACCGTATAATCACGGAAACTAAAAACCTATGGATCCCTTGAGCACTTGCCTCATTTGCCACCCCCTTATTAGCACAGCTCTGGTATCTATATTTTATAGGGTAGGTTCTACAATCAATTTGAACGTGGCAATATATACGTGAATTTAACCTCTTTAAAGTGTGTACAGTGTAGGTAATTTATTTACTAATACATCACAACGATTTAGTATATGTGACATATAAATTATAAACATAACGTGGTAGGTAATCAAATTGTATTTTATTAATATCATATTAAGTTTTTTCTAAGCAGTAATACAACTAGCTCATATAATTGGTGGGGGTGCTAGTCTCTCCAAACATTTTCCTAAAAAGTGACACGATGCTGATCTTTGCCCTATTCAATGCCTATTCAATATAATAATTCTTACTCTAGTTTCGTATTTATTTTATTATTACTAATGAACGCTTTCACATTGTTTCAAGTTGTTTCAAATCTATCATTATTATGTATTATAATTTAATAAGTTTTTAAAAAGGTATATTAGTAGGTACCAGGTACCTACGTCCTACATAAAACAATTTTAACTAAATAGTAAATATTAAATATGGACCGTAATAATAAAGTTATCCGCGTTGGTAAAATATATGAATTGACAACAAAATATAAATAGATACACTTTACAAGACTGAAGAAACTCAACTAAACAAGTAAAATTATAAAATGTCTTAAGAATTTAAGCCTATTGTGTGATGGATTCGTATTTCGTTGGCATTGGCGTTGAAATGTGCGTATAATCACAACATTTTACTGAGTAATATGCTAAATAATAATAATAATTTATTTTTGCAACGTAAAGAACCTATCATACAATTATTTTACAAAATTTAGATTAATATATTGCAATACCCCTTTAAGCAAAGCTTGTGCTGGGGGCACAGTTCTTGTAGATTAAATAAATATCTAAACATAAAAATATAAATGTATTACTATTATTTAAGATTAATTTATCCTGAGGGGGCTATTAGTTGGTTTTTTGGCGGGGGGCTAATCCTCCAGCTGACCACTAGTTGCGCTTATATTTCCAAGTCTGTTTGATAGGGCATATAATAATATTATGATTCGAATAAATATGTTCGGACATTATCACGAAGACGGATGCCGGAAATGTACTTTTCGGACGAGTTTATTCCGGGATTATACGGTCCGGATGAATACGTTTCGGAAATAAAATATTCCGGAAATATACGTTCCGGACAAATACGGTTTTAGATTCCTACCATATACTGTCCGTATGAATACGTTCCTCTGTAGTACAGCTCGGGCATATATTTTCCGCACTATTATAGCCCTCCTAAAACTACTCGCAACATGCATTTTTTTTTGTGTACGTCACCATTACGTTTTGGAACAGTAAAAATTCAAATATCTATATCATCAATATCTTTTCTAGTTGGAAAGTGATATAGTTAGTATGTTGAGGGGAATACAAAATTCCAAGCACTTCTTTAAAATTAGAAAAAAATTAATAAACAGTTATGGAAAAACGGGAATTTTTACGCAAAAGCTATTTTCCGACAAATTATAATGTCATACTTGCCGACCGCGCAGTAATGTATTTACATTACTAATAATCAGATGTAAACTTTCTCTAAGTGCTAAGGCTTGAAAAGTAGTTCTTACTGAACCCCAAAAATCTAAAATATGTATTCATATACATTTTTTTTCCAAGACATTTGAAGTTAAAATTTGGACTAAATTATAGACATTTAATCAAAGACTAATGATTTTAGTTATTTTGTTGTATAATTCAAAAATACTATTCGCGGTGGCTTAAAAATTGTACGTATATTATTATATTTTATATACATTCACAATGGCATATCAATATATTTAGATTAATTTTAAGGTTACTTATTTGTTATGCCATATTTCTAATATTATAAGATAATAACTACAATAGCAATATATTTATATATTATGATAAAATAAACTTATTAATTAGGCCGACAGATCGTCTCAGTTCAGAATCGTTTTTCGTATGCCATGATTTATCATTGGATTCAAATTTAACACATCCATTACAGTGAATTACTCTATGACGAGTTACACTCAACTCCGCAACTACAGAAGAGCGAGCCACTTTTTTCTTCGATTTTAATTTCCAATTATGAGTTACAACAATAGGGCTACAAATGGATGATTATTAATATGGTAATCGTAATTTAATCTGTTTAATTTTATAATTTAATAAGGAATTGCTGTTCATCTACAACCGGAACAGCAGACACGAAATGAACGTAGAAGTGTGCAAACACTGTCGCCAAGTGTTGAGGGCTAGTGACTTGGAATCACACCAGTCCGTTCACAGTTCGACGACTGCGCGCAGTTGAAATGTAACGGATCCGCCTGTGTTTGTATAGCGCAAATCACATCGTGGCTGCCGATCATCCCTCCCAAATGTAATTATTAAATCATTATAATTTTATGTAAACGTTTTTAAGATGCGCTCGCGCACGGGTGTGAAAAATATCAAAAATATTACTACCTATACATAATTATCTTTTTTTTTCTTCTTTTTTTGTAATTATTTATTATTTTTATTTAATTACACACATGTAAAGAATATTAATTTCTTAAGAGAGCTAAGTTTAATGTTAAACACATTTGAAAACAATTATTAACAATAATATGTTCTCCAAAGCTCAATGTGCTTGTTAAGTTTATAATTCGTATATATTATTTACCTATTATTATTATTATTATTATTATTATTATTATTATACTTATTTGCCGTCTCTGTTCAGGTATATTTACAATAAGAAAATAATATTAAAAAAAATTAACATCATCCGCCATTTAAAAATTGACGATTAAAGTGAAATATATTATATCATGCAATGTATACTTATATCAAATATTTTATGTATGACACAATTACTACACAATTGTATAATAACTGCAGTAATAATAATAATAATACTAATAACAATATTGTGAACAGGCAGGTCGTGGTGTTTTCCTCGATAGCTCCAGTCATATACTTGTATGTGTATATTATATATCTATAGAAGTCAATCGTTTTTAATACGTACTACATATTATTATATAAGTATATATATTATTATATTATTATATACAACCGATTACTTATCTGTGGGTACAGATATTATCATATTATTTTTAACAATAGTGTAAGAAACACATTGCATATTAATATATTATGTATATTTTCGGTCGATCAGACAATAACATTATATACTAGACTGTAATAAAGAAAAATAAATGTGTATTTGTAAAAGAAACGAGCTTATTATTAAATTTTATAAAGTACGTGTATAGTGGGAACCCGCCTTAAGATGTAATCAAAAGTTTATGTTTCGTAAGGACCATGGTATAGATTTCAGTGTCCGGTTGTGCAGGATATGCGCGCCCAGCACTTTTGGGTATTTCCATTTTACCACCCGGCACTGTTGAGGATTCCCACTTTACCGCCCACTGGACGGAAAAAGGTCTATTTCCAACGATTTCCTATATTCTACTACACGGCAGGCTTTGTCGGTGGGGATGACAGAGGAGTGTTACCAGCTCACTGCTGTCCAATGAAAACAGGTCGCCGCTAAGGTTTGTGAATTGAGTATAGAATAAATAAAAATAATACAGTGAAACCTGACTTAACGGACACCTGTATATAACGGACACCTCTCTTAACGGACAAAATGACCAGGTCCCGGCAAAAAGATAGGCATTCTAATGTATTTCGACCTGTCTATAACGGACTCCTTCTATTACGGACACGGACACTAATATTTAATACAACAATTTCATATAACGGACAAAAATACATAGGATTTTCATATATGAGCGAATTAATTATCCATCACTAGTTGGAAATGACCAAATCGATGTTCAAAAAACAAACATCAATAGAATCATTTTTTAAGAAATAATTAATACATTTATACAAATATAATGTGTCATTGTATGTGTGTAATGTAAAAATAATAATTGTAATTGTAATAAATAATTAAAATTAAATTTATTGTGTATGTGTATAATGCATATAATATGTATGTACGTATAATATTAATAAAGATTAAAAACATTGAAACCTGTCTACAACGGACACCTGTCTATAACGGACAATTATTTTGGTCCCGTGACTGTCCGTTATATACAGGTTTCACTGTAGTAAGTAAAAAGTAAAAACAATGATTATTAAATTCAACAAAATTTATTTTTGTTTGTACAATAGTTGTATGTATATGTTTGATGAAAATAAATCATCAGAATTCTTGGAGACAAAACAAACTATGTAACCATCATTATGAATAAAATATAACAAGAATTTATTTAATAAATATTAAACCTTGCAAAACATATTATTATGTTGTAAAGTTTTAAGTTAAATAATAAAATCATTTTATACATCAATTATGAGTTATATTAATTAATTCTTTTTTTTTTTACTTAATCATATTTTTTTTTTATAAAATTTAATTGAGAAAAATATATATTTTTAATAACAACACATAATATACTATGCTAAATATTATGTGTACACTTAACGTGACGTAAATAATCATAGTCTTAATATCTCTTAAATAAAACTTTTTAGTAAAAGTATTCAAGTAACTTGTAATTAAGAAAAGTTAGATTGGTAGACAAACAAAATATAGCGACAAGTTAAAATAAATATGAGTCCACCTTTCATTGGAATTCTTTGCTTATCAAAGAAATTGTCAATACTATCACACATATTACCGTCCATATCAAAATGCACAATGGCCAATATTTAGACTTGAAAGGTGAGCAATAATCATTTTTAATTGCAGCCACTTGTTGTGGAATTTCAGCACGTGCAGCCATGACCAATAATGCAGGGGTTGCATACTGAATACCAGTACCAGCGTACACCGCGACAATCGAAACCTGCAAAATTTAAAATTATCATTTAAAAAGCTACACCAGTCACAATTCTAATATTTTTTTACATAAACAAATCATTTTAAACTAAAGTAATAAATAATAACATAACAGCTGTTATTTTAGATTCTGAGTGGAACGATGAATGTATTGATTTTACAATGATGTGCGTTATTTTTTTTTTGTGTCTGGCATCACGGTTTGAGGCGGAAATCCTGTTCGATGGGAAAGTGAATCTAGTTGGTGCATTCGGGAGGTCAAATTTAAAAATTCCCAATAGTTTTCACAAGCGCCGGGAAAAACCACATAAAAATTAAGGAAAAACAGGAATTTTTACGCAAAACCGATTTTGGTTTTTGGTGTAACTAAAACAAATGAATGTAAATACATGAAATTTTCACTGGTTGTTTATATTTGCATTTTCTATACACGATGACATTTTCAAAATATTATGAACTGTTTTTCATTTTCCATTTTTTTTTAGTTTTTTTTCTAAAAATATCAATAAAAAATTTTATTCGTTGGTTAAAAATCTTTGAAAATTTAATAGAAGACTCCTAGTATATTGCTTCAAAGGCAGATGAAAAATATTAAAAATCCTTAGTCACAAATTTTTTTTATAAGCATTTAAAGTTCAAAAATTGTCAAAATATGGAAAAATCACGAAAATTAGCAAATTATTGTGAGTTCTAATCTCTACTGGAAAGACAAATTAAATTTTTATGAGCATTTAAAGTTCATAATTTTACAATATTGGATATTCACTCGATTTCTCATATAGCGATTTCATTGTTTTGTTATAATTCAAAAACGAATAACTGTAAATACATGAAAATTTCACTGAATGTTTATATTAGCATTTCCTTTACACTATACAATTTTGAAAATATTTTGACTCTTTTTGAGCTGTTTATGGACATTTTCAGTTTTCAATTTTTTTAGTTTTTTCTGTTGCTTCAAAAAGTGTAAAAATTTAATACATATTCACAATTTATTTTTATAAGCATTTTAAGTTCGAATTTTGACAAAATTTATGAAATTTAAAATTGAATAATTGTTTTGTAGTTAAAAATGTATAAAATGTTCAACTTTTATATCTAAAGATTCAAAATTTAAAACAAGATTCCATGTAAGTAGTTAATTCTGTTACCAAAAAATCTAAAAAATGCATAAGTACAGTTTATTTTTATAGTCATTTTAAGTTCAAATTTGGACGAAATTACTTTAAAAAAAACGTAGAATAACTATTTTAGTTATTTTGTTGTGATTGTATAATATTATTCGTGGGTACTTGAGACTTCTAAAGTAGAATATTATATATCTATGATAGTATCAGTGTTTGTTGTTGATGTATAACACGTTATAAGTACCTAATGGATATTGTGATATGATTAATTTGGAATTTATTATAGGTACCTACCTACTATAGGTAAATTTTTTTTAATACCATAGATAAGTATATAATATGTCTTATACCTAGACTGACATACCATTTCCGCTCAGAATCATTTTTTTTATATGTACAATGATATTATATCATTGAATTCAAATTTAAGACCATCCATTATACAGTGACCCACTTGTAACCTACTGTACATCAGAGCACCTTTTTTTTATAATGATATACATCTGAGAAGTAATTTAATGTGCTATCCATTTTATACTTATACATGACATAATTTGTATTAATAATAAATGTTTATACTTTGATGACTATTACAGTTACTAAATATTTACAAAATTACACAGGTCAAGGGGCATCCATAACCCCTCTGATATAAGTTGATAAGTAAAATGAACAATTTAGAATTCTCCTCTTGATTTACCAAAAAAATTCACAATTCTCATATAATAATTAATTTAAATTAAATTAAAACAATATATATATATATATATATATATTTATAACAAATCTGTAAAAATTTATTATGTGACTCTATTATGATTGTACCTAAAATCTAAAATTGGTTTGCAGAGACCAAATTATTCTTAAAAAAAAAAAAAAAGATTGGGAAAAATATAACTACAAAGATTTTTTATTACTAAATATTTTAATACTTGTCTCCATCTCATAAAATATTTGGTGTATTATTTATCAAGCACAAAAGCTATACTTGTTTGTTGGTTAATATAGGGTAACAATTAGAATTTCTTCTATACAATAACTACTTCTTAAATACTGTATTAACTCTAAAGATAATGAAATTTTTATATTTAAAACATAATTAAGGATTGTATTGCATAAAAAAAAATTAGATGCTTACTAAAACTTCAAGACGTGTCACAAAAGCCGCTAGTAGCACAGGTGTAATTAAGGAGAATAGCGGTATAACTATTCGCTTCCAGATCCAATGAGCATCGCTTGGAAGAAACATCACCTATAACAAAAACATATTATAAATTACTTAGGTGAGTATACATGATTAATTAACAAGATTTATTATTGAATAGATTTAATTTAGAACATGTAACAAAATTATGTATGCAGTAGTATAATATGGTATTACATTTCTATATATTATAATCAATTGATAATTAATGTGTATGATATACAGCATAACTGTTGACATTATGTCCTTAAGGCTAAAAAGTAATTAAGTTGATACAGTGTATTATATCAACAAAAATGACTTCAAAGGAAAAACTCTCACGCCTTGTTGAAATGTCAGATTTTTTTTTCCATTTGCAAGATGAGAATTTTTGCAGGATCAAAGCCCAAATTCTCATTTTACTGGAAAAATAACAAGTATTGTGCATTTTTCAAATACATATTTGAGCTTCTATAATTATAATTTTAAATCAGGTTTTGATCTGACCTGAAATATTCTTCCTTTGAATAAAAAAAAAAATAATAATTACAAAATCCAACTATTCTACAGGTCGAGTGTTTTTCCTTTAAGAGATATTTTTGTTCTAAAAACAACGACTTTAACACTTTTTAAACAATTAACTTTAAACCCATTTATAGAAATGAAAACAAATAAATGTTGTGCTTACTTGGATATTATTTCTTAATGTAATTGCAATAACTGGAAAACTAATACTGATTGTAAGTACAGGAAAAAGAACCAATATTGAATCAATCAGTTTATAAAATAATAATCCAGTATCTTGTGATGGTGTGAAATTTATGGTATACAATTCATTAACTTTTGGAAATGCAAAAACACCCGTCATACACAAGCACATGTACAATGTGTATACTAACAAGAAGTTAGCTGCCACTTTTAGCAGTATTTTGTTTTTGTTTTTGATTGGTGAAATCACAGATGGGATAGAATGATGACACATAAACGCATAAATTGAAGCGCCTATTAGTTGTGGCATAGCCATAAAGTTTGATGCTGGTGTATATCCATGCTTTTGGGTCGGAGAAATCAGTCGTATTGTTGCTAGAACAACCATTGCAATAATAGCTGAAAAAAAATAAAATAGGTTGGTACAAATTAAATGTATTACATTAAATTCATTAAAAACCAAATGGGTAAAATATATACTGCTGGTAAAATAAAACTTACCAATGATGCGCATGAAAAAACCTACAACTTGTAAGTATTTAGTGTTTTGGGCACTAAAAAATGTGAATGGTCCTATTATTAAGATATACAGCATCTATATTTAACAATTAATTTAATATTAATACTATTTTGACAAGATTATTACTAAGCAATTGCATACATACCAAATAGCTTAAATAAATTTCATGTTTAGTATAAGATGAATTTTCCCAACACAAATCTGACTTATTAGCAGATCTATTATTTGATTTGTGATCACTAAATAGTTTTAATAAATTCATAATAATATTGAACAATTATTTTAATTAATAAATGGACAATTTACCATGTGAAGTCTACAAGTGATTGTCCAATTGCTTTATAGTAAATAGATAAATCACCAAATAAATAGCCACTGATGGAAAAAAAAAACATCACTTTAGCAAATGGAGGCAGTAGTACTGCTACCATTTCACCCTGAAAGAATTAATTATTAACAATTTTAATGATGTACAAAAACAGTATTCAAGTATAAAATATTTTACCATTTCTATCCTATTATCAAGTGAAAGCAATTCAACAGATTCAGGAGGAAAGTCCAATAAAGAACCTAAAAAACAAATAGTACATTATTTATTTAAAAGAAGAATCCTGACAAAAGATAAATATATTTTTAAATCTACATTTATCATAATACAATAAAAATAGTTAAGAGGGCGCAATACGCACATGCGTTACCTTTTTACAAACGCATAACATAGTAAATTGTAGGTTTTGAATAATCTATTTAACTCTGTTATGATTAATAATGAGTATTAAAGCGAATTGACCTATTATCAAATTTAAAAATAAGAATATTATGAAATGAATATCAAGTTATGAGTATTTTAAAATTGTCAGTTAATTGTGCATTTTAAAATACTCATAACTTGCTTTAAAATTAAAATTTTAGTTTAAAAAAAAAAACCTACGAGGTTTACTAGATAATATTCTTATTTCTAAATTTGATAAATAAGTCAGTTAGATCAGTTAGATTAGTTATTAATAATAACAGAGTTAAATAGATTATTCAGAACGTACAATTTGGTATGTAATGGGTTTGTAAGACAGAGACAACACATGTGGGTGTAGTGTCCTCTTAATACTGTATCAATGTGATAGAAATTGAATTATTATAACACACAAAATACTTATTACTTTTATAACTTTTATTAAATTGTGTTTTTGTTGAATCCCTGATTAATGATTAATAATAATTTATAATAGTTTGATATTATCGTAACATTTGTACAATGGTTAATTATGCTTTTTATAATAGTGTCCAATTCTATTAATGAAATGTCAAACATTTTAAGATATACCTACTGTGTAGTGTATGATTATAAATTAATAAATATAATTGTATTATGTATGTTGCATACTAGATGTGGGTAACACTGGATTGTCAAAAATAGGAGCTTCATTGTCACTGTTATAACTATCCGTACTAGCATTTGAAAGTCTGTCATAGTTAACTGATGAAACTTGTGGCATCATGTCCTTACACTGAAAAAAAATAATATATTTTAAAGTATACAATTTTTACAGCAACATAGCACAAGATTTTTACAAGAATCTTAAATTGTGTATAACCTTGATGACAGTCTTAGTAAAAATGTAAATTATAGCTCAGAATATTTTGCTTACCGATTTCAATACCCTGGTAACACTTTTCATCATTTGTAATTTACGAAGTTGCGTTATAGAATTTGTAATCGTGATTGCTTCTATAACGAAAGTGAATGTAATGTAACTGAAAAATAAATATTTGTTATTTAATCAGTTTTAAACATTACAATAATAAACTATAATTGTATTAGGTACCTTAAAAAAGCCATAGTTGCAATAAATATACCACTCAAAAGCCATCCAGTTTCTTGAACAACAGCTGGTAACGTCAGTGAACCCGGCCCAATAATCAGGTTAAAAACAAAGATCAAACCGATCTGGGGAGATCAGACATTGGTTAATATTTTATACGAATAATAATCAATAAGAGTGGTAGGTAATATTGCTTACGGGCGTCGAGTATAGGGAACTCATGGTTTTGTTTTGAACGCAGCAGCTACACTATGATATTATGTCTGTAATATTTACAATTGCGGTCTTGGCGTAACAACGATGAACGGCGACATTGCATACAGCTCGTCTGCTACAGATATAAAAACCAAAACGTTAAATCACTCCCAAAAACATTTTCAGAGCGAACACCCAAGGGATTTGCTATTCGACAAAATAAAAGGACCATAGCACAGCACCGAATTGCAATAATGTAAAATAATAATAAATTATAAATATTTGACACATACCTTACATTACCGAGCGCCGTTTCGTAACGACGAACAAGTGTGACCGTGACGAGGAAATGTCAATGAGTATTATGTTTTATAGAAGTCGACTACCACCAAAAATACGTCCTCGAATAACAACGGTTTAACCGAATAATCTAATCTGTTCCGATTGGATTTTATTATTATTGTTTATTATATATATTATTTTTACAACAGCAAGTTACTTACTGCTATACCAAACTATTGTTGTAGTATCGAGAGACGGCTAGAGACTATAATAATAGAGAGAAAACAAAAACGTGCGATTGTTCATCGTCGTCGGTGTCCCCTATAAAACCATTCGTATCGTGTATCGTGTGTTTGTCCATTCGGACAAGACGAAAGTGTGTTTATTTTTGTATTATAATAATTGCTATAATAATATTTGTGTTATAATAGAATCGTATTTTGATATTAATATGACATTATTATAATATATTGACAATAATAATTGTGTAAAAACTAAAAGCCGTTTTCGAGTGGCATCGGATAATATCAGATATCACTATATCAGTCGTAAATCCCATCTGAAATCCAAGTCGTAGATAACACTATTTACGTCGTGCAGTGCTTATGCCTTATTGGGTGATTGTTTCTGCGACGCACTACAAACTACAACCAGTGGTCGTGCACAATGACTCACGGTTTTGTTGTCATTGTATGATCGTTGAGTTTATACGTATTGTCACCAATTTAGTCAGTACCACCACATTGGTTTTACTCGTTAGCGGCGCCCGGATAAAATTAATAATGTACAAAATTCATTTTTCTTTCGATACGACGACGTTCCAATCGTAAAACTACGATTACGCGGCGCTGTGGATAGGCCACTACTAAACGTTTCCTATGGCCCTACAAAATATCCTCTCGATGGTCGTCCAGTAATGTAAGCGTGCCCATGCAAATCTCTTATATTATAAAACGCAAATAGTCCCCAGTTTTGTCCACGGGGATAGACGACTTTCGTGTCGTTTTTCCGGCCCGGCCAATCGCAACGTTCAGATTCTGCGGCGGGCAATAACCGCGTTATCACTTCTTTTCTTATCATTTTTGAAATTTTCGAAATTTACACATTTTACACGATTTCGACCGTTTTCTAGCACTTTTCGCTCATATTTATATTTGATTCGCGTAGCTCGCGATCTATCGAAGCCGCCGGTGTGCGGTTTATATCCGTTCGCCGTCCGTAGCGGTCGCAATGTCGATCGCAAAATACGCTCCCGGCCGGACTTTTTTGCCGATTTTTTTCGTTTTCTCCGACAGTTTCGTCTTTTCGCACGCCGTTCGTGCCCGAATCGTGTAGTTGACGTCTTTCTAAAGCCGTACATATACGCTTTTCTTACGAAATCGGTCGGTTTGCTTCGCAATCGCGTTTAGAAATGAGGCCGGCGACCGACCGACCGTACGCGTATATATACATGTATATACGTGTATAATTTAAATTTTTGCCTATTGATTTAATAATTATTAACGCGCTCCGTTAAATATATATATGGGAGATGCGCGTATTACAAGCGAATTATATGCGATTACATCGATGTACATCGAATATATCGGCTTACGTCGCTCCGTAGACGCACGGCTTAAGTGTTGATGTTTTGACCGTATTGCATGTCTCAAATTGTGTCCGAGTAGGTTAGGCGTTAGGTAGTAAACACGTAGGTCCCGGGTTCGAATCCGTCGTAGGCCCTCCGGGTTTCATTGCCGTCAATGCCATATGGTTTACACGGCCGCCCGGGTCCTGACTTTTTTTGCATTTTTTTTCCGTAATTTTACAAATTTCCGATCTTTTCTCTTTACTATTATTATTATTTTAACATTACTTTGTGTATGTACGTTCAATTTTTGTTAATTAATCTACCATATTTCATTTTTTATGTATTATATTATAATATTATATTATATGTATTTACATGTAGGTAAGCATGTTTTTTTTCGATTTTCTTACGTTATTTTACAAATTATAGTTACTGGTTTTTTAAAATTTTTATAATATTACTTTACTGTATGAATATTTTTACTACTAAATTTTTATACCATTATATTATGTCATGTCCCTTCATCGTTGTATTTTAACTATTGTATTTTTACCTAAATAATTGTTTATTTAAAAAAAAGTATAATGTCATGTACATAATTGTAATTTAACTATTGCATTTCTTACTAATTGCATGTCTGTATATAAAAAAATATATTATAATGTGTATAAATGTAATTTAACTATTAAATTGTTTATATAGAAAAAATATAATGTTAAGTACAAAGTACATAATGTAACTATTGCATTTTTAACTAATTATTCTAAACACGGTTTTATGTATTCATTACGGTTTTACAATCACTGTCAATTCATTTGTTTGTTTGTACAAAATATATCTTATCATTGTAGGTACTACTATTTCAACTATGTAACCAGGGCCGGATCTAGGGGGGGGACTGGGGAAGTCGGGGATTTATCCCCGGGCGTATAATTTTCGTGGACGTATTTTTAAGGTTTTAAATATTTTGAAAATTGAAAATTGAAAATGGACTTTAAAACAAAAGTCAAAACTAAGTTCAAAATAATATTTCACAAGAAATGTGTAATATTGGGTATGTGAATAAAATAAAATAATTTTATTTTTAATTGAGATTAGTAATAACTAATAACATTGATTTAAATATGAAAAAGGTAAAAAATAGATAATAATATAAAATAAATAAAACCCGTCCGCAACTTACTGTCAGCGGGAGTGTACATGCATTAGTCTATCATAAATAAATTAATGTACTCTCCGATTAGTGACATAATAAAGTATGGTAAATTACATCATTTTCTTGCATATAATATAATATTATGTAGATAGTTGTTTAAAACCTTAATCTTAAAAATCACACTATTAATTGTAATTCATTGTTATGTGATTTTAAATTAACAACTATACATTTTTCCAAATAGGTAGGTACTGCATAAAATTATGTACTACATAAAATGTTACTTAGGTACTAATGATTTAATTGTTTTCAGATTATTTATTAAATTACACGTTCGTACCTAGACTTATAAAAGTCTTTGTATTTAACAACAAATGCCTTTTTATAAACTGAACTTTTTTATAAATATCACCATGGCCACTAGATAAATGTAACAGAACACAAAATGGAATATAATTTGTCATTTGTGTTTGCTTTTTAGTTTTTAAATAGGTACAAGTATACAACTATTAATTTACTTGATAAACTTGATACTACAAAAGTACAACATAATTGAATGATTAAAACAAAAATACTATCCTATTGATTGTAGCCCAAGACAGATTGAATATTATGTTTTACATATTATATTAAAATAATTTAAAAGGAAATTTATATTCTATTTGGTTCGTTTTTTTTTTATTATAAACTGTGTTTTTTGTCTGATTTATTTTTATAGTTCAAGATGTCAAACAGACAACCAGGTCCTTATTATTCTGGAAATTTTTAAAATGTAGAATGTAGAATGTAGTTATTTTAGTATATAGGTACATTCAATCCATAAGTGATAATCCATGATAAATATTTCTTTGTCGTGTTATAATCATTATATTACAATTTTCAGTACATAATTACATTTTTGTTTCATTGTATTTATTCCGTACCTAGGTACATATTATTAGTTTTGATTGTAACAATTATTAAAAATGAAAATGTATAATATTGATAGGTATGTTGTAAATTAAATATTGTTCTTTTACATAAAGCGTCCTATATTAAAAGTAAGCAATAGATACCTAATTTAGATTTGTTAATAAATAATTCATACATGTTATTATTATCAATATTATTTATTCTAAACCTGGAACTTAGAAATATTGACCACAGATTTTAGCTTTAAATACACCATTAAGAAGTGCTTCTAAAACTATATTACGTGAATAGTTTAAAATTTAAAATGTTTCATTTTTAAGTTAAAATCGTTCAAATTATTTGTGGTAAATAAATGATCATAGGCGCACATTGGGTGTGAATTTAGGGGGTGCTGGAATAATTTATGATTCACAGATCCGTGGGGGGCTTTGCCCCCCACACAACCCTAAATCCTAATATTTCTGCATTGCATTAGATTTAATTTGTATAGTGTATTCAATAATATCTAAAGTGCAATGTATCAAATAGTCTGTATGATTGTACAGAAGACGCTAGGTACACCAACATGTGTTGTCTCCGTATTACAAACGTAGGTACAACATAGGCAAAACTGTTTTGCACGGGTATAAAAAACTTTAAGGCTGTATTCTAAGCTAAGAAAGTAAGAAACTAAATGTTCACACTATAAATATGAGAAAATTTACTGTGTAACTTTGTTTTTATATTTCATAAAATTTGAAAACAATATATTAGGAGCCTTCTATTACATTTTTAAGCTTTTATACCCAACAAATAAAATTTTATTGATACTTATAGAAAAAAAAACTAAACAAAATGGAAACTAAAAATGTCCATAAAAACCTCAAAATAACTCAAAATATTTAGAAAATTTTATCATGCATAGAAAATGGAAATATAAATAACCAGTAAGATAATATAATTTTCTATAATGATATGATATAATATGATTGCTACATACTGTTTAATGTTTTGACAAAAACTGAAACACTGAACCATGCATTCACACAATACTGTTTTAATCGTGAATTCGTAAACAGTTGTCAATATTTGTAATAAAAAGAAAAATTGCGAACCAATAAACCACGATAGTTTATAAATGATTGGTGAAATACCGAAATAAACTGAGGGTGCTGGTTTGAAGCTTGGGGGTGCTAAGCACCCCCAAGCACCCCCCTATGTGCGCCTATGTAAATGATTGGTCCTGCAGTGCATTTGGAAAGGTTTTGTAAATGTTGGTCCTCAGTTCCTCGCAATACTGTGTGAGTGTGCTTGATTTTTCGTAAAAAAAAAAATACTAATTCTGGTCATCTCCCTGGATGGGCGTATTTTTTTTAATTTTCCCCGGGTGTTAAAAAGCTATGATCCGGCGCTGTATGTAACTAACATCCGACTTTCTGTTTAAAATATTGTTTACCTACTGTTTTTGATTCAATATATTATACATACCATACTAAATCAAACTGTTCAAATACACACACAATTTGTTAAAATAAATAAATAATATTAATAGTATCAATGACATACTGCAAGTTAGGTTAAGTTAAATTATACTTTTATTAAAAACGATGTAATAGATAGGTATGTATACTAAACATATTATATTTTTTAACAAAACAACAAAATTGGCAATGTACCATATTCAAATGGATTTTAATATTGACATCCCTATGATTAATTTTGTTAATAACATGCACTAAATAGCCTTGATCTGATCATAACAATGATCGTATATTTATTTTCTTGGAATTAATTAGGTACATTAAGACAGTGTAATTTATTATGACACCTAATTGTGTTTATAATATGTTTTTATCATTTATCATACAATAAACACACATTTATATAAATATATAGGTACTTTGGGATTTTCTATTTTTTGTAAATTAATGAACTTTATAAATATCGACTTAATAATCGAATTATCGACGCACACTTTTTTACTAACAAAAAGGGCTGGTGCAATATGGATCATAATTACACGTTGAACAAAGTGCGCTGATAGTCTAGACAATCGATTAGGTAAATGGTTTTTTGACTTCAAACTTTTGGACAGACCCAAAAACCACAAAAAAGAAGTGTAAAATATGCGTACTTACACCGTTGATGACTGATAGCTAGACACTCAAACTTTTAAACATTCCCGCCAATGCGCCAAGCTTTATCTCCAATCCATATCACTAACTCTTATCACAAATCCTAAACTTTCATCTTACGATTGTCGCTCCTTTAATAATTGAAACGACTCTTACTCCAAAATCAGTAGGTACCCCCAAATTCAGCGAGTCTCATGGGCCAACTAGAATCTATATTTTTGATTATTCACTTATCTGCTCAACTAACGGGGTCCGCAATCCACCGCAGGTGGAGTGCATACCTGATAATATACGCTTCGCATATGCTTACCTATGTGATTTTATGACTGATAGCTAGACAATCAAATGCACATATCGACTCTACACTTTTTAACAATTTCAACAACCAAAAGCAGATGACAAACGCCTAGAGATCCTAGAGATCGTATCCATTTACAACGTTCGTGACGGATTGCTAGACGCTTAAACTTTTAAAAATTTACGCCAAAACGCCAAGCTTTATCTCCAATCCATATCACTAATTCTTATCACAAATCCTAAACTTTCATCTTACGATTGTCGCTCCTTTAATAATTGAAACGACTCTTACTCCAAAATCAGTAGGTACCCCCAAATTCAGCGAGTCTCATAGGCCAACTAGAATCTATATTTTTGATTATTCACTTATCTGCGCAACTAACGGGGTCCGCAATCCACCGCAGGTGGAGTGCATACCTGATAATATACTCTTCGCATATTGCTTACCGATGTGATTTTATGACTGATAGCTAGACAATCAAATGCACATATCGACTCTACACTTTTTAACAATTTCAACAACCAAAAGCAGCTGACAAACGCCTTGAGATCCTGGAGATCGGATCCATTTACAATGTTCGTGATGGATTGCTAGACACTCAAACTTTTAAACATTCCCGCCAAAGCGCCAAGCCTTATCTCCAATCCATATCACTACTCCTTATCACAAATCCTAAACTTTCGTCTTACAACCTTTGAGACTTTTATAATACCAACGACGTTGTCTTCAAAATCGGTACCCACTCTCAGCGAGTTCCACGGGCCCCGAGTTTCACTTAGAGCTAGTCTTATACTATAAAGCGTGAACCCGAGGGCGCAGCTTATGGAGTAAATCCGAACTAGCGTAAGCAACTCACCAATCGGAAAATTAGATTTCTATCCGCGGGCGGTCTCCCGGCGGCGGCGGAGCCGTCGCTGCGTTATCACTCCTCTTATCACTTTTTGCCGTTTTTTTCGAAAATCAAAGAAATTTCGAAAAAAAACGAGTTTTACCCCCCCGGGGGGCCTCGGGGGGCCCCGTTCGGACCTTATTCGCGTTCCTCGGTAAATTTATAGTCGGCGCGCGGCCTTACTTTTTTCCCGGCGGGCCCGCGGCGGCGGATGTCGCGTGCGATACGAGGGCCGCCGTCGCGCGCGTTTTTTGCATTTTTTTTCGAAAATTCGAGTTTTAGGCGTTTTAGGGCGTATCGACCTCCCCGTTTGCATCTTATTCGCGTTCCCCGCTAAATTTAACGTCGAAACGTGGCCCTACTTTTTCAAAAACGAGTGCCCCGACGGACGTATCGATCGCCGAGGGCGCCGCGTCGTCGCCGTTTCGACGGTTTTCTCGACTTTTTCGACTAGAGTCGCGTGTAGCAACTCTACGAGACGTCCGACCACCCCGCCGGCGACGTATTCGAGTTCCACGCTAAATTTATAGCCGGCGAGGGTACCTACTTTTTCAAAAACGAGTCCCGGGGAGGAGCGACGTCGCTTAAACGAGAGTAGGTACCGATGGGGTATCGAGTGGGTACCGCTATATACGGGCATAAATACGTGAGTCTCGAGGTTAATTTTTTTCGCAAAGCTCGGGTATTATACGTCCGAGGGCGGCGGAGCCGGTCGTCCGCTCGCCGACGCTGTCGGATCGCCCGCTCAAACGCCCTTTGACGGCCGTCCAAACGGCGTTCGCCTTTCGCGAGCACGGCGACGCGGCTTAAGAGACATAGAATTGACTCCGGTTTTCATCTGAGTAGGTGTCTAGGTTGGTTAGGCGTTAGGTTAGGTGACTCGAGGGTCGTGGGTTCGAACCCGGCCGCCGGGATATTCGATAATTTGCAGCGCCCGTGATAATTCGGAATTCTTTTCTTAGCGTTTTTTTTTTTTTTGGTCACATTAATCATTCTTAACGAGTGTTCCGATTTTTTTCAAAATTCGCGTTATTATATTATATATATCGGTATTTATATATATTATTATTCGTTTGACTATATTTATTTTGCAAAAAAATAATAATTAACATTTAATTAATACTTGATTTTACCGACGCACCTACATGTTTCTTTTATTAAAACATTATAATAACGTATAACTAACCTACGTACCTACTTGATATATTACAGTTTTTACGTGATTCCGATTTGGTTAAATACTGCTACAGATTATAAATACTATATTAAAAAATAGTACGACTATATTTGCCGTTTTTTTCGAAAATTCGAGTCCCAGGGTGGAGTAGTGTGTCGGAAACGAAAGTAGGTACCGTGTAGGTATCGCTATATACAGGCATATATACATGCGCCTCGAGGTTCGATTTTTTTCGCAAATCTCGCGTCTTGAACGTCCGAAGGTGGCGGACATGGTGGTCCGCTCAAACGCCCTTAAGAGTCATAGATTTGGCTCCTAATTTCATCTCGGTAGGTGGCTAGGTAGGTTAGGCGTTAAAACGGGTGATTCGACGGTCGTGGTTTCGAACGCCGGCGGGGCCGTGTTAAATCGAATTTCTTTTTTTTGCGTTTTTTTTTTCGTCACATTTATCATTTTTAACGAAAGTGTTAATTTTTTTTTTTAATTTGCATTATTATATTATATATATTATTATTATTCGTTTGACGATATTTATTGGGCAAAAAAATTATTATAATTAATATTTACCGACGCACCTACATGTTTCTTTTAATAATACATTATAATATAACTAACCTACGTGTAGTACCTACTTGATATATTACAGTTTTTACGTGATTCCGATTTGGTTAAATACTGCTACAGATTATAAATACTATATTAAAAAATAGTACGACTGTAATATGACTGCTTCATTTGCCGTTTTTTTCGAAAATTCGAGTCCCGGGGTGGAGTAGTGTGTCGGAAACGAGAGTATGTATAGTGTATTCATTTATAGATACCTAGGTTTAATAGGATAGTATTACATTTCAATAAAATTTGTTATTCACCAATATAATTATCTATTTGTTAATTTGACTTAATTCTCATAATTAAATAAATATACATGGTAGGTATATTTTAGAAAATATCCAATCATAAAATTAGATTTTGTCGACTTATTTGTTATAACCGTGAAAACATAACAATGATTACATTGATTACAGTGAAGCCTAACATAAAACACCTGATAACTGTTCTCTATAATTATCAACAAATACAATTTTATTACCTCCTGTATACTTTTTCATATTTGAACGGCCGTTTCGAGCACTTTTCGCTGTAGGCGGATTGTCCGTTCGGGAATCGGATTTCACCCGAGATGACTGATAACTAGACACTCAAACTCAGAATCCGAATTTCCGATTTCAACACACATACGAGAACCGGACATACACGCCCGGTGCATGGTCTGCGATCCGACGTAGTCGGATTGCCTACGTGACTAGCTACTTGCATACGAGCGACTTACACCCCCAGTGTCCCCCACTACATCCGACACTCGGGAATCGACTTTTACCCGAGATGACTGATAGCTAGACACTCAAACCCAGAATCCGAATTTCCGATTTCAACACACACACTCCAGAACCGGACATACACGCCCGGTGCATGGTCTGCGATCCGACGTAGTCGGATTGCCTACCTGACTAGCTACTTGCATACGAGCGACTTACACCCCCACTGCATCCGATCCGCCTCTGGTGGATTGTCCGTTCGGGAATCGACTTTCACCCGAGATGACTGATAGCTAGACACTCAAACTCAGAATCCGAATTTTACGATTTCAACACACATACGAGAACCGGACATACACGCCCGGTGCATGGTCTGCGATCCGACGTAGTCGGATTGCCTACGTGACTAGCTACTTGCATACGAGCGACTTACACCCCCAGTGTCCCCCACTACATCCGACACTCGGGAATCGACTTTTACCCGAGATGACTGATAGCTAGACACTCAAACCCAGAATCCGAATTTCCGATTTCAACACACACACTCCAGAACCGGACATACACGCCCGGTGCATGGTCTGCGATCCGACGTAGTCGGATTGCCTACCTGACTAGCTACTTGCATACGAGCGACTTACACCCCCACTGCATCCGATCCGCCTCTGGTGGATTGTCCGTTCGGGAATCGACTTTCACCCGAGATGACTGATAGCTAGACACTCAAACTCAGAATCCGAATTTCCGATTTCAACACACATACGAGAACCGGACATACACGCCCGGTGCATGGTCTGCGATCCGACGTAGTCGGATTGCCTACCTGACTAGCTACTTGCATACGAGCGACTTACACCCAAAGTGTCCCCCACTGCATCCGACACTCGGGAATCGACTTTTACCCGAGATGACTGATAGCTAGACACTCAAACCCAGAATTCGAATTTCCGATTTCAACACACACACACCAGAACCGGACATACCCGACCGGTGCATGGTCTGCGATCCGACGTAGTCGGATTGCCTACCTGACTAGCTACTTGCATACGAGCGACTTACACCCAAAGTGTCCCCCACTGCATCCGACACTCGGGAATCGACTTTTACCCGAGATGACTAATAGCTAGACACTCAAACCCAGAATTCGAATTTCCGATTTCAACACACACACACCAGAACCGGACATACCCGAATGGGGCATGGTCTGCGATCCGACGTAGTCGGATTGCCTACCTGGCTGGCTGTGTCTTACGATCGACTTGAATCGCGTGACTTACGACTAGACACTCTTCCGAGTTCAAAAATTACCGCTTAACCAGTGCTGCCAACACGACAAAACACAATATCCGACGACTCCCCCTTCCCGCCGCAGGCTGGATCAAAAAACCCAGCATCGCCGACAAAGATGCACCACCGCCGACACAGTCTTTCCGCCGTAGGCGGGATGACAAACACCGGAATCTAGTCTTATACTATAAAGCGTGAATACGTGAGGCGCCGCCTATGCTTTAAATCCGAACCATCGTAAGAGAGAGCCAATGAGAAAATTCAATTTCCCCGGAGGGCGGTCTCCCGGCGGCGGCGGAGCCGTCGCTGCGTAATCAGCCTTTCTTATCACCGTTTCGAGATTTTTTCGATTTTTTCGAAATTTTTCGAGTTTTTCGAGTTTTACCCCCTCGGGGGGCCCGGGGTCTCCCCGCTGTGACCTTATTCGCGTTCCCCGCTAGATGTACAGGCCGCGCGCGGCCGTATTTTCTTCCCGGCGGGCCCGCGGCGGCCGATCTCGCGCGCGATACGAGCGCCGCCGTCGCGCGCGTTTTTCGCCGTGTTTTTCGAAATATCGAGTTTTACCCCCCTCGCTGGCCCCGGGCGTCCCCGTTCGCGTTATATTCGCGCTCCTCGCTATATTTGTAGCCGGCGCGCTATCCTACTTTTTCAAAAATGAGTCCCCTCATCCGACTAGACGGTCGCCGACGCCGCGGCGTCGTCACGATTTCGACGGTTTTTCCGACTTTTTCCAACAGAGTCGCGTTTCGCTTCGTTTGTAGACTTTTCACCTCCCCGCCGAAGACGTATTCGAGTTCCCCGCTAAATTTATAGCCGGCCCGCAGTCCTACTTTTTCAAAAACGAGTCCCGGGGAGGAGCGGCGACGCGCAAACGAGAGTAGGTACCGAGTGGGTACGTCGTGTGTGTGCTATATACAGGCATAAATACATGCGTCTCGACGTCCGATTTTTTTCGCGAATCCCACCGAATCTCGAATTTTACCCCCCTCGGGGGCCTCGGGTCTCCCCGTTTGCGTCTTATTCGCGTTCCTCGCTAAATTTGTAGTCGGCGAGCTGTCCTACTTTTTCAAAAACGAGTCCCGGGGAGGAGCGGCGTCGCGGAAACGAGAGTAGGTACCGAGTGGGTACATTTTGGGTATCGCTATATACAGGCATAAATACATGCGTCCCGACGATCGATTTTTTTCGCGAATCTCACCGAATCGAACTTCCGAAGCCGGTCGAGACGGTCGTCCCCTTACCGACGCGTTCGACCCCCCCGCTCGGACGCCATTTGACGGACGTGGACGCCGCTTTCCAGTTTCGGGTGCACGGCGACGCGGCTTAATAGTCATAGATTTGACACGATATTTCATCTGAGTAGGTAGTCGATAGGTTAGGGCGCTAGGACATGTAACTAGGAGTCGTGGGTTCGATACCGTCCCCCGGCGACATCGAAGATTTGCGGCGGCCGTGATAATCTTGAGTTTTTTTTCGCGTTTTTTTTTTTCGTCTTTTCTCCATCAGTTCCGTATTATCATATTTAAATAGTCCCCCCTCATAGTCGGGGTACTTTTGACCCCCCCCCAATCAAATTTTTTTTGGCCGAGCATAACTTAGCCGGGGATCGTCGTAGCCGTATTTTGTAAACGGCTATGAGTTGTGGGTGACCACGTGCATACCATATCAAAAATTACCCCCCCCTCCTTTTTTTGATTTAAGTATATCTCTGTCACGTTTCGACTTGGGTCCCCCGTTTTACCACCAAAATTTACGTTTCAAGACCCTCTAAATAGTCCCCCCATAGTCGGGGTACTTTTGACCCCCTCTCAAATTTTTCGGTGACAGTTATGAACGCCGTCCGCGATTCGACGCGATAATAATAACTAACTTACATGTATGCTTTGTTGTAGGTACCTATTAAATATATCACAGTTTGGTTGAGGTTGAGTTGTTGGTAATATTATGAATAACATATTGATATATATATATATATATATTATGTGCTATTTATTATATACATGTATCTTTATACCTATTGATATATTTATATAATAACATTTTATAAAAATATATATATATTATATACTATGTAGTAGGTACTTAATGTATTACAGTTTTTAGGTGAGTCAAATTATGTATATTAAAAATATAATCTAATGTGTTTAATTAAATTATATGACTATGCTATAACTATTTAATAAATAATAATAATAATAAATATTTAGTTAACACTGCTACAGATTATAAATACTATTTGATATAATATTTATAAACTAATAGATCTAATTGAAATGATTAAATTCTGGTAGTTAAATTGTACAATTATTATAATATACCTAACTACTCTTTTTGATATTATTTATATGGATAGGTTTGATCGTTTGATGTAGTAGATATTTAATATATAACTTAACGTATTTAAATATTACTATACTTATTAAACTATTTAATAAATAATAATAATAAATATTTAATTTACACTTGATTTTATCCAACGCACATATATGTTTCCTTTATACTTCAATAAACAATAGTGCAAGTACAATTTAACTACTAACCTAGGTACATGTATACTTTGTAGTAGGTACCTACTTAATATATCACAGTTTGGTTGAGGTACGATACAAATACTGCTGCAGATAGTATATAATACTCTGATAGTTAAATTGTATTTGACATAATTTGTTATTGCTCAAAATATAGGTAGGTCTATAGTGTATATTAATTTAATTATGAGTTTCAAATTAATAAATTATGAATAACAAATTGATATATATATACATTATGTACTATTTATTATATAGATGTATGTTTATACCTAATGATATATTTATATAATTTAAGCATAATATTATGTATGTACAAAGTGAAATCAGTACATATTTTGGTCCATTGGTCCAAAAGTTTAGATGAAGTACTATTTACTATTAATTATATCATTGGTATTGGTTGGTATTGGTTGGTATATAAAATATGTCTTTTTCTAATAGTTTGCATTGTGTGTTAAACGGTATAGTGTTATAATATATGAACTGGGCATATTGTTATATGTAAAAATTTAATTAGAAGAAGTAATAGTGAAATTGGTAAATAAGGTAGTTGGTCATAGGTTAGTACTCCATGAGTAGGTAGGTACATAACATTGATAGACTAATAGAGAGTAACTAAGTATTGGAAACAGAGGATTTCACTTCTAAGTATATAATAACAAATTATAAATATATATATATATATATATATATATATATATAATATACTATGTAGTAGGTACTAAATTTTTAGGTGATATTAAAAATATGAATTATATGAATTTAGTCATATCATATGACTATACTATAAGTATTTAATAAATATTTATTTATAATAAGTATTTAGTTAATACTTGACACATTTACCATGAACAACGCACCTATATTTTTCAAATAGTATATAATACTCTGATGGTTCAATTGTATAATGATATGACATAATTTGATATTACTCAATATAATATAGGTCTATGGTCTATCACGTATATTTATTTATTTATTTAATATCAAATGTAATAATTTATGAATAATAAATTGATATATATATTATGTACCTACATAATATGACTAATGTATTTTATAGATGTACCTATGTATATACATAATAGTATAGTTATATAATTTAAGCATATTATATGTATGTACATGAATTAATAGTGATATTAGTATACATTTTCGTTCATTGGGCCAAAAATATAAATAAAGTACCTACACATAATATTATAAAAATTATTTCAGTTAACATATTATTGGTACCTATATAGTAAGTAGATGAATTGATAGTGAAATAAAATTAGTAAATAAAGTAGTTGGGCACAGGTACTCCAATGGTATATAATATACTATGTAGTAGGTACTTAATGTATTACAGTTTTTAGGTGAGTCAAATTATGTAGGTATATCAATAAACAAAATATAACTTAATGTATTTAATTAAATTCTGGCAGGTAAATTGTATAATGATATGACTAAACTATACGATACTGTCTACATAATATGCCCGTTAATATACGCGACATTATGCGAGTGGGCCGCGGAGTGGGATGGAGTGAGTGCGGGGGGGGAAACTTTGTCGACGCGAAGCGCGCCCGTTTCGACCTGCCTCTTGTGATCGGCGCTCGTACAACGCACATCGACTCTCACGGAAAAGCCAAATACGTTTCGTGTTATTTAACATTCACTGTTTTTCTTTGAGTTTAATTGTCTTTTGGGCGCTTTTCACATACCCGGTGAGTACAACTTCTATAATAATATCTACTACTATATAATATTCAGATAAACTACTGATTCTATATGTTTGCACCAGCTACAGACATCATGGCGCGTTTCGTGTTTTTTTCGTACACCGCAAATGTACTTTGAATACCTATAACTTTTTTATATCCGCATTCGTATTAGTTGTGTATTATCCAGTCGCTGTAGTCGATGTTTAAGTCCGTTGGCTGTTTCTTCGCGTTACGATTGCGGTACCTACGTGTTTTATCGCTTTACATTTTGCGTTAACACTTAACAGTTAATTGTGCAATTACGAGCTGGGTATGTCATTTTTCGTATTTTTCTATTTTTTATGTACATCACGTAAGCCGGTGTGTACCTATTAATTCTAAAAATAACACGCGAGTCTCATACCTCACCGCTGATAACAATAACTGATACCTACAACAGACAACAGTCGTTGTATTCGATTGCAACGTTTTTTTTTTATGACGAGTTTTTCATATTTAGTATTCACTTTTTACTTATTATTACTATAACCTGTTCGTGATGTTTTTAGGCTATTCAAAATGGTCAAACGATGTGTGCTATGCGGAATTGTGGAGAAAACATTATCGATGTTTCCGTACACAAGTAATTCACCCAACACGTACCAATACCTACTTATCAATATATTATAATAAATTATGTGTCGCCTTAGATTTCCAACTGCCGTATACCGTATACAGTTACTGTTGGCGCGACTTTTAACAAACGTTTACATAATACGGGAGACATTGGTTCTAACACCATGTTGGTGCGTGGAAACAAAACCACAACCAGCTGACCGAGTTCCGTTTCCATATCGTTGCGCCTTCGGCAATGCAACGCTGAAATTCTTGATGGAAATACAGTATGTTATTATTTCAGGACACCTTCATTTATTCGTAAGTGATTACGGGCCTTATCAGTAATTTTTGGGCACGGTAAAAATACTATTTTCATTTTCGACCCGGCTCCGGAGTGGTGGATCTTTTATCTGACGTTTAGTCGGATTGCTTACGCATTTAACGATGTTATCATCAATTAAGGTGGTGACTGACTTGCTAGACACTCAACAGATCACGGCGGCACGATTCCCTCGAACCGGCCGTCACACATCGTCAAGTTGTCTACCCGGGTGACTACGACCAACATCAAGTCGATCGACACCGCGGAGAACGCCGCCGTCGTGCGTCGTGTCGCTTTTACTATAACATACAGGCTTCAATACAGCCCATAGAGTAATATAGAGAGGCCGTTTCCCTATACTGCCTGTATGACAGGTTGAAGCGCAGTTGGCCTCCCTTTTGCAGGGTTTCCATTTACAAAGAACAAAAAAATGTACAACTAAAACTTAAAGTCAACCTGTTTGACATAACTATTAAGTGATAACTGAATAACTGATAATGTTTATCGTTATTTATTTACGGTTTACTTGATTAAATGATTACCACTTGTTAATTGTTTTACGTTTAGTAAATTGTTTATTATTTACCCACTTGAGCTAGTACGTACTACGTCCTAATTTGTATTATTTTGTTTAATTTCAATTGTTTTTATTGAAAAATGCCGAGCTGTTTTTGTTGTAATAGATCGAGAAATGCAAAATCCAAAAGTGCTAATATCTCTTTTCATAAGTAAGTATCATGAATAACAACCGTTATATTTTGAATATTATTTGTGTTTGATCATCTTTATTAATATGTATTTTATTTATATATAAATGTCTTTTGCATTCATATAATTATCATTTATTTTTACTTAGGTTTCCAGCTAAAGAAAATATTAGAGTAAAATGGTTGAATTTCATAAATGAAAATGGTTTGAATACAAATGATATCACTAAGAACAGTTTAATTTGTTCTGCTCATTTTGATTTAGCTAGTTTTACTTGTAATGAAAATCAAAACATGAGGATTCTAAAAAAAACTGCTGTTCCAACATGTATTGTTGAAAGAGTGAAAAATGTAAGTTTTTGTTTTATTGTATATACAAAAAATGCCCAAGCATTAGATTTTTTATTTTATATTAATTATTATTGCATTTTAGCCTAAAAATGTTTATCCAGAATTAGTAAAACCTCTCCTGCCAAGTTTTTCAAACTCTGATGTGTCTAGTACAAGTAACAACTGTATTGTGTTTGAAAGGACTGAAGTCAAGGTGAATAACCTATTTTAACTAATTACACATATTTATGCATTTTTGTTTTTAACTTCAAATAATTATAATAACTTTTTCTATTTTAGTCATCTTATGTGTATGAATTAAATACAGAAGAAGACATGGATATTTCATTGATATCCGTTGGTCAAGGCTTACAAAAAAGTGAAAATATACATGAACAGGTACCTAATTGGGTGCTATTTTATTATTTATTAATAATTTTATAGATAATTTTGTATTCTTGTTATATTTTAGGAATTGGCTGGTTGTAATAATAGTGCAAACGATGAAGATGAGATAGCATCATTGTTGCCAGTTGATTCTTCTTCCACTTCACCATCCATAAACATAGAAAGCACTTCTGATAAATTCAGTATTAAAAAACCTTGTGTAAGTATGACTATTTAAATTAAATGGTATAAAATTATATTTGTTGTTTGTTTATTATGCATTCGAAGTACCTGCATGATTTTAAACTCATTATTTTTAATTTAGATGAACTCCAAACATGAAATATCACTAATGGATGCTAGCAAGTTCCATGCATCAGATACTCCACGTCGTCGCTTCCTAAAACGAGGAATTCAGGCACTAAAGGGTGAACTTAAAATTAAAGATATGAAGATTAAAAATGTACAACAAACTGTTAGAAGACAGAAAAAGAAAATTGCATCAATGAAAACGATCATCACCAAATTGCAGAATGAGAACCTCATAAATGAAGATGTTGGCTTCACATTGTTGGAATCTTTTGGTAATAAACAAGATTTAATCATTAATTGGGCTAAAAAAAATATGGGTAAGAAAGTTCCTAAAAAATATAGCCCATCTGTTAGGCAATTCGCTTTATCGTTGCACTTTTTCTCTGTTAGAGCATATGAATATGTTCGACAACAATTTAATACTATACTACCACACCAGCGTACTCTTAGCAAATGGTATGCTAATGTTAATGCTAATCCAGGGTTTACACAAGAATCCCTTAAATCATTAACACTCAAAGTAAAAAATTCCACTAATCCGGTTTATTGTGCCCTGATGATGGATGAGATGGCTATTCGCCAACATCTTCAATATGATAGCTGTACTGGAACATACTACGGCCGTGTAGATTTAGGCAATGGAATGACCAATGATAGCCTCGATATAGCCAAAGAATGCTTTGTACTTATGGTTGTTTCTGTGACTGAAAATTGGAAGCTACCAATTGGATACTTTTTGGTTAGTAATCTTAATAGTTCCCAAAAATCTGAATTAATTAAACATGCTTTAACACTCTTACAACCAACTGGTATAACAATAATAAGTTTAACGTTTGATGGATGTGCAACCAACTTAACTACTGCAAAACTTTTGGGTTGTGATTTTAATATTAATACCTACCGCACGTCTTTTGTTTTTGATAACAACGAAATAGTGACATTTGTGGATCCTGCCCATATGATTAAGTTAGTGAGAAATGCTTTTGGAGAGAAAAAACAATTTATGGATGAAGAAGATAATATGATTGATTTTGAGTATATATTAAAATTATTTTGTTTGCAAGAGAAAGAGGGCTGTCATTTAGCAAATAAATTAAGAAAAGAACATATTTTTTTCTGCAAGCAAAAGATGAAAGTTAAGCTTGCATCACAATTGCTTAGCCAGTCTGTTGCCGATGCTTTGAGATTTTGTATGGATAATTTGAAGATGGATGAGTTTTCTGAAGCTGGCGCCACAATTAAATTCATAGAAATGTTTAATATTGCATTCGATATACTAAATTCACGCTCGATTCATTGTATAGGTTATAAAAAAGCATTGTGTAGAGAGAATGTGAATGTTATATCCATATTTAAAGACAAATTCACCAATTACATAAAAGGTCTTAAGGTAAAAGAAATTGATGGATTTGTACCTGTTTTAGATTCCAAAAGAAAAACGGGGTTTATAGGATTTATTGGAGGATTACATAGTGTTTTAAAATTGTATGACAATCTTGTAGACTCAGGCAAATTAGAACACTTAAAGTTGTACAAATGTAGTCAGGATCATATTGAATTGTTTTTTGGCACAGTAAGAGCATCAGGAGGTCATAATAATAATCCAACAGCACAACAGTTTCGAGCCGCATATAGAAAATTAGTGATTAGAGTTAATGATGTTCAAAGCTTTAATACCGGCAATTGTATACCTCTTGAGGATATTGATATCTTACATTATTCTAGTATAGATCCTATTAAAGTACTGAATAATAATTCTATAGGTATTAGTTCAGACACGGTTATTGATGAGGTAAATGTTCAAAATATAAATTCATTAATCATGGACCACGATTATATTGGTAACAATTCTGAACATTCATCAAGCCAGTTTGCAAAAGAAATTATAATTTATATAGCCGGTTTTGTAGTTTACAAACTTACCAATTCACTTAAATGTGAAGAATGTAAACTTGGATTAGTGGCTGTGGAAAAGGATTGTTTTTTGAACTCATTAATTACTTTAAAGAATAGAGGAGGTGAAAAAGGAGGATTAATGTACCCCAGTGAAGATGTCATTTCAATTTGTTTTAAAACTGAACATTTTTTAAAAAGTTACAATTATAAACAAAAAGCAATCAATAGATTAGAAATCCAATCAAAAGTTTTGGCACATTATTTGTTCAGTTCAACAATATTTAAGTCTTTAATAACCCATAGTCAAGAAACACGCAGCCCTTTATCAGACCATTGTACTCTTTTAATAAAATCAATTGCAACTACCTACATAAATTTAAAAATTAATTACATTGTAAAAAAACATAATGAAACACCATCCCTTAGACAATGGTACAATAAACTTACCCTGTTTAGAGGTCAATGAATTTAAATGTTTTATAGTTGTTATCATTTATATTAAAGTAATACATTAAAAAAAAATTGTTTGTTGTAGTTTTAAATTTTGATATGTATGTTAAGTATTAAATATAAATAACTAATTGTATAATATTGTTGTATTTTAATTAAAGGTAAAGAATCGTAATAAATCAAAAAATCTGATGACGTTCAACAGATGACAGATGACATATGTCTTATTTCTACGCTGTTAATTAACAATATTTGGTAAACAAAAGTATTTAAAAAAAAAATATGCTTAGACAATTGTGTGAGTATGGATATTTCAAGTCAAGTATGTATTTAGTAGTAAGTAAGGTATTTTCTTTTTTAGACCTAGAGTTTAAACTTGTACTTTTGTTTATAATTTCATAACTTTTCACTACATTTCAGATATAAATAACAGTTAATTTTGTTTAATCTTCATTTATTTTAGGTTCTGCCATAATTAGATTAGATTTGATTAATATGCATATGCATATAATATGTATTGTAATAAGCTTTTTGAAAATATTTGTACCCGATTTAGATCATTCTTCTTAAAATAACACTGATTGTATTTTGCATATTTTGCATGATTCCAAGTGTTTGACAGAAACCGATCAGGGAATATAGATTGAAGATATAGAATGTTAAATGGCAAAGAACTTAGTGAAGACGACAAAATACTTTTTTATACCTTTTTTAATACTTATTTTTTAGGTATAAATCTAATTTTATGGACACCCTTTTTTAAAATTTTTTTTTTTTTTTAATTTCGTGTTTTTCATGCTAAAATCAAAAGTGTTTGAAAATATTTGTGGAAACTTACTGTTCAAAAGTTATAGCAATTCAAAATTGTCGATAATACAAAATATGCTAATTAACTAATTTTCACCTGATGTCCGGGCTAACGAGTGACCATGCTGGCAGTAAGTGTACTTAGAAAACAATATTGATGAAAAAAAGGGTGTCCGGTAAAATAGATTTGTTCCATTTTTTACATGATTTATTATGTTTGTAACTATTAATTAATATTTAATATCATCGAAGACTCCCTTCTTGACAAAAAAAAGTGAAAAAATACATCTAAGAAACTTTAGGTATACTTAAAATTGTGTTACATTATATAATATGAATTAAGTTTAAATTTAAAATAAATAATTAAATTATTTTTATTATTATTATTGTTATTTTATTATTTGTGAAAACCTGTCAATTTATATTTGATTACATACATTATTACATGGTTCATCTACTCATTAAACCCTAAGATTGTTATGAGTAGGGTTCAAGCAGAACAAAATATAAATATTAACTAGCATGAGTATGCACTGAAAACTTAATATATTAAATGTTTTCTTATACTATCCAAATTAGACAGACAATTATCATTAAAAGTATATTTGGTAGTCTATTACTAGGGTATAGGCCAGTGGTGGCTACGGGGGGGGAGGGGCGTTTTCCCTTCCCATTGGGCTGTCTTTTTAACGTTATCTTTTATTATTATATTAGGCTTAGCCAAAAGGTTATTCAATTTTTGAAAATTCACTCCCTTGGGTGATCCGATAGTGGTATAGGTCTTAGTTTGAATAATACAAATTTTAAATTCGAATTCGAATTCTTAAAACCTTTAATGTATTAATATGTATACTAAATGCGCTTCCCCAAAAAGGTAACTCATTACTTAAAATGGATCTAACCATACAAACAAAATTTATAACTTATAACTAATTTTGTCAACAAAATATTAAGTATATTTTCAGTGTTACCCGGACAATACATGAACAATATGTTACATGTTTGATATGGCTAACCTGTAAAAGGGAGTCTAACTGCGCTTCAACTATTTTATTGAACGGCCTCTCTATATTACTCTATGATACAGCCCCCCTCAAATGATTTTATTTTATTATTTTATTTATTATTATTATTATTTTATTTTTTTATTTTATTTTATTATTTTATTATTTTTTTTTTTTTTCTTCTTTATTATTGCGTTTTCGGTAACAGTAATGAACGTGCCCCCGCCTTCGCACATTGTCCGCTATCCGACGGGGTCGGATTGACTACCGGATAACATAGATGACTGACCTGCTAGACACCCAAAAAAAGGCGGTGGCTATATGATATGCATGGACGCCCGAAATATTTCTTCTTTATTTTTGCGTTTTCGGTAACAGTAATGAACGTGATGACGTTCATCAGCCGTCGCACATTATCCGCTATCCGACGAAGTCGGATTGCCTACCAGGGTGACTACGACATACGTAGAGGAAGGTGACTGACCTGCTAGACTCCAAAACATATTTTCACGTAAATTATACACCCAATCCTCGAACCGGCCGTCACACGTCGTCACGTTGTCTACCAGGTGACTACGTCTCACATCGATTCGGATTGCCTACCAGGGTGACTACGACCTACGTAGAGGAAGGTGACTGACCTGCTAGACCCCAAAACATATTTTCACGTGAATTATACACCCAATACAATCGAGCCGGCCGTCACACGTCGTCACGTTGTCTACCGTGACTACGTCTCACATCGAGTCGGATTGCCTACCCGGATAACAACTTTTTTTCACGTAATTTATTCTTTAATTTTGCATTTTCGTTAACAGTAATGGACGCTGTGATACTTGATGACGTTCATCAGCAATCGCATATTTACCAAGGTGACTACGACCAACGTAGAGGAAGGTGACTGACCTGCTAGACCCCAAAACATGTTTTCACATAAATTATATAACCGATGCATCGAATCGGTTGTCACGTTGTCTACCCGGGTGACTACGTCCAACATCGAGGAAGGTGACTGACATGCTAGACCCCCAAGAAAAGACTTTGACAGGTATCCGGTTAACTAAACCACTATCCTTATCACGAATCCTCCATCCTTATCACACATCCACTTTTCTTATCACAAATCCAATATCCTTATCATAAATTGTTATCACAAATCCACCATGCTTATCACTTATCTACAATCCTTATCAATTATCCACTATCCTTATCACAAATCCAGTTTCCTCATCACTAATTTATACCACAAATCCTTATCACTAGACCTTCATACCACCCATTAACCGTCCAGATCGAGACTGGCGACTGGCGACGGCGGCTATATGATTTGCATGGACGTCCGAAATTTTTTAAATACTTTTCAAGTAATTTATTACTTTTTTTGCTTTTTCGGTAACAGTAATGAACGTCGTCCGCGATTCGACGCAGTCGGATTGCATACGTGATGACTTTCCCCAGCCGTCGAGTATTGTCGGATTGCCTTCCAGGGTGACTACGACCAAAGTCGAGGAAGGTGACTGACCCGCTAGACCCCAAATACTATTACTACGGCGAACGTCATTCGAGGTGACTGACCTGCTAGATACCCACAAAAATACAACGACGATTTATAATTTTTTTACGGAATTTTGAATTTCCGGCGGCAGTAAAGAACGTTGTCGTCGAACGTTGTTGCTTACCGGGGGGGCTACCACGCCAAACCACGGTGGACCTAACCTTATCAGAGTTCCTTATCACACACCGACCAGCTCGAGACTGACGACCAGACCAACAGACAACTGCAGCTTCCGAAATCGAAAACACTCATGACCGACACCCGGGGGTCTGGGGGTGTCCCCCAGCGACGCTCGGAGAGCTAGTCTTATACTATAAAACGTGAACCCGAGGGCGCAGCTTATGGAGTAATTCCGAACTAGCGTAAGGGAGAGCCAATGAGAAAATTAGATTTCTATCCGCGGGCGGTCTCCCGGCGGCGGCGGAGCCGTCGCTGCGTTATCACTCCTCTTATCACTTTTTGCCGTTTTTTTTCGAAAATCAAAGAAATTTCGAAAAAAAACGAGTTTTACCCCCCCGGGGGGCCTCGGGCGGCCCCGTTCGGACCTTATTCGCGTTCCTCGGTAAATTTATAGTCGGCGAGCGGCCCTACTTTTTTCCCGGCGGGCCCGCGGCGGCGGATGTCGAGTGCGATACGAGCGCCGCCGTCGCGCGCGTTTTTTGCATTTTTTTTCGAAAATTCGAGTTTTAGGCGTTTTGGGGATTATCGACCTCCCCGTTTGGATCTTATTCGCGTTCCCCGCTAAATTTAACGTCGAAACGTGGCCCTACTTTTTCAAAAACGAGTGCCCCGGCGGACGTATCGATCGCCGAGGGCGCCGCGTCGTCGCCGTTTCGACGGTTTTCTCGACTTTTTCGACTAGAGTCGAGTGTAGCAACTCTACGAGACGTCCGACCTCCCCGCCGGCGACGTATTCGAGTTCCTCGCTAAATTTATAGCCGGCGAGGGTACCTACTTTTTCAAAAACGAGTCCCGGGGAGGAGCGACGTCGCTTAAACGAGAGTAGGTACCGATGGGGTATCGAGTAGGTACCGCTATATACGGGCATAAATACGTGCGTCTCGAGGTTCGATTTTTTTCGCAAAGCTCGGGTATTATACGTCCGAGGGCGGCGAAGCCGGTCGTCCGCTCGCCGACGCTGTCGGATCGCCCGCTCAAACGCCCTTTGACGGCTTTCCAAACGGCGTTCGCCTTTCGCGAGCACGGGGACGCGGCTTAAGAGTCATAGAATTGACTCCGGTTTTCATCTGAGTAGGTGGCTAGGTTGGTTAGGCGTTAGGATAGGTGACTCGAGGGTCGTGGGTTCGAACCCGGCCGCCGGGATATTCGATAATTTGCGGCGCCCGTGATATTTCGGATTTCTTTTTTTTGCGTTTTTTTTTTTTGGTCACATTAATCATTTTTAACGAGTGTTCCGATTTTTTTCAAAATTCGCGTTATTATATTATATATATCGGTATTTATATATATTATTATTCGTTTGACTATATTTATTTTGCAAAAAAATAATAATTAACATTTAATTAATATTTGATTTTACCGTGACCAACCTACAATATAATATTATAATGTAGTACCTACTTGATATATTAAATACTGCTACAGATTATAAATACTGTTTAATACAATATTAATAAACTATATTAAAAAATAGTACTACTATATGACTGCTCCATTTGCCGTTTTTTTTCGAAAATTCGAGTTTCAGCCCCTTTCGGTCGTATCACCCTCCCCGTCGACGACTTATTCGAGTTCCCCGCTAAATTTATAGCCGGCGCGCGGCCCTACTTTTTCAAAAACGAGTCCCGGCGAGGAGCGGCGTCGCTTAAACGAGAGCGGGTACCGTGTATTGTATTGTATATATTATGCGTCGCGTCGTTTTTTGCGGAGCCGCCGCTGCGTTATCTTTTATCCTTATCACTTTTCACGGTTTTGACCATTTTTCACAATTTTTTTTCAACATTTTTGAAGTTTACCCCCCTCGGGTGCCTCGGTAGGGCCCGTTTGGACCTTATTCGAGTTCCCCGCTACATTTATAGACGGTGCGCGACCCTACTTTTTCACAGACGAGTCCCGGGAAAGAGTGGCGTCGCGGAAAAGGGAGTAGGTACCGTGTAAGTATCGCTATATACAGCAATAAATACATGCCTCGAGACGTTTTTTGCTGTTTTTTTCTAAAATTCGTTTCTTGGACCGTTTTAGTGGTATTACCCTGCATGTTTGGATATTATTGGCATTCCCCGCTAAATTTATAAGCC
The DNA here is from genome assembly GCA_949089665.1 of Macrosiphum euphorbiae. NCBI lineage: Eukaryota > Metazoa > Arthropoda > Insecta > Hemiptera > Aphididae > Macrosiphum > Macrosiphum euphorbiae. The sequence continues at coordinate 36,565,619 of CARXXK010000001.1, forward strand.
ACCGTCGTCAGTACTTCGCTCGAGTCGAGTTCCGCGGAGGAGATCGGGGAGCGGACAGTGTTGTTATTACTTTATACGGAAATGAAAATATGCGACAAAAAGTTTGATTTTTTCATACACACTTTCATACACATAATACATAAGTCATAACACAGTGATGCACCATTATAATTAAGCAATTATAATTACTAAATAATTTAAAACATCATAAATATCAAATGACATTTAATAAATTGGTAGGTAGGTACATCATATATTATATACCTACAGTCATACAATATAACAGCAAAATATTATGATAGTAGGTACTTACGAAGATAAGTGCCAAAAAATTGTATTGTGTATTCATTTATACATACCTACGTTTAATAGGATAGTATTACATTACAATAAATTTTGTTATTCACCAATATAATTATCTATTTGTTAATTTGATTTAATTCTCATAATTAAATAAATATACATGGTAGGTATATTTTAGAAAATATCCAATCAGAAAATTAGATTTTTTCGACTTATTAGTTATTTGTTATAACCGCGAAAACATAACAATGATTACATTGATTACAATGAAGCCTAACATAAAACACCTGATAAATGTTCTCTATAATTATAAAAAAAATACAATTTTGTTACCTCCTGTATGCTTTATCAGATTTGAACGGCCGTTTCGAGCACTTTTCGCTGTAGGCGGATTGTCCGTTCGGGAATCGACTTTCACCCGAGATGACTGATAGACGATAGCTAGACACTCAAACTCAGAATCCGAATTTCCGATTTCAACACACAACCTCCAGAACCGGACATACACGCCCGGTGCATGGTCTACGATCCGACGTAGTCGGATTGTCTACCTGACTAGCTACTTACATACGAGCGACTTACACCCCCACTGCATCCGACACTCGGGAATCGACTTTCACTCGAGATAACTGATTTCAACAGCCGATTTGAACACCCATACGAGAACCGGACACACACGCCCGGTGCATGGTCTGCGATCCGACGTAGTCGGATTGCCTACCTGACTAGCTACTTGCATACGAGCGACTTACACCCCCACTGCATCCGATCCGCCGCAGGTGGATTGTCCGTTCGGGAATCGACTTTCACCCGAGATGACTGATACCTAGACACTCAAACTCAGAATCCGAATTTCCGATTTCAACACACATACGAGAACCGGACATACACACCCGGTGCATGGTCTGCGATCCGACGTAGTCGGATTGCCTACCTGACTAGCTACTTGCATACGAGCGATTTACACCCCGCACTGCATCCGATCAGCCGCAGGCGGATTGTCCGTTCGGGAATCGTCTTTCACCCGAGATGACTGATAGCTAGACACTCAAACTCAGAATCCGAATTTCCGATTTCAACACGCATACGAGAACCGGACACACACGCCCGGTGCATGGTCTGCGATCCGACGTAGTCGGATTGCCTACCTGACTAGCTACTTGCATATGAGCGACTTACACCCCCACTGCATCCGACACTCGGGAATCGACTTTTACCCGAGATGACTGATAGCTAGACACTCAAACTCAGAATCCGAATTTTTCCGATTTCAACACACACACTCCAGAACCGGACATACACGCCCGGTGCATGGTCTGCGATCCGACGTAGTCGGATTGCCTACCTGACTAGCTACTTGCATACGAGCGACTTACACCCCCAGTGTCCCCCACTGCATCCGACACTCGGGAATCGACTTTTACCCGAGATGACTGATAGCTAGACACTCAAACCCAGAATCCGAATTTCCGATTTCAACACACACACACCAGAACCGGACATACCCGACCGGTGCATGGTCTGCGATCCGACGTAGTCGGATTGCCTACCTGGCTGGCTGTGTCGTACGATTGACTTGAATCGCGTGACTTACGACTAGACACTCTTCCGAGTTCAAAAATTACCGCTTAACCAGTGCTGCCAACACGACAAAACACAATAACCGACGACCCCCCATTCCCGCCGCAGGCTGGATCAAAAAACCCAGCATCGCCGACAAAGATGCACCACCGCCCACACAGTCTTTCCGCCGTAGGCGGGATGACAAACACCGGAATCTAGTCTTATACTATAAAACGTGAACCCGAGGGCGCAGCTTATGGAGTAATTCCGAACTAGCGTAAGGGAGAGCCAATGAGAAAATTAGATTTCTATCCGCGGGCGGTCTCCCGGCGGCGGCGGAGCCGTCGCTGCGTTATCACTCCTCTTATCACTTTTTGCCGTTTTTTTCGAAAATCAAAGAAATTTCGTAAAAAAACGAGTTTTACCCCCCCGGGGGGCCTCGGGCGGCCCCGTTCGGACCTTATTCGCGTTCCTCGGTAAATTTATAGTCGGCGAGCGGCCCTACTTTTTTCCCGGCGGGCTAGCGGCGGCGGATGTCGAGTGCGATACGAGCGCCGCCGTCGCGCGCGTTTTTTGCATTTTTTTTCGAAAATTCGAGTTTTAGGCGTTTTGGGGATTATCGACCTCCCCGTTTGGATCTTATTCGCGTTCCCCGCTAAATTTAACGTCGAAACGTGGCCCTACTTTTTCAAAAACGAGTGCCCCGGCGGACGTATCGATCGCCGAGGGCGCCGCGTCGTCGCCGTTTCGACGGTTTTCTCGACTTTTTCGACTAGAGTCGAGTGTAGCAACTCTACGAGACGTCCGACCTCCCCGCCGGCGACGTATTCGAGTTCCTCGCTAAATTTATAGCCGGCGAGGGTACCTACTTTTTCCCGGGGAGGAGCGACGTCGCTTAAACGAGAGTAGGTACCGATGGGGTATCGAGTAGGTACCGCTATATACGGGCATAAATACGTGCGTCTCGAGGTTCGATTTTTTTCGCAAAGCTCGGGTATTATACGTCCGAGGGCGGCGAAGCCGGTCGTCCGCTCGCCGACGCTGTCGGATCGCCCGCTCAAACGCCCTTTGACGGCTTTCCAAACGGCGTTCGCCTTTCGCGAGCACGGGGACGCGGCTTAAGAGTCATAGAATTGACTCCGGTTTTCATCTGAGTAGGTGGCTAGGTTGGTTAGGCGTTAGGATAGGTGACTCGAGGGTCGTGGGTTCGAACCCGGCCGCCGGGATTTTCGATAATTTGCGGCGCCCGTGATATTTCGGATTTCTTTTTTTTGCGTTTTTTTTTTTTTGGTCACATTAATCATTTTTAACGAAAGTGTTCATTTTTTTTTTTAATTTGCATTATTATATTATTATATATATTATTATTATTCGTTTGACGATATTTATTGGGCAAAAAAATTATTATAATTAACATTTACCGACCCACCTACATGTTTCTTTTATAAATACATTACAATTTAACTAACCTATACGTGTAGTACCTACTTGATATATTACAGTTTTTACGTGATTCCGATTTGGTTAAATACCGCTATAGATTATAAATACTATATTAAAAAATAGTAATGACTGCTTCATTTGCCGTTTTTTTCGAAAATTCGAGTCCCGGGGTGGAAACGAGAGTAGGTACCGTGTAGGTATCGCTATATACATACATATAATATATATACATGCGCCTCAAGGTTCGATTTTTTTCGCAAATCTCGCGTTTTGAACGTCCGAAGGCGGCGGACACGGTCCTCCGCTCAAACGCCCTTTGACGGACGCGCAACCCGCAACTCGCAACCCGCAACTCGATAAATTGATTTTTTTTTCGTCGTTTCGCTATCACTTCCGTCTTATCATTTTTTTGTTCCGATTTTTTTCAAAATTCGAGTTTTAACGCCTCTTCTGACTTCGGACCTCCCCGTTTGAATCTTATTCGGGTTCCCTGCTAAATTTATAGCAGGTGCGCGGCCCTACTTTTTCACAGACGAGTCCCGGGAAAGAGCGGCGTCAGGGAAAAGGGAGTAGGTACCGTGTAAGTATCACTATATACAGCAATAAATACATGCGTCGCGTCGTTTTTTGCGTTTTTTTTCTAAAATTCGAAAATATGCGACAAAAAGTTCGATTTTTTCACACACACTTTCATACACATAATACATAAGTCATAAGTCATAACACAGTGATGCACCATTATAATTATGCAATTATAATTACTAAATAATTTAAAACATCATAAATATCATATGACATTAAATAAATTGGTAGGTAGGTACATAATATATTATATACAGTCGTACAATAAAACAGCAAAATATTATGATAGTAGGTACTTACGAAGATAAGTGATAAAAAATTGTATAGTGTATTCATTTATACATTCCTACGTTTAATAGGATATTATTACATTTCAATAAAATTTGTTATTCACCAATATAATTATCTATTTGTTAATTTGATTTAATTCGCATAATTAAATAAATATACATGGTAGGTATATTTTAGAAAATATTCGAAAATATCAGAAAATTAGATTTTGTCGACTTATTTGTTATAACCGCGAAAACATAACAATGATTACATTGATTATAAATACAACATAAAACACCTGATAACTGTTCTCTATAATTATCAAAAAATACAATTTTATTAACTCCTGTATGCTTTTTCATATTTGAACGGCCGTTTCGAGCACTTTTCGCTCTAGGCTGATTGTCCGTTCGGGAATCGGATTTCACCCGAGATGACTGATAACTAGACACTCAAACTCAGAATCCGAATTTCCGATTTCAACACACACACTCCAGAACCGGACATACACGCCCGGTGCATGGTCTGCGATCCGACGTAGTCGGATTGCCTACCTGATTAGCTACTTGCATACGAGCGATTTACACCCCCACTGCATCTGACACTCGGGAATCGACTTTCACCCGAGATGACTGATAGCTAGACACTCAAACTCAGAACCTGAATTTCCGATTTCAACACACATACGAGAACCGGACATACACACCCGGTGCATGGTCTGCGATCCGACGTAGTCGGATTGCCTACCTGACTAGCTACTTGCATACGAGCGACTTACACCCCCACTGCATCTGACACTCGGGAATCGACTTTCACCCGAGTTGACTGATAGCTAGATACTCAAAATCAGAATCCGAATTTCCGATTTCAACACACATACGAGAACCGGACATACACGCCCGGTGCATGGTCTGCGATCCGACGTAGTCGGATTGCCTACCTGACTAGCTACTTGCATACGAGTGACTTACACCCCCACTGCATACGATCCGCCGCAGGTGGATTGTCCGTTCGGGAATCGACTTTCACCCGAGATGACTGATAGCTAGACACTCCAACTCAGAATCCGAATTTCCGATTTCAACACACATACGACTAGACACTCTTCTGAGTTCAAAAATTACCGCTTAACCAGTGCTGCCAACACGACAAAAAACAATACCCGACGACCCCCCCCCCTTCCCGCCGCAGGCTGGATCAAAAAACCCAGCATCGCCGACAAAGATTCACCACCGCCCACACAGTCTTTCCGCCGTAGGCGGGATGACAAACACCGGAATCTAGTCCTAATATATAAAATGACAAGGAAATCAGCTGTCTACAAGCAACCCGTGGAACGGAAAACGCAGTTATAGTGAAACCGTGGAGTAAAAAATGAAGCACCGCTCCGTTTCCCCAGCCCGCCGGCCATGTCCCGTCGATTCCTTATAGCGCGACCAATCGTGTACCTTCGCAGCGGCGGCAGTCGGTTTTAAAACGTTTTTCGTTATCACCTCTTTTCCTATCATTTCGCCGATTTTTGAAATTTTCGGAAAATTAGCTGTTTTTACACGATTTCGACCCTTTCCGTCCTTTTTTATACTTAATTCGAAGCCGCCGGTGTGTAGTTTATATTTGTGCGCCGTTCGAAGCGGTCGCATATGTCGATCGAAAAATACACTCCCGACCGGACTTTTTTGCCGATTTTTTCCTTTTCTCCCACCGTTTCGTCTATTCACACGCCGTTTGTGCCCGAATCGTGTAGTCGACGTCTTTTTAAAGCCGTTTATATGGGCTTTTCCCCCGAAATCGGTTCGTTCGCCTCGCAATCGCGTTTATAAATTACGCCGGCGACCGACCGACCGTATATATACATGTATAATTTAATTTTTCCCTATGATTTAATAATTATTAACGAAAAACGCTTTTCACACGCCCCGTTAAATATATATATGGGAGATGCGCGTATTACAAGCGAATTATATGCGATTACATCGATGTACATCGAATATATCGGTTTACGTCGCTCCGTAGACGCACGGCTTAAGTGTTGATGTTTTGATCATATTTCACATCTCAAACTGTGTCCAAGTAGGTTAGGCGTTAGGTAGAAAACACGTAGGTCCCGGGTTCAAACCCGTCGTACGCTGCCCGAGCGTCGAATCTGGCATTGCCATAAGGTCTACACGGCCGCCCGGAACCGGATTTTTTTTGCATTTTTTTTTCACGTTATTTTTAATATATATAATTTTTAATATTTTTATAATAATATAATAATACAGGAACATATCGTACATTATTATTATTTAAAGTCATTGTCATATTATATCATACAATAAATAGGTACATATTATATTTGTTTTGTTAGGAATTATTATAATTGCATATTTTTTCAAAAAGTCCATGATTATTGTTATATAAATATAGTTGTATTTTATTTCGGATTGCCTACCTAGGTGGCTAAATTGAAAGTTAATCGATTTTGACTTGAGATGACTGACTTGCTAGACACTCCAACACGGTTGTCGACTTTACACTTTTTACATAAGGAATGGCACCGGACATGCGAAGCCACATACCACTCTATGTGATATACCTACTATATATAGGTGATAGACGGATTGCTCATTTTAGTTTCGTCTTAAACGGTGATGATTGACTTGACAGACACTTTAACAGTTTAACATGCAGGTTTTTGCATTTTTTTTTAAAATTAATATATATACATTATAGGTAGTGTTTATATGTACTTATTGTATTGGTTAATATAATAGTAGGTATGTATCTAACTATCTACCTATATATGTTAATTTTTTTTAGGAATTATAATTGCACTTTTCTCAAAGTGTTCATTGTTATATTATATCACACAATAAATACATATCATATTTGTTTGTATGTATATTGTATATAGTTTGAATTTTTCGTAAATTATTTCGTAAGTTGTGTGATAGGGTTTTCACTTATAGCCGCTTGACGTCGGGTCTGCAATCCACCGCAGGTGGATTGCCTACCTGATTTGCTGTAGCACATTGTCCGCGATCCGACGAAGTCGGATTGCCTACCAGCCTACCTAAGTGGCTAACTTGAAAGTTAATAGATTTTGACTTGAGATGACTGACTTGCTAGAAACTCCAACACGGTTTTCGACTTTACACTTTTTACATAAGATAAAGCACCGGGCATGCTACGGCACATACCACTCTATGTGCAGGTATACTCTATATAGGTGATCCTGGAGATCGTATCCAGCCTATCCATTTACAATGTTTGTGACGGATTGCTAGACACTCAAACTTTTAACATTCCCGCCAAAGCGTCTAGCCTTATATCCAATCCATATCACTAATCCTTATCACAAATCCTAAACTTTCGTCTTACAACCTTTGCGACTTTTGTAATTCATTGTCTCCAAAATCGGTACCCACTCTCACCGATTCCAACGGGCCCCGAGTTATACTTAGAGCTAGTCTAATACTATAAAATGAAGAACAGCTGACTGATAATACAAGCAACCCGTGGAACGGAAAACGCAGTTAGAGTGAAACCGTGGAGTAAAAAAAGAAGCACCGCTCCGTTTCCCCAGCCCGCCGGCCATGTCCCGTCGATTCCTTATAGCGCGACCAATCGCGTACCTTCGCAGTGGCGGCGGTCGGTTTTAAAACGTTTTTCGTTACCACCTCTTTTCCTATCATTTCGCCGATTTTCGGAAAATTAGCTGTTTTTACACGATATCTTTTCGCCCTTTAATATACTTAATTCGAAGTAACCGGTGTGCGGTTTATATTCGTGCAATGTCGATCAATAAATACACTCCCGACCGGACTTTTTTGCCGATTTTTTCCTTTTCTCCCTCCGTTTCGTCTATTCGCACAATCGCACCCGTTTGTGTCCGAATCGAGTCTTTTTGAAGCCGTTTATATGCGCTTTTCCCCCAAAATCGGTTCGTTCACCTCGCAATCGCGTTTGGAAATTACGCCGGCGACCGACCAGCCGTACGCGTATATATACATGTATATACGTGTCTAATTTAATTTTTCCTTATGATTTAATAATTATTAACGGAAAACGCTTTTCACACGCCCCGTTAAATATATATATGGGAGATGCGCGTATTACAAGCGAATTATATGCGATTACATCGATGTACATCGAATATATCGGTTTACGTCGCTCCGTAGTCGCACGGCTTAATTGTTGATGTTTTCACTGTCTTACATATCTCAAACTGTGTCCGAGTAGGTTAGGCGTTAGGTAGGAAACACGTAGGTCCCGGGTTCAAATCCGTCGTACGCCGTCCGGGCTTTGAAACTGATAATGCCATATGGTTTACACGGCCGCCCGAATCCCGACTTTTTTTGCATTTTTTTTTCACATTATTTTTCATATAAATTAAATAATAATATAATAATACAGGAACATATCGTACATTATTATTATTTAAAGTCATTATCATTTTATATCACACAATAAATAGGTACATATTATATTTGTTTTATTAGGAATTATTAAAATTGCATATTTTTTAAAATGTCCATGATTGTTATATAAATATAGTTTGTATTTTATTTCGGTTTGCCTACCTAGGTGGCTAACTTGAAAGTTAATCTTGATTTTGGCTTGAGAGTTGAGATGACTGACTTGCTAGACACTCCAACACGGTTTTTGACTTTACACTTTTTACATAAGAAAAGGCACCGGACATGCGAAGGCACATACCACTCTATGTGATATACCTACTATATATAGGTAATAGACGGGTTGCTCATTTTAGTTTCGTCTTAAACGGTGATGATTGACTTGATAGACACTTTAACAAATAACATGCAGGTTTTTGCAATTTTTTTTTAAATTAATATATATACACTATAGGTACATGTTTATATGTATTGGTTAATATAATAGTATGTATCTAAATATCTACCAATATGTTAATATTTTTTAGGAATTATAATTGCAAATGTTCTAAAAATGTTCATTGTTATATTATATCACACAATAAATACATATCATATTTGTTTGTATGTATATAGTTTGAATTTTTCGTAAATTATTTCGTAAGTTGTGTGATAGGGTTTTCACTTATAGCCGCTTGATATCGGGTCTGCAATCCACCGCAGGTGGATTGCCTACCTGATTTGCTGTAGCACATAGTCCGCGATCCGACGAAGTCGGATTGCCTACCTAAGTGGCTAACTTGAAAGTTTATAGATTTTGACTTGAGATGACTGACTTGCTAGAAACTCCAACACGGTTTTCGACTTTACACTTTTTACATATGATAAAGCACCGGTCATGCTACGGCACATACCACTCTATGTGCAGGTATACTCTATATGGTGATCCTGGAGATCGTATCCAGCCTATCCATTTACAACGTTTGTGACAGATTGCTAGACACTCAAACTTTTAACATTCCCGCCAAAGCGTCTAGCCTTATCTCCAATCCTTATCACAAATCCTAAACTTTCGTCTTACAACCTTTGCGACTTTTATAATTCATTGTCTCCAAAATCGGTACCCACTCTCAGCGATTCCAACGGGCCCCGAGTTATACTTAGAGCTAGTATGCAATAATGTGATAAAAATATGATGAACGTGGAGATTAATTTTTATTCAATTAGATTGCAATCAAAATTGTTTAAATTTAATTTAATTCGAGAAATACAATTTAGAATTCTTACCCAAAAGTTAGAGGTTCAAATAATGTTCCAATTTTTTTTTTATCATCGTCAAAGTTTCTATATATTATAATATTATATTATAGTCTATACTATTACTTATAAAAATATTATGTATAATAATCAAAGACAACCGTGAGTAAATAGTTAAATGGAATTTAAAATTATGATTTGTGTATTAATTTAGGTACTTTTATGAATTGCATACATCTAGACTCTACTTCTTGAATGTAGGTAGGTGAAATATCGGGTTTATCAAGGTCCCTGTTATCAACCAGTGTCGTCCAAATAATCAGACGGTCGAAAGTATAAAGCTATACCAAAATTAATAGTCAATTGCAGTGGTGGATACTAGGGGGAGGCGAAATGTCGTTCGTCCCCCTTGGGCTATCTTTTTAAAATTATTTTCTATTATAATATTTGGCTAAACAAAAAGACAATTTAATTTTTGAGAATTCGCCCCCCTCCCCTTGGGTGACTTCTAAATCCACTTTTGGTCAATTCAATGTAGTAATTTATTTTTCTATAAGTTATACGCCTAACTAATTTATTAAAAAACGCATACACATAGTAAACTCCTGTTAGGTATGTCAAAACTCAAGGAGAACCGACAAACGTTTAAAATATCGAGCTTCATTATAGGTAATGGTAATTATTTCAAGAGGATTTCAATTGAGTTCGAGATTACGAAAAATTTAAGATATCGACGTTTGACATACCTACACATAATAATAGAATCAACCTGTAGATGTATATGTATATTATATAAACAACTTTACTTTGAAAAAAAAAAAAAAAGTGGACTGCTGACTTTGTGAGTTGCCTTATGAGTTATGACGCAGTTTATTGTATAAGTCAATCAGTAGATCGGTGTGAATAGGTTCGTGGAATAAATAGCAGAAATAATTTATTAGTATACCTACTTGTTTTAAAAATGTAAGAGTACAAATAGTAAAAAGTTCCTATATTTTTTAATAATTATTAAGACTTAAACAACTTTATATTAAGAAATAAGAATATAAATAACTACTGCTTATACTAAAATTACTAAAATATTCTTTCATAAAATCTTTCTCCGTGATATACTCTTTCGTTTAAAAAAAAAATCAAGAATATCTGATAAGTAATTCCTGCAGAGTTTACCCTGTAGGTACAAAGATTTTCATTTCACATTTATATAGTTAGAAGATTTATATATTATATTTATATTGACAAAAAAATAATAATATAATTATATAAATCAACAAAGATGCCCATGACCAATAGCAAGCAATTTACAATACACTATTATTATTTTAATCTGCAACTAAATTTTAATCCACTGTTGTATTTTTTGACATACAAATTTTCTACTTTTCCTGTGGATTTTCCTAAAATTGTATTACATAAGAACCTTCTCCTGACAATTACGAACACAACAAAAAAAAAAAGGTGGGTAAGAGGATGTCGCTCTGCTGTACAGTAGGTTACAAGAGGGTCACTGTATAATGGATGCTTTTAAATTTGAATTCAATGATACAATATCATTGTATAAGAAAAACGATTCTGAGCGAAGACGGTATGTCAGTCTAGGTTTAAGACAAATTATATACATATCTATGGTATTAAAAAAAAAATTGACCTATAATAAATTCCAAATTAATCATATCACATTATCACAATATCCATTAGGTACTTATAACACGTTATACATCAACATCAATAACAAACCCTGATACTATCATAGATATATAATAGTACACTTTAGAAGTTTCAAATAGGTACCCACGAATAATATTATATAATCACAACAAAATAACTAGGTTTTTTAATATGTAATTTCGTCCAAATTTGAACATAAAATGACTATAAAAATAAACTGTGATTGTATATTTTTTAGATTTTTCGGTAAGAGAATTAACTACTTACGTGGAATCTTGTTTTAAATTTTCAATCCTTAGCTATAAAAACTGAACATTTTATAATTTATTAATTACGATGATTAATAATTTTCGAGTTTTTGAAAAATTCTGTCAAAATTCGATCTTTAAGTTCTTATAAAAAAAAATTGTGCCAATGTATTTTTAATATTTTTCAACTGATATTGTAACAATATATCAGGAGCCTTGTATTAATTTTTTACACTTTTTGGCCCAACAGATAAAACTTTATTGATATATATAGAAAAAAAAAAAAACTAAAAAAATTGAAAACTGAAAATGTCCGTAAACGGCTCAAAAAGAGTCAAAATATTTACAGTAATTCGTTTTTGAACTCCAACAAAAAAAGGAAATCGCCACATGAGAAATCGAGTGAATATCCAATGTTGTAAAAATTTGAATTTCAAACGCTCATAAAAATTTAATTTGACTTTCCGGTAGAAATTTTTTTATTGATAAAGGTAGACAATCTTATAAGGAACCTTGTATTACATTTTCATATCTTAGATTTAAAAAGAAAAATTTTTACGAATTCTTAACTCAAAATAATTTGCTAATTTTCGTGATTTTTCCATATTTTGTCAATTTTTGAACTTTAAATGCTTATAAAAAAAAACTGTGACTAACGATTTTTAATATTTTTCATCTGCCTTTCAAACCATATACTAGGAGCCTTCTATTAAATTTTCAAGTTTTTTTAACCAACAAATAAAATTTTTTATTGATATTTTTAGAAAAAAAACTAAAAAAAATGGAAAATGAAAAAGAGTTCAAAACAAATCATAATATTTTGAAAATTTCATCGTGTATAGAAAATGCAAATATAAACAACCAGTAAAAATTTCATGTATATACATTCATTTGTTTTAGAGTTATACCAAAAACCAAAATCGATTTTGCGTAAAAATTCCTGTTTTTCCTTAATTTTTTATGTGGTTTTTCCCGGCGCTTGTGAAAACTATTGGGAATTTTTTAAATTTGACCTCCCGAATGCACCAGCTAGATTTTACAAATTTTCAATCCTTAGTTATAAAAAATGAACATTTTATAATTTATTAATTACGATGATTAATAATTTTCGAGATTTTGATAAATGTTGTCAAAATGCGATCTTTAAATGCTCATAAAAAGAAATTGTGCCTATGTATTTTTAATATTTTTCAATTACTATTGTAACAATATATCAGGAGCCTTGTATTAATTTTTTACACTTTTTGGCCCAACAGATAAAACTTTATTGATATTTATAGAAAAAAAAAACTAAAAAAATTGAAAACTGAAAATGTCCGTAAACGGCTCAAAAAGAGTCATAATATTTTCAAAATTGTATGGTGTATAGGAAATGCTAATATAAACATTCAGTGAAATTTTCTTTATCTACAGTAATTCGTTTTTGAATTACAACAAAATAAGGAAATCGCTACATGAGAAATCGAGTGAACATCCAATGTTGTAAAAATTTGAATTTCAAACGCTCATAAAAATTTAATTTGACTTTCTTATAGAATTTTTTTTTTTTGATAAATGTAGGAAATCTTATAAGTTATAAGGAATTTTGTATGACATTTTCATATCTTAGATTTAAAAAGAAAAATTTTTACGAATTCTTAACTCAAAATAATTTGCTAATTTTCGTGATTTTTCCATATTTTGTCAATTTTTGAACTTTAAATGCTTATAAAAAAAAACTGTGACTAACGATTTTTAATATTTTTCATCTGCCTTTGAAACAATACACTAGGAGCCATCTATTAAAATTTTCAAGCTTTCGCAACCAACAAATAAAATTTTATTGATATTTCTAGAAAAAAACTAAAAAAAAATGAAAAATTAAAATGTCCCTAAACAGTTCAAAATAAATCAAAATATTTTGAAAATGTTATCGTGTATAGAAAATGCAAATATAAACAACCAGTTAAAATGTCATGTATCTATGGTCATTTGCTTTAAAGTTACACCAAAAACCAAAATCGATTTTCTGAAAAATCAATTTTGCGTAAAAATTCCCGTTTTTCCTTAATTTTTCTTTTGTTTTTCTTGGCGCTTTTGAAAAGTACTGGGAATTTTAAATTTAGACCTCCCCTATGTACCAACGATATTCACTTTCCTTCGAACAAGATATTGAAGTTGAAAATTGAAGCATTATTTCGACTACTTATCGTGTACACAGACACAAAAATGAAAAAAAAAATATAAAAACTCACATTATTGTAAAATCAATACATTCATCGTTAAACTCAGAATCTAAAATGTCCCTAAACAGTTCAAAATAAATCAAAATATTTTGAAAATGTTAACGTGTATAGAAAATGTATATATAAACTACTAGTGAAAATTGCATGTATCTACAGTCATTTGTTTTAAACTTACACCAAAAACCAAAGTCGATTTAGTGAAAAATCGATTTTGCATATTAAAAATTCCCGTTTATCCTTAATTTTTCTTTTGTTTTTCTTGGTGTTTTAGAAAATTACTGGGAATTTTAAATTTTGACCTCCCCAACGCACCAACAATATTCACTTTCCAATCGAACAAGATACTGAAGTTAAAAATCGAAGCATTATTTCGACTACTTATTGTGTACACAGACACAAAATTAAAAAAAAATATAAAAACACACATCATTGTAAAATCAATTCATTCATCGTCCCACTCAGAATCTAAAATACGAAACGTTTAAATCTACAACACAATGAAAACTCTAAACTCATATCTTTAAAATTATTAACATTAACTGACAATTATCAATGTAATTATTATTGAGTTATTCGATATATGATTATATTAATTCAATAATTTATTCAGTGCACTCTACTTAATAAATAGTTATTATTTTAATTTTTGATTAAAGTCATTAAGAATCTTTTAATGTATTAAAATATTGTATGTTTATACAGAGCTATAGGTACTACCTAAAATTAAGTTTTTTTTCTGGGCCACATGAATTCTTTCGACTTACATTTAAAAACAATTAAATTAAAATAAATCGAAACAATTTTTACAGTCGTAAAATTTCTTAAAACTACTGTTTCATCGACACTTTTTTTATTTTACCTATTTGAAATCCAATTAAGGTTTTCTGAGTTGAATAAGACTTGTAGAAATGAGTTATTAATAATATATATTAATTATAAAAAAAAAAATGGTTAAAAATATCCAGGTGACAATGAGTTGGCAACCCTATTCATATACTGTAGTTTTTTAATGGGGGTTATCATCACATTTTATTACTGTGATAAAAATTGTTTTAATTTAGCCCCTTATAATAATTAGCTGGCATTGGGCATCTTAAGGACGTTTTACTATATACAGCGTGAAATGTGAATTATAGACCTTGGCGATAAGTAGAAAAATATGAACCTACAACAAACTCATAATTACAAACTGAAATTATTTGAAACTATAATTATGTAATAATTTTAGAGGTTAATTTAGGCAATGCAAAGTAGGTATATACATTTTGACTTGGTCATTATTTCTTCACTAGAAAACTAAAATATATGTGACACAATTAAATAATTTGACAAAAAGTATATTGTTTATCTTTTAGATCATTTGAATTTATTTAATTTAATATTATAATTATTTATGATATTTATGGTACAAATTATTTTTATTTAACTATAATTGAATAATAGGAAATATTATTTATAATAATATGATTTAATCAATTTCTTGAGAAATTGAGAACCATATCGAGTATTAATATAGAATATAGTAGTGTTATTATAATATGTTGAAAAAGGAATAAGAATATTATTATGGTAATGATAAATAATTTAAAAAAAGGTGAGTAAGTAGATGTCGCTCTGATATACAGTAGGTTTCAAGTGGGTCACTACTTACTGTATAATATTATGGATGGTATTAAATTTGAATTCAGTGATATATAATAATATCATTGTATACGAAAAACGATTCTGAACGGTGACGGTTTGTCAATATGGATATTTTATATTATATTTATA
The DNA here is from genome assembly GCA_949089665.1 of Macrosiphum euphorbiae. Classification (NCBI taxonomy): domain Eukaryota; kingdom Metazoa; phylum Arthropoda; class Insecta; order Hemiptera; family Aphididae; genus Macrosiphum; species Macrosiphum euphorbiae. The sequence continues at coordinate 36,581,330 of CARXXK010000001.1, forward strand.
TTGGTATTACCATTGATTGTATACTATATATTATAAAATCAATGGTATTACTTATACTTATTATTAATACGGTAGTCAGTAAGTTGAATTAATATTATAAAATGACAACAAACTAACTAAAATAGTTGTTCTTGGTTTTTTAATATATAACTTCATCCAAATTTAAACTTAAAATAACTATAAAAATAAACTGTGTTTATGTATTTTTTTAGATTTGTTGGTAACAGAATTAACTACTTACGTGGAACTTTGTTTAACATTTTTAATCCTTAGCTATAAAATTTGATTATTTTATAAATTTCAGTTTTTCCTTAATTTTTCTTTTGTTTTTCACGGTGCTTTTGAAAACTTCTGGGAAATTTAAAATTTGACCTCCCGAATGCACCAACTAGATTCACTTTTCTATCAGAAAAGATACTGTTGAAGAAAATCTAAGCACTTTTACCGTCCTAAAATATGATGACAGACACAACAAAAAAACACACATCATTGTGTTAAGATCAATACATTCATCGTTCCGCTCAGAATCTAAAACTATTGAAAATCGTCTTATTCAAAAACGGTTAAGGTTTATAATTTATATTATTAACTTTAGGTCTCGTATTACACCAATATTAAAATTTGAATAACATTTTTGATCCCTCTCACCTAAAGAAATTAGTTAAAGATGGCAAATGACAATAATGTAGTAGGTACCTATCGGCTATTTGGCTCAGAGGTGGTCAAATATAAGGATAATGGGATATATGGGATATACCTACCATTATACCATGGCCATGACCAGCAATGTATTTTTTTTTTTTAAATAATGTAAATAAAAATCATCTATATCGGAGCGGAAAAATCATAATGAAATAATAATGTTCACTAAATATACTTACTAGGTATCTGAGTAATTTACTAGTTTACTTGAATAATTCATATAATCCCTGTTTCAGTTGATACATTCATCGTCATGATTTATATTTGTTGGACAATCGTTCTTAACTGGCTTCAATTAGACTACAATATGTTATAATTTTCCATCCTAAATAATACAAAATACAACATAATTAAAAACGAGGAGATCAATCTGCTGTATAGTAGTTGGCCACTGTAATGAATGTATTAAATTTGAATTTAATGTTAAACCATTGAATGCGAAAAACGATTATGAGATTCAACCGTGAGTATTTCAGCACAAATATAAATTGTTCGTACTATTATTAACACAAATTGTCGACAAACCGTCGTAGTACAAACAATTTTGGGGCCTAAATGGCTTCTATAACAGGAGCTTCATTTGAAAATATACAAACATTTATACCAACTAGTTAGTTATAAGAGCTCAAAATTCTAAACATTTAAATACAACTCAATTTCTAAATATTAAACTTAAAACTTTATCAATTTTGAATCATTTTTTATGAAAACCATTTATTTGTTAGAAACAATAATTGCTCTATACTATTAATATTTTTTATTATTCAATTGCATACAAAACATTTTTAAAACTCTTAAAATAGAAATGGTAAACAAAAATAATAATATGTGCCTATAAAAATTGAATAAAATCAACAAAATATAAATTCGTATGATTATCTAGTGTTATATTGTTATTAGTTTGTAAAACAATCCTGTTTTAATGTTCATAAATCATAACCATTGAGTGCCTACTTCGTCATCTGAGTACCCATTGCAAACCTCACCTAGCTACACTTACCCCCCCCCCCCCCCCCGAAATTGTTTTTTGGTACGGCACTCATACGAATTTATTTGATCAATGTATCAACTAAAACCCAACAGCGCAACACGGGATAAAACAAAAATGAAAATTGCAGGCTAGGCGTATAAATAAAAATAGGTGTTCACAATTTATATGAAATAGGTATTACACTATTGTCTATTACTAGGTAATTGAGATAATGACGGACCGTCCGCGTCGTGCGACTCGTGCGTCGTCGATAGTCATAATATCTATACTATCTATAGTAATATTTATCTTAGATATTAATAGTAATATTAGAAGCATTAGGACCCGACATCAGTGGTTTTACTCTAAGATTAATAAAAATAAAACGATTTTGCAGTTTGTCTATTTTGTGCGTGGGTCAGAGAGAAAAAATAATAATGTGACTGACATCTACTTCAGTTTTACCGATAAAAATTAATGATGGGACCTTGAACCCTATTTGTACGCAGCAATATTGTATTCTAACCAATTTTGTAATGACTATAATAAGAGATTAATTAAAATGAAAAATATAGTTTTTCAGCAGGGTCTTAATGGTTTAATTGTTATAAGCTGAATTGTTTTCAAATCCACTTTATATTAGCCATTATTAGGTATAAATTATAACCTATTGGCTATTTGCATTGTTTATAGAAATGTACTTTCATTGCCGTATTCAGAGCAGGGCAAGAGGGCATGGGCCAGGGGCGCAATTCTTAGAGTTCTAAGAGGGGCGCAAATTTCAATACTACTTATGTAATATTTTTGGCTGTAATACGATTGAGAACGTTCGACCTTTTTTAGCGTACGATTGAGATCACTCCAAATGGAACAATGAAATAACCGCTGACCCAATAAAACAGTACTATTGAGAACGAAATTAAGTGCAACGTTGCCGAACTATATTCAAGTCAAAATAAAAATGAAATAAAACATTGAATAAAATAATTAAAAATTATAAATTTTAAAAATGTCATAGTTTTTAAAAAAATTTGTATTATTGGTAGGTACCAATAATACAAACATTTAAAAATAATTTACAATTTAATTCCCCTATATAAATTTCCCATATGTGTTAAATATTTTACTAATCCTTCAGAAGATTTTTTTTGACAGTAGTTAATATAAGACTGTATTGTTTTTGAAATTTTTTCTTCATCTGCTTTTGATGCCTTTTGAAGAGTACCCTGTTGAATAGTATTGAGTTTTAAAGACGTTTATTCCTGCCACATAGTGTGTGAGCAGTGCTAAGAGTCATATATATTTATATAGGCTATAGCCATAGCCGATTATTATATGGCAAAGTTTGGCAACGTTGGGCGGAAAAATAAAAACTGAGCGTTCTCAATCGTAATAGTCAAAAGGGTCTAAGAAAGGTATCGCCAATAATGACCGTTCTCAATCGTATTCCTGCCATATTTTTAACTTAATATTTGAAAAATGTATATTTATTTTAATGACTTACTATAGAAGAGCCTCGCTCTATTATTATTATATAAAAATTATTTATGTTGATGCCTGTGGTGGAAATGCATGCGAGAGTTTTGACCGGTTTGTATTATATTTCTACGCAGGCGTATGATTTAATATTGATATGTGAATCATATTCTCATAAAATAGATTAGGTATGTACCTATGTATAATTATTGACTACTGTACGTATCCAAAATATACGTTTTCTGTTATTCAGATATTAAGCATTAGCAAAATGTTATTTGACTAATGACATCTATTAAACGGTGAACTACGTAGTTCTTAAAAAAGACAATAGTATTATCGTTTTGTGATGACGGCCATCGCCCGTCGGGCCAGTCGTATTATCGACTTATTTCTATTGCATTATTATATTCTTTCTTAAAATAAAGCCGTCAACAAATTATTATTGTCTAGTACACTCGAAGTACAACGGTTTTAATTTCTGTCGAATTACTACCGAGTGTCGACGTAGTTTCGTAGACGTAAAATTTACGTGAGTACAACATTATGGTAATTCATTTTTCTAGCTATTAAGCAATCGCACTCGTACCAACTATAATATTTAAGAAGAATAGTTGAATTAAATTAAGGGTCCCGGTGCCGGTTTTCCAAAATGCCCATAATTTTATCAAACTTGAAAATAATATTTACAATGCGGTATCGTTATTCCCGCATTCCGCAGAGTGTTTTTTTGAGGACAAAATGGAATCGGCACCAGGTGCCTCAATTTAAGTTATATTAAAGAGTATTTATTTAAAGATTTCTATTATTTTTATAATGTAGTAATTGTTTATGTACCTGTTGAAGTAATTTAAATACATTAATATAAATTATTAAAGGTTATTAGTTATTACTTGAAATATTCTATGTATTGTTACATGTTTTATATATTTAAAATAATTTTTTTTTTTTGGGGGGGGGGAACTCAAATGCAGTGATTCGCCAGAGGCGCCTCCAAACTGCAATACGGCCCTGAGTAAGTATTCCACACAATTGCGAATTTAGAAAAGCAATTGTTTTATTTCCATAGGCTATTCCACAACTATTTTGAAATTATTGGAAATTAATTTTCTCAGGTTTGGATTTATGTACAACACACGTTTCATCAAATGCAGTTTTATTTAAAGTCGTACCACTAATTAAGGACTACAAATTATATTTAATAATTAGAATAATAATTTTAATCGTACGATGTAGTATAGTATTTTTAAAATTATACGTTATACGTTGACGGGGGGTGGCGGTGTTATAATAACGCATCACTCTGAATTAGGTAGGGTACCTACCAAGCTATAGTTGTTATTTAAATTTAATACACATATTATAATACGTTTGTAGTTTTTCAGTTTATAAGGCGACGCTGCGTGCTGCGCTTATATAATATTATGTTTTCGATGCTGTGTAAAAAACTGATCTAAATATATGCCTAATGCCTATTAAATTATAAATAATAATACTATAATTCAATGTGTAATATAGTGGTTTTGAATAAAAGTGTTTCGTGTCAGAAATGTTTTGAAGCCACTGTTGTAATATCTCATATTAATAATTATTATAATTACGTAATATTGATCCGATAACTGGAAGTAAAGTCATTGGACGCTCTGAATGATGATATTATAAATAATATATTGTAGAGGTATCGTCGAATGTTTGTTATTGATGTATTGTCACATGACATGTAATGAATAATGATATACGAGTGATTGTGGTTTTATAATTATATATTATACCGTTCGGTTAAACGGTTGGCTTGTTACGTTACTATAATATCAACAGATTGTAAAGAGCAGTGGTGATGATACACTCCTGGATTATTATAATATTATAATAATATTATAGTCGTGGCTACCGATGAATGGACCGACAACTTTTCGTAAGAGTCTTCATGCATCTCCACGTGATTATTATGACCACTGTATACCTACAGTAATTTAGGTTGTGTAAAAATATGCCTTTCGAAAACAAGTAGGTAATTTATTTTTGTTTTATACAATAGTACCGACCGAATGGCATGCGTATTGCGCTGTATAGTTGTTAATTAAAAATTAAAATGTAATATAAATATAGACATTTATATCTACCACTCCCTACCTCCCTACACACAATAATGATATTATGTATACTATAATATTATATATTAATAAACTATTGTCGTGTTATTATAATATACATAAAAACCACATGGATTTATTGTATATTATATTGCATACTTTTGTTAGATTGTTTAACAGTAAATACTGTTGGCATTTGAATAACATAATATTATTGTAATAATTTCTTGGAAATAAAATATTTGTGTATAATATGTGTATTGTGTGTATTGGGAAGCCAGGACTACCCAAATCATGATTTTGCAATTGGAAAATGATAATAAGGACAGGAATGAATTCCATGAAGACGGCGAAAAATGCGAAAAAGGTATGTACATTTTTTTCAAGTATGACAATATAATGTTTTCGAATTAAAGCATAATACCTAATACGGTAATACCTAATTGATAATATTAAAAATTATATTTATAAATTGTTTTACACATTTAATATCTCATAAGTAAATTAGTGTGGTAAAGCACATTTTTCTATATTTTATCAGTAATCAGTTCCTTCAAGTTAAATATTGTTTTCTATATCTTTGTAGTTAGTAATTTATGGTCCTAACTCCATAATTTTTCTAAATGTAGCCAATTAATATAGCTGATTAATTTAAAACCGGGAATCCAAGCATTCCCTTTGGAGACACTGTCCGGTTTCTCATAGAATTATAACCACAGAGGTAGAAATCATCCGGTTATCGATCGAAGTACATAGTATAAATACACCTTAAAAGCCTGATGTCAGCGCACTATTTGTTTTCTCTCTCTGGCCCACGCTCAACATAGGCAAAACGCATTTACGCAGAATCGTTTTTTCTATGTTTTTAAGTAATCTTGGAGTAAAATCACCCATTACAAAAAAGATTGAGAATAATATTTTAGAGGGAATGACATATCGATTTTATAATTTATTGATATCTGACTTTGTATACGACTTTCAAAATAAACAAAAAAATTTTATGAATTTAAATGATGTTTAAATTGTTTTGAAACAATATTTAGACAAATAAATATGTCATTCCCTCAAAAATATTATTCTCTATCTTTTTTGTTTTAGGTGGTTTTACTCTAAGATTACTTACAAACATAGAAAAAACGATTCTGCATAAATGCGTTTTGCCTACCTATGTTGCGCGTGGGCCAGAGAGAGAAAACAAATGGTGCGCTGACATCCCCTTAAGGTTTCGAATATATTATAACTCGTCATCGAGTAGATAGTAGATTACTGTACTTGATGTGTTAAATTCTTAAATTACTTATAGATTTGAATTCAGTGATTTACCTGTACGAAAAAACCACAATGAGTAAATTAGTGAAGGATAAGGATGGATCGGAATCTATTTCTAATGATAGTAGTTTATCATACCTATATATTTATTTTATCAAAAGTATTTTCTGTAGGCTTATTTCACTTAACATTTCATCTTTAGCAAAAAGATCGCGTATAACTTATTTATAAGTATTTATAATATACTGGAGTACCGTGGAATGGAGTGAATAGATTTGTATTAAATTAGTTGAGTTATTTTAATAATTTAACCGTGCATAGAAAATTGGAAAATGATAACATAAGTACCTAATGGTGGAATACATGTATTTATATACTGTCATGGATGTACGAATACTACTTAAAAATAAAAAAATATTCTAAAAAGAATAACAACAGACCAGACTATGAACCAAAAAGCTACCTATAAAAAAAGTATGAAATTAAAATTGTCCGATTATATTCATATTGATTTTATATTATATATATAAATTTATTTAATATACATAGTTAAACATACAAAACAACAAACAAATTGTCAACCACACCAAGTTGTCAATCCAAATCTGAAAAAATTGTACTAAAATTTGTCAAATTTTGTTTTTAAATTTTAACATGGTGTTACTGTTATCCATTTCCCTTATAATAGAGGTAGGTATCCACTTTTTCCTCGCCTACATATTACTACTAAGTCCGTAAAACATTCTACACAATTTATTAGGTTCATATAGGAATTAATCTTCTAATTAAATTTTATTAATATTAGTTAAATTTGTATACATTATCAACAAAATTAAAATTTTAGATAACCAACAATAGATTTGAATGTGGTATGGTAAAGTAAAATACTGCTTAAAGATTCAACTCATATATTATTATAATGTTTGATTATATAGGTACTAATGGTAATGACAATATGGTATTTTTTGTTCTATTCAATACTTTTCGAGTGTTTTAACCATACACAATGTATTATTTTAACTTTTAAGAGAGGTTCACTTTGTTAACTACTTAACTATAATACTGTAACCTAAACAAAATGTTATAACAAACATTTAATGTACAATGTTTAAGCCAAATATATGATATATTATGTATTTATTTACCTACTTACTGGAAAAGCTAGATATTATTATAAAAAATTATATATGCAATATCTATATTGCTATATAGATTAAAAATGCTTGTAACATTTAGAACGAATTAATATGATACTTATGAAATTATGCCATGTCTACTCAAAATTGTTCAGGTTCATATTTTGCATGATGTTTAATTCAATAGTGGTCAGTGGACCAGTACATGAGGTCTAAACAATAAAATTTAACTTTTCAATGATAGAAAATTAGTATTAGTTTGTTCCGGTTTACAAAACTATTTGCATAAAATTAATTTAAAAACTTTTCATTTCGTGTAAAATTTTATGAGAGATATTACAAAAATATTATCGCTTTGAGGAGTACATAAAATTGATTTCTATATTATAGTTCCTACTCTGTCAGCGTGCATTATAATTTATACATAGGTAAAAATGTAAAATACAGCTATACACGATCTTGGTACATTACAAATTTACAAATGCTGATCCGAAACCACTGATTTTTAAATAATGATAATATTTATTTTATATAGGATAATCGTTTCATGAATAAATACATATTTTGAAAAATGGATGTATCTACATAAGCTAATTATAGTTCATTATAATGTTTATTCATAAGCCATGCTAGTATGTTTATTATGTAGTTATATTATTTAAATATATTTACACAAAATAAAGCGTTTCAAATTATCATACTTCATGTAGGTATATGACTTGTGTACTTAAATAAACATACCGTTAATTTCTAATTTTGAACCATCTGCTAAAAATAATAGCTAAAGAGTTGCTAAATATGTAATTCAATAGAAATAATTCATCACGTATATAATATGATTTAGATATTCGATACATTATGAATTAACTATTAGTATAGGTATTTAGTTATTTAGGTAATAGGTACATGGATTCATTTGTAATTTAATTTAATTTAATTCTTTTAATATACAATTTAATGAGGCAAAAACAGTTAATATATATATACTTAACTGGATTTCAATTGAATATATACCTACTTACATGGTATATAACAAGACATATAGCAATGACAGGTTACTAAAACCATTACCGAACAATGTTTCATGATTATGTACGTGACCCTGCAATTACCTAATTACATGTACAACAAAAAACTAAGATTCTTACAAGATAATTGATTTACTATGACGTGTGCCTAATGTTAACTAGATATTATGTTTGCAAATTAGTATAATTTTGCATATAATATATAGCACATCGTGTAGAGTCTTCCAGAAGTCAGAACAATACTGGTCTTAGTAAAGTCAAGTAAAAACCATTTCGGGTTCATAATAAATAAACAATATAAGTGTATAATAATTTTATTTAAAACGATATTTAAGCTGTTTTAATGGTTTTAGGAACAAATGATGATATCAATAAAATTGAGCCTACTCCGGCGGATTTCGAAACAGCCATTAGCCATACAGGTAAGATATTAATATTATATTATTATTGTAGTTTAGGTGCAACGATTTACATGATGTACACAGCAATGAAGATTACTAAAAATATTAAGGTTTTTCATTTTTAGTAACATTTTTAATTTTAATTTATTCAACCATTTCTCTCAGTCGTTTGTAGAAAATAATATCATTTAATTTTTAATTTTTTACGGTACCATAGTTAGTATTATTACTTATTAATAATCTAATATAATTAATTTCTTGGAATTTTGTACGTTAGTTCATACATTTAAAAACGAACAAACGGTTAATTAATTATAATTGTTCAACATTTAAACAAGAGTATTAGTAAAGGGCAGAGTGATAATATGAACCAAGATAAGGAAACTTATGAGTTATTATACTTCATACATTACGTAGGTACTAAGGAGAATATACAAATTAAATTTTTGAATATATTGACTTAACAATTCGTAGCAAAATAAGAAAAATCATTTAAAAAACAATAAACTAATCATTTTTGTTGCCACAATAGGTTAGGTAGGTAGGTATAAAAAATAAAATTTAAAAATTAAAAGGGCGAATTTCAAAATATTTTTTTAAAATATTATATTGAAAAATGTCAAAACCCAGGACTTGAATAAACTCTTAAGAAAAAATGGTTAAAAAAAATCATTGCACTAATTAGCCAAACCGATATTTTTAATAGAACATGACCTTTTTCCACCAAAAACCCGGTTCCATGGATAGTCCATTTCTGCCAAAAACAAAAAATATGATTCCCACTTCCACAAAAATCTATTTTAGTGAAAAGACATTTCGCCAAATATTATTTGGGAACCATGTACAAACGTAACAAACATATCTGTACACTAATGTCAGAATAATTGCGTATTATAATCATTATATCCATTATCCATTATATTTAAATATTTTAAAATGTCATAAAAAATATAGTAGGTAGGTACATGTAACAATAATATCCAAGTTAATAATACAATTCAATTATAGTTTTAAAAAATCACATAAATTATCATAGATTCATCAGTTGAAAATTAACGACATTGAATAAGTGCTATTATAGTTTAATAGTTGAATAATCATCTAATATTATTTTTCTATTTATTTGACAAATATCTTGATGGCTGCAATGTAGTTTATATTTCCGTTATCGACAATTATCGCTGTATCTATATAATATAGTGTATACACTATACAACTGTACAATACGTCTTCAATAAGATTCAATTTTATTGAATTTGATTGTTTTTTTTTTAAATATTATTAACTAGGTAGTTTTCTGATTTCTTCAATTATAAAAATATATTTAATTACTTGGTTGAGTTATTTTTTTCGTTCGAATGCTTAAGAAATGTCACTGTTAAATTGTTTGCTTTAAGGGTATTCTATACCGTGATTTTCTGTTTTTGTCTAACACACGCTCGACATAGGATATTAGACGGGTTCTTTGCCAAACATACCAATTTATATATTGAAGCGATAAGAATTCTAAATACATATTTGAATTTGTCGTCAAGTCTACTTGAAATCGACTTACCCATATTTTTGATTTTTTGATTTTAACTTCTCCAAAAATTGAAATACGACTATTTATAAATACTCTTTTTTAATATGACATTTTTAGAAATTTGAAGGATAATATCAAAAGTGTGATAAAGTCAATTTCAAGTAGACTTGACGACCAATTCAAATCTGTATTCAGAATTCTTATCGTTTCATACACATTATATCAATATTGATATGTTTGGCAAAAAACACGTCTAAAATACTATGTTGCGCATGTGTTAGACAAACACAGAAAATCACGGTACCAATAAACTTAATAATAAATAATAAAGGATCTAATTTACCTGAGTAGCTTCTAATGAAATTTAATTTTTTCAAAAAATTGTACCGTAACTACGAAAAAAAACTCTACCTCTGAGGCTGATCTTATATTTTCAAATGAGTCTATGTGATATTAAAATATGTAAATGTAATAACTAATAAGTAATAACACATAAAAAACGTGATTCTTCTCAATATATGATACGAGTGGAATTCAAGATATGATAAGTAAACGTAAACTGATAAATTAGAAATAAAAAAAAGTGGGTAAGTGGATGTCGCTCTACTGTACAGTAGGTTACAGGTGGGTCATTGTACAATGGATTGTACTAAACTTGAATTCAATGATATGATATCATTGTATAAGAAAAACGATTCTGAGCGGAGACGGTTTGTCAGTCTGGATATTTTTTATTGTATTCGTTTCTATGGTGATAAACAAAGCGTTAGAAATTAAAATCCCATTGTTAGCGGTTTTTCGTAATTAATCGGTGGTTTTTTCCGTGGCATTAAATAACCGTTGATAAAATCGAAAAATGACCTCTCTAAAGTACCATCTTGATCCAATTTGCTAAAAGATAAGGTACTGGTATATGTTGAAATCGAAGCACTCCTTCTAGTAGACATTTTGTATACAGGATATAAAAAGAATAAAAAAATAAAAAATAAACACCATTGTAAAACCACTAGCTACCTCTCTCCGCTCAGAATCTAAAATATGTAATACTTTCTTTTTATAATTTTAAATCGTAAATAGACAGGAGTTGGGTGTGCTAAATTGAATGTTGAAGTGCTATAGCCTATAGTACCCCCTAGTACCCCCTTAGTTAGACTTATGATCATTGATTACCAAACTATTTTTGGCGGAAATGGGAAACGTAGGTATCTAAGGATCTTTTTCGTTTTTGGTGGAAATGTGCTTTGGCGGAAACTGCCAATATAATTTTGACAGAAACGGGTAACACTCTTTAATATGTATAAGTATAAGTATAAGTACCTACCTACCTTACCTAACTAAGGTTCTACATAAAATGGGCATGCTATCGCTATGCCACCATTTTGTGATTCATTTGTCAATGATAAAATGATAAAATAAAAGGGGGAAAATTCATATTCACATAACATTATTAGTCGCAAAATGGCGGAGTAGCATAAATAGTCTCTATAGTGCACTAACCTAACCTATTGGTAATTAATCTTAACGGTTTTTGTCAACGGTTGCATTTTAGGTTATGGCATTTACAATAAAAGAATGCTCGTGTTGTACATACCTTTAACACTGACTTCGTTGTTCTGCACCAGTTCACCGTCGTTTATATTGCCGGCGGTAAGATGTTACTTCGATTTGACACCTTTGGAAGAGGGCTCGCTGTTCGGAGCTGTTTACGTAGGCAAGTTCTCAAATATCAGCACCATAATATTCCTTGTACAGTCTTAATGTGGTGCATTAACGTGGAGATCTGTCGTTACTGATACATCGTATTATACCATGTCGGACTATGTACAGTGTACTTATACTGTATAATGTAATATTATAAACATGTATTGTTGACACTGTAGTGATTTTTTTCGCAGGTATGGTTTCGAGTGCTTTTGTATGGGGTTTTCTCATCGATACGCTGGGAAGACAAAAATTATTATTCTATGGCATACTGTTGAGTGGAGTCATGGAGTTTCTTTCGGGGCTCGTTCAAAGATTTTGGGTGTTGGTTGTTCTTAAGTTCTTCTGTGGAGTCGCGTGAGTATTACATATTATTATTTATTTGCTCATTTTATCAAAGGAATTATATGAATTTACACAACACAAATTATACTTGAAGAGATGGGCAACTCAAACTTCTTAAGGTGCTACTTTTTGTCATTTTAAAGTCACACGTCCTGCATTGTCTTTTTAATGACTTTTTTCGCAGCTTGAGCCAGCTAAAATGGGTAGGTAACTTGTCTATCCCCGCACTAAACTATAATATTAAATTCATCGGTGTAGCCAGAGATGTTAAGGGGACTGCAACCCACCCCACAATTTCAAGAAAATTAGTACTTTTAGCTTGCAGTTTACTGTGAAATAATACACTAATACTTAACCATGTATTAAGATTGTAGTTTTTATGAAAGTTTTTACAAACATGTTATATATACCCATCACCCACTGGCATCAGCATCCAAAATTATGATGGATCTTAGTTAAGGTCCCTCTATGTAGGTAACAAATTATCAGCCCTTCTCTAGTAAAATCCTGGCTACGCTACTGATTAAATGCATCAAATAATTTTTCAGAACATGTGGTCCATATTCTCTTGCATTTACTTTTTTGTCTGAATTCTATGATAAAGAACATCGAGATAAAATCGTATTGTACGCAGGAGGATTTTCGTCGTTCGCTTTTGTTTTACAACCGCGTACGTGTTTTTTCTTTATTTAATTTTTTTTTACTTTTTTCTCACAACAAAATTTATTCACTAATAAGCAATTATTGTTTGTATAGTTGTAGCATATTTTTTGATTCCAATGGATATAAATTTTCAATTTTTGAATGGATATCTGATTATTGATAATTGGAGAGTATTCCTGATGACTTGTTCAGTCATGGTATTCCTAGCAGCATTCTTAGTTTATTCTATGGACGAAAGTCCAAAGTTCCTAATGGCAGTCGGTCGCCATAAAGAAGCTCTACATGTGTTTCGAAAAATATATTCACAAAATACAGGCAATCCACCGGAATCGTATCCCGTAAGTATTCTACATGCCGTAATTTACACAAATTTAAAAATATTAATTAATTAATCTGTATGTTATCAAATCATTTAAATATAAATATGATATTATTTAGATTAGCATTTTAAGATCAGAAATATCAGAAGATCAAACCTTGAAATCTATGCCATCAATAACTATTTCAAAGTTTATAAGAAAAGGATGGATCCAAATAAAACCTTTTTTTCTGCAACCATATTTAGTCCCGTCATCATTGACATTCTTGTTGCTATTCATGACAATGTTAACGTGAGTTTAAAATGTTTGGATAATATATGAATATTTCATATTCAAATTATTAGAATTAGCTTATTAAATATCAAAATTATTTTATCAAACAATTTATATAAGTAGTTACTTCAATAATAAAACCTAGGTGATTTTTCACTTTTTTAAGTTCCCCTCGTTCCCAATAATTAGTTTACTATACAATATTATAGTTTATAAACTATAACATCATATTTATTTACGATACGCATTCAAAATCCTTGTATCTTGTACTCTATTTGAACCCGCTGGTTCTCGGAATTGTAATGGGTATAATTTAAGGTTTTGGTTGTTGGATGAATTTATTTTATATTAACAAATATCGCTTACTAACGCCTCGATTCGATACAATACGTAGATTGAACACCTTTCGATTAAGACTGCCAAATATGTACGCAACAATTATTGCAGCCAAAGGCGACCGTACAGTATGCGAATCCAGGACTTCAACTAATGTTACTTACACTGCAGCATGTAGAGGGGTAAGTACCTACTGCAATTGAAATTTGTTTTATTTTTTATCATTAAATACAAAAAATATTCAATATTTTAGACTCTCGCTCTAGTCGATCCAGAAATCTATATCAAATCTATGATTGTTGGATCAGCAGTTTTTGGTATGTTTTGGGTCGCCATATTCATTACAAAATACATGGATAAAAATTATATATATAGTAAGTGATATACAGTATGTTATATATGTACTAAATATTATTATTATACAGAACTAAATGTATTCTAAATATTGCATTAGATCATTACAAACGATTTTTTTATAATATTTCATTATAAATTATTATAATAAACTAGCAGACACTACAATAAGTTGCTATCGGTAGGTTTTTGTTAACAGTAGATTGCGGACCTCGAGTGATGGGTACGTAAGTGTATTTAACTCTTAAAGTATCTATAATTCAAAAAAATTGGTTCACCGAAATCGTGGTTCGAACTCGGTACATTTTGCGTACTAAAATACACAGGCTTTTCGCATTGATAATAATAATTATTATTATTAAAACTAAATAAAACCGATATCATACATTTATGTTAGACCTCTTATTTACCTTTTTTTCGGGACAAAATTTAGCTTGTCTTCTTCTCCGAGGTCTAATCTATCTCTGTAGCAAATTTCATCGCAATCGAATGAACGGTTTAGGAATGCATGAATGACACAGTCCATCGCAAACATTTTTTGTCTTTTATATATATATATATATATAGATAGATAGATAGATAGATTACTAAATAATAAGTAGTCAATGAGTTATTTTTTGCAATAATAATTATAATTAAATGTAAATGTTCCTATTTATTATTTAATAATGTACATTTTAAAATTTACTTTCAGTATTTTTTTCAATTCTGGGTGGACTTGGTATTTCAATATTTCCATGGACAAATGGAATCGTCACCTTAATCTTATCAGCTATTTACGTGGGCATAATGAACATCAATACGACGCTTGTAATTAGTATTATGGCTTCGGCTGTTCCTACCACACTAAGGTAAACGTTGAATTAAATAATTTATTTCGTCCATTATGATGTATAATATAATATATATGTAAATTATACATATACATTTAAGTTGGTATTTAAATTCAGAACACTTATAAAATATCCGCTTTTATGATGACAATTAATTTTGCAAGTACCCAATGTTATTGATTCTTTATAATATGCGCATTGCAATGTATGTAAAAAATCATTCGTCCAGCAATTAAATGTTATCAAACTTAATGAAGAAACTTTAATATATCAAGAGTAGATTTAGTTACAGTAACAGATTACTTTCTTCGTAAAAATGTTATTAAAATATAATATTAATTATATATCATATATTTCGTCATTTTAGTGATCACATGCAATTAATTGTATTTAACACATGTGACATTTACCCAAATTTTACAATAAAAAATCCTTTAAAATAAGAAAAACCATACTGAAATTAATATACATGAAAAAATTATAATGGTCATAAAATAATATTTCGATATGTTTTTTAAAGCACGGAGCGTCCCTAGCCTAAGTATAACTCTTAACTATAATAAATATGACAATATATAGGTACCTACCTACGTCATAATATACGTGTTTGGTAAATAGTCAACAATAAATAGGTAACACTATTACCTTCAGATATATTTAAGTGAAACTCCATTAGATTAATGTTTAAAAAGACCCCTAGCGCAAAACGGTCTAGTGTAAGTATTACTTTTGTAAAATATAAAATGTAATAAATATCAAATATAATTATTTTTTTCAGAGGTATGGCGGTTAATATGGTCATAATGTTCGGTAGAATTGGAGTTGTTTTCGGAAATTTAATCATACCTGTTTTAGATAGGATCACTTGCGAGTTGCCGTATTTGACATTAGCTATGTTTAATTTTTGTAAGAAAACTAATAATATATTTTATTTTAATCGTGCACAATATTATATCAAGTATATGAAAATAATTTTTATTCAATTTTTCAGCGTGCTTGTTTGTCATACTAGTATTGATGAGGATAAAAGAAGAAAAATTAAAAACAATTACAACCTCCTAATATATATTTCATCCTCCATGTTTTGTAATGCGACAATATCCAAAGCAAAAATTTCAAACAAAAAGAAATTATTAAAAAATTAAATGACTCTGATTTTTTAATATTTTATACCTACCTATTTATGTATTATATTAGTTATTAATTTTCAAATTTTATTTGATCACAATTTATTTTAATGCAATATAATGATTTTATGTACATAGAAAAATATAATAAAGATGGGTACTAACATTTACACTATAGTTGAGTTATTTTTTTTTTTACTTTTTAATTTAACAAGATTGTCCATTGTAATAATTCCCTCAGTAAAAAATTACTACTAAAAAACTACTGACATTTTACTAATTGTCATTTTGACAAACTATTAGAAGAAAATGTCAATATAGTTTGCTACTATAACTATAATTTTTAACAGTTTCACTACTATATAATGACGTATACTAATACTTTTACAGTTTTACTACTACAGACTATAATTATACAATTAAATAGTTTTACTGCTAGTTATGAATAGCTTAATACTCTTACTGTATTCTAATAGTAATTTCTCTAAAATCTACAGTATATAATATTATGTATTATTATAATCTACAATAGTATACTATTGTTTGTGGCGTATCCAGGGACCAGGATTACCCTCAATAGGTTAGGTACCTACTACCTAGTATTTACTTTTTAATTTTAATTAAATTATTATTTTTGGTATACTAGCGCGGTTGGTCGACAATCAAAGGAACAGCGTCAATAAAGTAGAACATCCGGGCCTGCGGTAAAAGCTATTATGAGTAAAAAATGATTCCAAATTATCAATTGACCAATGATCAATGTAGTTTGACATAAAAAAATAATAAGATATTAAAAAAAATGTGAAGCTAGAAAATTATAAATAATATTATAAAGGTTTAATTTGAATAACACACTTCTAAATTTCGTACTACACACACCAATTTTCGTACTTCACACAATTTTATGGGCTGTTATACAAGCTAAATATTGAAAAAATAAGAAATCATTAGACACTAACAGACGTAGACATTTGAATCACTACAGCATTGCTAAAGTAGATACCTAATAAGTTAATGAATGAATTTTTCCATTAGAGACATATAGCCATATATAGGACAGAAAATAATGAAGTTAAAGTATATTATGTATATAATGATGAAATATATGATATTCTTAATAAATTACATAAATAAACAGGGCATGAACGCATCATGGTGACATGGACGGTGGACGTCTTTTTATTGAATTTATTTTTAAACAATTGTGTAAGGTGTTTAAAAAAAAGATTTGTCTTAAAGTCAGAAGAAGTATAGTAGAAAAAAATTAGGTGAAACATTTTATTGAAGTTTTTTAATTATTGACCAAGTGAATGGATGTGTGGGAAGAGAGTGGCTGAACCTGTATAGTTGTGAGAGAAGGAAGAAGAAGAAGTGGGAAGGTAGAATAGTTAGGGTAGGTAACAAAGAAAGGGATCTTGAATTGCAAAGTCCTCTCGACTTTTTGGCTGAAACTACCAAGTTGATAGGTTTACAACCTATATACTTATGAGATTTAATAAAAAGATCGGTTGCCACTTGCCGGTTGGGATGTCAATATGTCATTGTACTATTTGTTTTCCCTATTTGAATCACGCATAAGTGCATAACATACTAAACGTGCGATTACCAGAACCAACCCTATGTTGTTACTTTTCATATTATTCTAAATAAATTAGGTTAACCTGTGTCACTTCATTGGCTATTTTATGATATTTTAATTATTATATAAGTTATCGTTATGACTTATTAGCGTGTAACTGAGCGTATCATTACATGTAAATTAATTTAAAAATGCTTATACGTTTAATACAAATTATAATACGTATCGTAAAAAGGCCAACGAAGCGACCCAGGTGTGACAATGTTAACCCTTTTACAGGAGAGTTATACCTACTGTTAATGGAATAACTTTTTAAAATAATAATTTAATTACAGTTTAACGTGTAATATGTATCTACGTTTATATTATGTTACTATCCAACACAGCACTACTGACATCGACCAAAATAATATAGGTTGTTATATTTGATTTGTAAAAAACAAAAATTAACTAAATACTTGTTACTCCTGGGAAACTACAGTATAATATAATACAATCGACGAGAACAAAGACGACGATGCGATAAGTCTTAATTATATTTTGTGAGATTGTTCTGCACGGACCTTTATTATTAGTTTTTCATAATGTTCTGTTTATTTTATTCATATTACATAATTATTGGTTATTCTGTCGCCCGATCTACTTAACATGGTATTATTGTGTGATATAGTCATATCTTTTCTCATGTAACTGTGTCCGTTTTTAAAGGTTTATTTAACTTCGAACAGTGCCTGTTTGTCCGGATGTTTGTCTGCGCCATTTCTTGACAACGGCTAGACGTACAAGGGATAAACTAGGTATATTCTGAATGAGGATTTGGTTGACCTTTAAAATACAACTATGATAACCGTGTATATATATACATCAGGTGAAACCGTAGTAACCTAGTTAATATTATTATTGTAAATTATATAAATTAAAATAAAATAAAATTTATAATTATAGTTAAATTAAAAAAACCTTTTTAGCTTTTTTAGATTCTGAGCGGAGCAAGGAAGCTAGTGGTTTTGCAATGGTGTTTATTTTTTATTTTTTTTATTTTTATATCATGTATACAAAATTTCTACCAGAAGGAGTTCTTCGATTTCAACATATAGTACCTTATCTTTTAGAAAATTGGATCAAGATGGTACTTTAAAGAGGTCATTTTTCGATTTTATCAATAGTTATTTAATGCCACGGTGAAAACCACCTAAAAATTACGAAAAACCGCTTAAAATTGGATTTTAATTTCTAACGCTTTGTGTTTATTACCATAGAAACAAATAAAAAATAATAATATTTTAATATTAATTCAACTTACATGATATAATAATAAACTATAATAATATTTTAATATTAATTCAACTTACATGAAATAATAACTATAATAACAATATAAAATATCCAGACTGACAAACCGACTCCGCTCAGAATCGTTTTTCTTATACAATGATATTACATCATTGAATTCAAGTTTAATACAATCCATTATACAATGACCCACTTGTAACCTACTGTACAGCAGAGCGACATTCACTTAACCGCTTTTTAAATTTATAATAGGTACAATGTTAAAATTATGGTATAGTCATGACATAAGCCAAATAGGGCTGAGTTCGCCACTGCTGACCCCCCCTAAAGCCTCCACTCTCCTACGGATAACTACAATTAAAATCAGTAAAACAGGCGCAATATAGAATCTGAATTCGGAAAAGTGTCTTTTATGATAGATACAATATTATTTTTGTCTTCATATTAGGGATTAGCACAATCTGGAGCATGGGCATGTTTTTAAAACTAACCATAGCATTTATTAAATTGTATACAATTACATAAATCGAATTAAACACAATAAAATATATTTAATCACATTAGACCCAATAGGAAGAAATCCAGATAGTATAGACTACTTATATCAAAGCTTTTTTTTATTTTGACTTACCTATGTATAGTTATAATATACTGTTACGTGCGATAAATATTAGGCTAGTTAGTACCTATATATTATAAGGAAAATTAAATTCCAATTGTTAGTAATTTATCAACAAGGCTGTTGATTTAATCCACTTTCATGACTTTTAGGTACCTACCATAATGAAGTTTCAACTCCATTGAATCAATGTTCAGTAAAAATTAATTTAACTATGAAACTTACACCGGTTAATTCCAGTTTGAATGCACTAAAAAAAATAGCTAGGCCACTGATGGTAGGTCATTAGAAAATTAATTTCCCGAAAAAATATTTCACTTCACCAGGCCGCGCCAGTACGCCACTGCAGTATACGAGATGCGCCACGAATGCACGTGACGTCGTAATAGTAAATATAGTAATTTATATATAGTATTTCAATAATATATTATTATTATTGACACAGACGGACTACGGTCTCCACGCCGATGGCAACGTGACCAACCGCCACACGCCACTGTGCAACGTGACTAGCTCGAATCCGAATATATGAAATATATTACATTTTGTAACGCGTGACAATAACTGTATAATAATAGTATGTGCCTACCCTGCGGGCTCATAATACCTGTACTTACATTATTGCCAAATATAATATGATCTACGATGCAGTCAGTCGGTCGCTGCTCGCGCTGATCATTGGTGCCCGCCGTCCGACGAGGTAGTGGTCATAATTTATATTAGATTTTATATTGTAACATTATATTAATCCTCCTATTCGTGCAATAATACGTTTTTTTTTATTATTATTAAATTGCATACGTGTACCATATTGTTTTCTAATATTATGTTACCTATGTAGCGGTGAATAAACGATCGTACGTTTTATCAGGACTGCTGCAGTATCAACCTCGACGATAACGTCTCGGATCCAGTTTGTTCGGTGTAAACGGTCCCGGGGGGGAAACAAATCATGCAGTGTCGGATCAGGTGGATAGGTAAGTCGGCCAGGTGATCCACGGTAGACAGGTAGTACCCAACAAAATCAGAGGTTTTTCAAGGGTAGACTTTATATTATTATACTTATAAAGTCATAACGTACTATTTTACTAAATTTCGCGTAAACCTCGTAGTGAAGAGCGGCTTTCTAAAATATAAATATACTATTTATAAACTGATATGCAGGTATTTAATATTTTATCTTAATAGGTATATACTGATAGGTATAGTCTTGTGTACTGTGGTTGTTCATAACTTCATAAGTTTTCAATAATACATGACTCGTGTTTGCCGTGTATACCAACAAATAACATCGATACAACGATATAAATATATAATATAATATATCGATGTAACATTTTGTCATTTTATGTAAGCGATGTACAACTTCGAAGAATGCCGAAAGTTCAAAGTGTAAGTGCTAAATCAAAGCAATTTGTTGAAGATTATCAGTGAGTTTTTCAAAACAGATGGTAAAGTACCATCATAAAGTATCACCTACAGATGGTAGGTACTTTATTGTGTTATTTGCGATCAATTTTTATATAAAACTATTTAACTATTGATGGAATTTAAAAATTATTTTTTGTATATTTTACAATTTTCTATTGCATATAAATCCTACTTATATAATATAATTTAGGTACATAAAAGGTAAAAACAGGTATATATATATATATATATATATATCTAGACACGCGGTAGCGTGTCAATCCAAGTTCTAGCTAACAGAACTGGCGAGCAGCACCGTGTGTAATATTACACGAACCATTTGGAGCCACTTTTGACCCCCTCATAACTCAAAAACTATTCCACATAAACATGTCAAATTTGGCTCATATATTGAGACTAACGAGATACATATGTGCTCTAAATTTCATAAACACACTTCAAACCGTTATTTAGATATTAACGTCCGAAAATCGTAATTTTTATCACTGACTTACCTATAGATCAAAATTCTAACCCAGTTCCAGATGACCTAGAAAGTTCAAATTTGGCATACAGATAGGTAGTTAGGTAAATACAAAGGAAAAAATCAGAAACTTGAAAATTTTTAATTTTTAATTTTTAATTTTTTAATCAATTGATTTTATTATAATTTTGCAATTTTTTTATCTATTATGTTTAATTTTTCAATTTATTAATGAATTGCCTCTAATTTAATGTAATGTAATGTAATGTTGACTTAAATAACATTTCCCGTATCGCCGCACCAAAAATACGACTAGCCGAATATGTGTCGATATTGTCGACCCGCGCGCAGCAACATACTTTTTTTTCTATCTATGTATGTAATATTGTAATTAATATTATTTTTTTTAATATTACAATTAAAATAATTAAATAATTATTCTTACAAATTATGAATTATCCACCCAACAGTAGAAACTACATATTAATTTTACATATATTTTATACTCTGTAAATACAACGGAAAATATTTTATAATAAATATTATTATTAATATTAGTAACTGAATTATATTATATAGTAATAAACTTTATTTATAGAATACGTCATGGCTAGGTTAGGTTAGATTATAATAATTTACATACAAAAAGTAATGATATCCCACCAAAAACATATATGTAAAATGAGAGCCAAGTTCAATACTATAATATATGCCTTGGTTGTTGACTTCAACGACAAAGAAGTGAGATCTAAATGGGTGCCAAGTTAGGATAATATATTGAAGCCTAAGGTCTGACTTGGCTACGAATTATATATTATAGCATTTGCAAGTTCTAAAGCTTTGAGTTCTTATTTTATTCTTCGGAAAATCATCTTCACTCTTCCATTACTGTTTTAGTAGGTACTTATAATAATAATTCGTATATGAAAAGTAGCCAAGTCACACCTTAGGCTTCAATATATTATCCTAACTTGGCACCCATTTAGATCTCACTTCTTTTGTCGTTGAAGTCAACAACCAAGGCATATATTATAGTATTGAACTT